>JAPWDM010000003.1:31707185-32304647 GCA_035578155.1 Brachynemurus nebulosus
TATGTGCGTAATTGTAGACGTGGAAAAGAAATTAAAAAATTTTAAAGTACTGCAGGCTTCTTGCGAATTATGATATTAGCAATTAAATGAACTTTGGAAATGCATTTCGTGAGGATAATTTACTAGGTATTTTAAGTAAAAACAGGGCGGAATTTGCGCCCAGGAGTCAAGACACTCCTGGGCACTATTCATAATATAGACAATATAAGCGCTCCTCGTAAGGTAGTTTTTGGGAAAAGTTAAAAAATGTATTGCAAACTTTTTGGAAATTATTTACCAATATTCAATTGTGAGGAATTTCAATGATGCTGGCACGTGCTACAAGTGTCCTTAGGTAATTCCGGTAAATCCGGTTCTAAGTTTGGAAAAGATAAATAATTTTTTTTTTTTGGAAATCATAGAAGACTTATAGCAAAGGGCAGTTTATTGGTCGCGTAAGAAGTTTTTGTTACTTTTGTACTCGCTTTAATAAAGAAATGTTAATGTGAATTTTTTCTAATTCGCTCTTATGTAAGACAAACATATTTTCGTTAACAAATAATCTAATTTTGTTAAAAAATTTTTCATCCAAAAACCCAATACAATGGACAGGATAGTCGGGAAATAAAATTACACCGAAATCCAAAAAAACTTTTTATTTTATTTTTTCTTAAGAAAAAGTAAAATAAAAAGATAGTAAATAGTTGCTAGAGTTATGAATACATCAGTCAAAAATCTCTCCCGAATAAGAAAAAATGTTTGCCAACTCTTGCCCTCTGAAACCTGTTACAAACAGCTTCTAATGTTTGATAATACCTACTTTTTTATATTAGAAATTAGATAATATAGTCGCTGGGTGACGAGAAGAGGGGAATATACTAATTAAACATAATAGTAAATTAGCCGGGAGTAATATTTTGGCTCCGTTCACGTCCACTCCCGAAATTAATTTGCCATTACCACCCACTTCCAGTCCTGAGAAAAATTGTCAAATCCCGTTCAATCTCACTCTCGCCCGATTTATTAGTTTTAAGTCGGGACCCGGGACCCGGACCCCGGTAAAAAGTGGCCCGGAGTAAAAACCCCGTAAAAATTATTTATTCCCGCCCGTTTTCAACAAAATCAGTTTGTTTTTTCCCGTCCGATTGACATCTCTAGTGTCCGATAATAATTAAAGGATAGCTTTTGAAGGAAGATCACCGACAGTTAACAATAGAATTGTATATGTTTCGAAATTTATAGTATCATCAGCAAGATCTACGTAAATATAAAGAAAATTAACAGTTATGAAGTGATCGAAAACGTTTTTTTTCCACTTCATAATTCAGTGTCAACAATTCTGTTTGTTGTTAATTGTTGGTGATTTTCCTTCCAAATCTATCCTTTAATTGTAAATTTTATGTCCTCACTATATTCTATATAGATAATGAATTTACGGTAATTTTGATTTATAATTTCCATTTTGTAACGAAAAGTGGAATATTTGTTACAGAGAAGAAAAGATACTTATAAGGAAGCTAGCCGTATGCCCGATGGGATTTCCCATCGATAACATCTTTTTATTAGGTACCCACTTTCTGCTCACTTTTAATGTTTTTCAAAAGCCTAAATCAATATCCACGTTTCTATCTTCAAAAATGACGAACTTCCCATATGAACTTTCATTTTCTGTTTTAACTCCTTAGGGAATTTTCCAGAAACAACTGACTTTTATTTATAAATAGAAGTCTAAACGCCAATTTTCATAACTCCTGTGCTTAATTTCGTCCTTCTAAATCCAACAGTTTAGGTTGTGCGTTGTCTGTCAGTCAAAGTTAAAGATTCATTAAATAATATATTATTTATTTTATATAATAGTCATAGTAACATATTTTTCTAACTTCAAAAATAACGAATTTCCATAAAAATTTGCATTTCCTATTTAACCCACTTAGGGAATGAATTTTCAAAAATCCTTTCTTAGTGCTCACCTACATTATATTTAAGGAGCTCCTATACAAAATTTCATCCTTCTAAACCTAACGGTTTGGGCTGTGCGTTGTCTGTCAGTTAGTCAGTCAGTGTTATAAATTTATTAAGTAGATATTTGTTGAGAAATAAAAACAATTCTATAATGTTACCTCGATATATCGCCCAAATATTTTGAAATTTTAATTTAATACTTAAGATATATTATTGGTGACATAAATGCTAATCGATGGACGGATAGACGGATAGAAATACGATAGTCACATCGTTTCGCATACGTGGGCACATGCATCATGTCGAAATGATATCGATATACTTTACGATTTGTATGTCATAGAGAATTATAATTAGTATATAAAAGTTAATAATTATAATTACA
Organism: Brachynemurus nebulosus; assembly: GCA_035578155.1. Taxonomy (NCBI): domain Eukaryota; kingdom Metazoa; phylum Arthropoda; class Insecta; order Neuroptera; family Myrmeleontidae; genus Brachynemurus; species Brachynemurus nebulosus. The sequence continues at coordinate 31,709,512 of JAPWDM010000003.1, forward strand.
GTGTATTCATATACACCTAGATAATAATAAATGTGCCTCTAGAAATCAGATGCGCTGTAACCATTTGCTCAAATGATTTAATTATTTGGATCATCCAACTTTAGCATTGAACACAGAAATAAGATGCTTATTAGAGCTGGTCCGGCAAATTGTGTTCTACCTTTTTCGGTAGGTGGCATGATAGTGGCACTAAACCAGCATATTTTTGTGAATATGAGTTTTTTATTTATTTATTTTTCTTTTCCTTTTTTAGCTATGAACGTTTACCTCGACAAAATAAATATATTATGTGAATATGATCTCGATCGGTCAAGTCATTCAGAACTTACACGATGGGTCTCTATATAATATTTGAATAAAATTTGATCAACATTTGCCTAGACGTTTATTTTCTCAACAGTACTTGAGCAAAATTTGGTCAAGATCTGTTCAACTGTTTATTTCAGGCGCTTTTCGGATGCTCACGTCTTAGGGAAACAATTTCAAGTTTACGTTGATTTTCTCCGGAATTTCAACTGTGTTTAAGCAAAATTTGGTGAAGATCCGCCCAGCCCATTGTGAAATTGGTTAGGTAGTTCTTGAAATTAGAGAATTAATAAGTTAACAAAGTCATAAATTCTATTCTTTATTATAATTTATCTAATTATAGTTTATAGTTATCATACTATCATCACCAAAAACACCATAGCAATTCATCAAAATTGGTGGAGATAATCTTAGATGTTGTGCACCTAACCAATAAAAAAAAAATTGGTATGATTGATTGTAAAATGAGTTTAATGTACCATTTAAACAACTTAGAGGAAACGTTATTTCAATTATTAGACTAGTAGTCTTATTCAATAAGAGAAATGTTTTAATTTTGATGTTCTGTGAATACGAATACGTATTTGAATTTCTTTTACAATTACGGTTTTGGTTGTGGCCATGAAATTTAAATACTCTTTATTTTCTAATTTTCTATCTTTAATTTTCTAATTATTTTCAATCGCAATATAGATTTGTATTTAGAATAGACATGTGCGCTTTTATAAGACTGCATGCATAGAACACTGCATGATTGGTAGCTGTACAAAGATTTTAGAACTTATATTATTATGTATATGTACTTATTTGTTTTTACTCAACACAGTACAGTCCATAACAAAATTAAAAATCAATCATTTTGAAACTAGTAATACGTTTTGCATGACTTGAAGTGATAAAAACGATTCGGCGTTGAACGTAAGTTTACTTCTTATATGTTAGGTGGACTGTTTGCTTAATAAATCTATGGGACTACTCGTAACAACACCGCTTGCAAGCGGCTTGCAAGCACATATCACTCGACTGCTTGCAAGGACATTCTTAAAAACGAGCACATCATTGTCCGTAAAATAGAGATACATCTATATATATATATATATATATATATATATATATATATATATATATATATATATATATATATATATATATATATAGTCCAGAATTTTGTACGGCAGTTGATAGAGCTGATAGTACTTTCAAAAATAATGGTACCTTTTCATCTACACTTTCTTCCAAAACTCAATAATCAGGGAGATAAAGTAGAGGGGTGGAACGAAACTGACTTCTTTTTTTTTAATTTTTAGGCGCTTTTGAATAATGGATTCATATTTTAGGGATGCGTTTGAACATCAGGATAATTAAATTTGCGATACCAATTATTCAATCACTTATGTATGATTAGGGGATAATTTGGAAATAGATACTTCTACTTTAAATTACTCGAAAACGGTATTATTTATCGAAATGTAACAAGTATACATTTTTTGCGTGAAATTGTCTGAGGAATCATATTGTTAAGGAATTTGGTTAAATAACTGCAAATTAAAAAAGAAAAGATGTGATAACTCACACCTACCACCTAAAACCACCATTTGATCATAAGTGGTGGAATAAGTGTTAATATAAATTTAATCCTTCTAATGCAAAATGCGTATACCTAAAATATCAATCCGTTATTCAAAAGCGTTTAGAAAATATTTAGGAAAAGATGGTTTTCGTTTCACCCATTTAAAGGAAGGTATCTCCCTTATTATTGAGTTTTGGAAAAAAGTGTAAATGAAAAAGTACCATTATTTTTGAAAGTACTATGAGCTCTATCAATTACGGTATGTAATTCTGAACCACTCTGTATATATGTATATATATATATATATATATATATATATATATATATATATATATATATATATATATATATATATATATATATATGTATTTATTGTATATGTATCTCTATTTTACCGGCTTTGGTAGCAAGCTAAGTATGTTTGTTTTAAGCATGTGCTTGCAAGCGGCGATGTTACGAATAGCCCCTATGTCTAGACTAGAATTTAATATTATAATATAGTTTATAGAGCATTAATATTACGCTAAAAATTTAAATTCAAAGTACCTAATTGGGAATAATTTTTGAAGAAGAAAATTGTTGAGTATCTCATATTTTTTCTACAATATGTACATGTTGCATGTTGATTACTGCGTTATTGTATTACATAAAACATAAGTAAATCAAAACAGTTAGGTATACATGAATATGTATGTATACAAAATATTTTCTAGTTGACCTTCCATGCTTTTCGTAAATATTTTTCAATTTAATTCTTCAGTGAATGATTTTTACATTGTGCAACCTAAGTACATATTTACAATTGAGTCACGCATTACCAAAGACCACTTTGTCCATCATAAGACATTTTCAGGTAAATGCCAAAAACTCGTAGCGTAATAAATAAATAAGATTTTTATTTTAGAGATGGTTCCTTGTTAAGTTGGTTGACTCAAATGTCATGTTTTAAAAAAGAACATAAATATATTCAGTAGTTTTCTCTTAAATTAAGTTTAAAGTTTGGACAAAGTGGTGTTTGGAAATAAGAAATGGACAAAGTGTATTTTGGAACTAAGAGTTTTGGATAAAGTGGGTTTTGGAACTCATTCGTAATTGAAACGGTAGGAACAAGCCTATGAGTAAACAAAATAAGTTTATTACATATTATTAAATGAAAAATTTTAATTACATGTTATTATTAAACAAATATACTTTATTACATGTTATTAAATGAATAACTTAAATTTTCAAATTGCTGTCGTCTTCCATAATTTCGTCATCTGATTCTTCATTACATTCTTGTGTTGGTACATCTTCTGACTCAGTATTATCAAAAAGTCTAACATAAAATTGAAGTTCATCCATTTCCCTCCACCCATTACCAAAGTGTTTCTTTAAGAGGTTGGTTACATCTTTAATCTTTTCAGATTTTATTTTTACATCACCACTATTCAGTTTTTCAGGAATTACATTTTCAGGACCTTTTCCTCTTTTAAAAACTCCACACGCTTTCCCAATATCATTTCTGTAGAAAGGCTCACCTCTGATCTGGATGTTTTGTTTATCAGTTTTTGTTACGATAAATCGTTTACATTTAGCAAATTGAAAGTGCCAGTTAACTGTTGGCTTGATTGAATTTTGAATAGATTCTTTCCAGTTGTAAAAACAAAACTCAGAAGCGTCATTCAATCTTATAACTGTACCATATTTTTTGAATATTTCAAAATATTCTTCGGGCTTTACAATATTTTCCAATTTCCTGACTTCTCTTTCAATTCGCCCGAATATTCGGTCCTGTGGAATAAAGGAGTGGCCTGGAATCGGATAGATTATAATAACCTTTTTGAGATGAGGAGGTGCCTCTTTTAGCCATTTGCACACCATTCCTACTACTATAGAATTTTTATTTTGACCTCCACAGCCATCTGCAAACAAACGAACTGTAGTTTTTCCTTCCAAGCATAAATTATTCAATTTATGGTAAACAGCAGATGCTATTTGGTTAGAGCCCTTTCTGTCTTCATTTTCTAGCCAAGTATAAATAAATGTGTTTTCAGTACTTTGTTCGGCTTTTGATGTTCCCTGGCAAATTGTAAAATTGTAAGCATAAAGTTGCCTACTATAATAAGTGGCTTGATCCGGCAATTTCGGCAGTACCATATTCTTTTGACAATCAAAAGATAATGTTAGTTCATTTTCTCTTTCAGTGCGAAGTAGGTCGTAGAATGCAGATGCTCTCAATTTATGAACTCTGAGTTCACACATCAAATTGTTCTTTTCAGACTGAACTTGAGTTGATTTCAACTTATTTTTCAATTCAAGGCAGGTGGAACATTTATCGCTACTTGGAGTTTTAAAACTTATATTAAATTCCTTAACAAATATTTTTCTAAAATATTCATATTTAACTTTTAGTTGAACATCTCTTTCACTCTGCAAGTTATTATACGCATGCCACAGTTTTTTTATTGATAGATAACTGGGTAAATAATATTTTGTGACATTCTTAGATCTACAGTAATGTGATTCAACAGTTTTCAATGAAAGAATAAAGGCACGAACTGCATCTCTTTTAGGTTGATATTTTACTAGCCTTTTATCACCTCCTCTTCTTTCTACAATCGGCTGTTCTAATACAACATGGGAGCGATTGATTCTTTTCACTCTATCAACAGATATGCCGAGGGCTGCCGCAAATACTTTCTGGCATACTCTTACTAATGAGGTGCCAGATTCCACCCTGTATCGAGGTATGTAAAACTTGCTTACAATTGGCGACGCAAAGATTACGCGAGCGCTCCTGGTTTTTTAAATTAGAAGCTGTATCAAGTAAAAAATTGTGTATACGTTTAACTGTCGATAGAAAAATGTACTATACAAATTATGCGCGGATTATTAGATTTTATATCGTCCATTAATCGTATACGTATATTTTTACTTGATGCTAGTTCTAATTTTACCACCAGAGGCGCGAGTGAGAATCTTTGCGTCGCCAATAGACTTTTTACTGTATTTCTTTCCTTCAGGTCTAATCCTCTCCCGTACAGGAGTCTGTCCAACTAAGTGTTTCAAAATATATTTATCTTGTTCAATTTTATTCGTTGTAGAGTAAAATCTTTGATGAAAGCGTCTTATATCTTGCAAATTAAGTTTACTACATTCAAATGCTTCATTAGCTCGATGGTTACATTGTTGTACCGATGGTGGTTTCTTAGAAGTATGTCTGAAAAATAAGAAATGCTGTATAACTTTTCGTTTCTTGCTAAATCAATTAATACAGTTTATACTTGCAAAACAATATATAATACAGATTTTCGAATAAATTAATAAAAAATAATTTGCTAATGTGATACAGTTTTAGTAGGTTAACTCTTACCTCTCTCTTTTCAATACATTTTTCTTCCAACGGTCTGGATTTCATTGCTTTTTTCTTCCTCGATTTGGAGCAGCTTCATGAATTTGTAGAGATCTCGTAATTTCTTCATCCATTGTTTATTTAAAATGTAGTAGTTACAAGTCAGAAGTTATTTTACGTAATAATATAGGTTATTGATATTTTATGCCAGTAAGAATTTTTCTACTAAGATATTACGTAAAAATTAAACAATGTGTCATATACGTTACGAAGGCATAGTACGTACAAAAACTGTGACAGGATAAAGCTGTTTTAGGAAATAACTGTAGAAATACAATATGGCAGAACATGGGACAAAGTGGCTTTTGGAACCCATCTAGATAGGACGGACAAAATGATGTTTGCAAACCATTTTGAAATGGACAAAATGGATTTTGGAAAAGTTTGTAAACTTCTAATATCATTTAAATGGGGATAAATTGCTATTTGCAAAACAATATTTGGTTGAAAGGTACACTTCTCCAAATTAAACTAGATGGCAACTTCAACTCATTTTTTTAAATTTTTGGACAAAGTGGTGTTTGGCAATGCGTGACTCAATTAGATAACTTTTTGATTAATTAAGATTGTTTTTCATTACAGATACCAAGGGACCAAACTACTATTATGATAGTTAGCATTTCGACTGTAATCAGAATTTGCCAGAGAGGTGGGAGGTTATATACGTATTTAGGGTTTGTGTTGGTAGGTATGTTTAAGGTAGTGGATGTTTGTGTGTGTAATACTCTGTATGTATCACAGAGCAGAGGTACAGCATCTATAGACGGTTCTACACGATGCTACGAACACCTTCCAACATTGGACGTTCGATGGTTCATCGCATCGTGTGGCCGTTGTTCGAACCTACGAGTGTCCAATGTCGAGCGTCAAACATTCGCATTTGGCCATGTCCCGCTCGATGTCGGTATTCTTGCACCGAGTCAAAGGGATGCTTCGAACGTTTGAAGGTCAATGTTGGTTGCGTTGGTTGGTTCGACTCAGCAGCTGCACGACTCGTTCATGTGAAGAGAGACAACATCAGTGTATAACATTAGAGATAACATAAGACAGATGACATCGTCGTCCACTGAATAAACGTTTGTCCCAACACATTATACAAGAGAGACAACATCAGTGTATAACATTAGAAATAACATCAGACAGATAACAGCCTCGTCCACTGCTACCAACACATCATCATTCGTATTGGATCAAACATTCGATTCACCGTGTAGCAGATACATTCGTCGCACCAACTATCGAACTTAATTGCCTCAAACGTTCGATCGAACGTTGGAAGGAACGTTCGTAGCATCGTGTAGAACCCGCTTATCTCTATCATGAAATCTGCAGTGTGCACTTCTGTGGACGTTAGGCTTCTTAATAGTCACACGCTCATCGGCAGTCGATCAGTGTAAGTCAATCGCAGTACAATGGATTAGATTGTTGTTTGTATTGTTACATTGCCACACGGAGCGTCGTGGTATCATACGTATGTATGTGAATAATGGTCACGTGACGACCAGTACCACCAAGGATCACTAACACAAATACACAGTATCGCACGAATACAAAGTAAACACCGTGCACGTATATAACATATTTTCTATCTCTTACTGGTTACACTGGTTTCAATAGTATAGAGATACGTATTGTACCTCTGTCCTCTGTGGTATGTATGTAGCGGTGGTTCAAGGTGGGAATGGATACGTATACTCGAACAACCGTATGCATGTACCTGCTACTAATGATGTAACAATGAACAGCCACCACTGTGGCCACGACTTAACAATGCAAGTGTACGCTTGAAGAGTCGATGGACGACTAATCAGTAAGCAGTATAAATTGCTACTTATTGCAACTTTCGGATCACACTTTTTTGTATGTATAGGTTTGATCTGTCTCATCTGTGACAGATACTAATTTCGAATGGGCCGTATAATATATGTACGCCACAATATGTGGGACCAACATTGTCTTGACCGACATTACATATTTGTCTTAAAATTTTTCTTTGTAGCTATTAGTCTTCATTTAACTGACCTTATTATTTTTCATTAACAAAATGTATCTATGTCGCTACGTAGAGGTATTACTTTTACAGAAATGTTAAAATTTAGTAATTATTTGGTGTAAAAAAAGATTGTGTGAACTTGTCATTCTCGCCTTATTTATGATCTCATTAGCCATGCCCATCTTTTAATCATCATCTAACGAAATTATACCAGGACACGAACTCGGGTGATAAAATTTATTATTATTAATTTTGAAATTAATAAAAATTTGCATGAAATCATGCAAAACCATGAAGGAAATATTAAAATTAAATGTAATTATGTGATATTATAGTTTTAGCGTAAAACTCACTTTGGAAAATTAATTAATCGAAACATCTTTGATATCGAATGAAAATACTTTCAAAAAATGTTGCCTAATATAAAAACTATTTATATAATAAAAACGTGTCACATTTGTCCTTTTTCATTGCCTACTTAACTGAAACCATTTTATATACAATTATTATTGTCAATGGGATTGACATGTTAGCGACTAAAAAATTTCTAAATTAAAATTGTAAAATTTTTGTTTTTCAAAATTTATTTTCTTATTTTTAAAATTTGTATCATATTTTAATTGTAGTTATTTAATTGGGAATAAATCTTAATTTCACCACTGTTGCTGTTATTTTATTTCTTGTAATTTACTGAAAAAGTCTACTTTTATCAGTAATTTTGGGTTTTTAGTGTATCTTTTATTTTGGGCTGCTGTTACGCTGTCATAGATATATGCCAAAGATTTTTGATCAAATATTATAAAAAATAATCAATAATTAGACTGTAATATTTCTTTGATTAAATAAATCTTTAACATATATCAATGACAGTCTAATAGCGGCCTTAAGTATACGTATAGCTCGTGTAGACAGTTTATATTATATTAGTGGAAAATGGAAGGTTTTGTAAGAACTAATGATGTTATAAACCAAATAAGGTGTGTTATTTCCCTCTAAACTATTCTTCTTTTTTTTTTTTTAAATTGATATTAATTTTTATCAATATATCATGGCTATTGTCATTTTTTAAAGGAATCACTTTAATTGTCGATATTTTCAAGGAAAGGTACTTCCGATTGTTTGTATATTTGACCTGTAAACAAAAAAGTTATTTTAACGTAACGTTATGCCAAATTCTATGGTTTCTAAAAACTGTAATTTAATCAAGCCTGATCTTGACGTCTTGGCCACTTTTGTATTATTTTATCCGATCCTCGTAACAATTTTCAAATCTTATTATATGAAACTTGGCCCTTAGAAACCTAAAAAGATATTTTATTTTGCATTGACTATTATTTACTTTTAGAAAACCTATACTATAATTTCTAGTTTCTTAATTACAATATTGATATTTTTTGAAAGTGGAAGTCTAATAAATTATACACATCCAGATTTACATCCTTTCTCACAACGTTAATGTTTTTAACCCTAGAATCATACGTTGGTCGACGAGAAACGTTAATCATACATCAACGTCGTTTTGATGGATGGACTTTTTACGGAGAGTTTTAGAGTTTATTTGCAAAAAACATTTTTTTTACATAATAATACTACAAAAGCGAACAAAATATTTAAAAAAATTGGATTTGGAAAAATTTCTTAATGTAAATATTTATTAATTTTTTTAATCTTTTTATCAAAGCATATTTTCATTATAAAAAATAAAAAATAGATAAATACATCAATTGTATCATAAAAGATGTGTTTCAAATAATTAATTTATGAACTATTATGAGTCAGTGGACATGTGTGACTTTACAGAATGTGAAATTTTTCAGTCATAAATATTCCTATAGATATGTAGTTATTTCCCCATTAGGCACATTTGTAAATTTTCTAAAATTTGTTAGTAATTTTTCGAATAAGATCTCAAAAAATAATAAAAATTAAAATATTTTCCACAAAATAAATTGTTAATCTTTTATTAAGTCACTTGAAACGCATTCTTTAGTTTTTGATTCAATATATTAAAACTTCAGTATTATGTCGTCTCTATAAGTCAAATAGCTGTAATCATCTTTCACATTATCATAATCATTGAATAAATTAATTATAACATGCATATCTTTAATAAATTTTAGAAAAATTAGGAAAACTTTTATATGTGAAGTACAAAATTTAAAAAAAAAAGAAAAAACATCGCGTAATCATACATCGACGTCCTTTTGACGGACACTATTTCAATACAAATAAAACGACAATGACTATAAACAAAATAAATACGTCTTGTGTGTTATAACAACAAATAAATTAGGTAACAGAAATCTCACAGCAAGGAGGTACCGACAAGTTGTAGTATTGGAGCAGGTAGAGAAGTTCGTTCGTCGTTGTGACGTGTACGTATGATTCTAGGGTTAATATCAATTCTTTGAAATAAAATTGTGAGTTTCTCTTTATACTGCCCTTATAAATACGAATTATAAATCCGGTTCGTGATATTTGTTTTCCGGCCTATGGTCTTGACTAAGTTGCATAAGCCTGATTTAGCGGTCTTCTAAGCGGACAATCTATTAACCGAACATGGATACGATATTTATTGACGAATGTATATTATGACCTTAAAAATTGGACGCATTTTTTTTTACCATATCCATGTACATAATTATATTTGTAACTTGTTGCAAAATATTAAAAATAATTGAAATAAAGAAAGAATTGAAAGAATTTAGTGTGTAGGCCATAAATAATATAAGTATAATCGTCAAGAAATGTAAAAAAAATTTGACTAGGCATGTAAAATAAAAAAATTATAGTTTTATCTTTAGTCTATGATAAAAATGTGGTAACGGTGGAGGTGCTGAACATATATTTTTGAGCTAACATTATCGGGAAAATGAGGGACATTAATAAAACTTTGACTGTACCATAATGTTGTTTTGTAATTAACATTATCGACTAGGGTAAAGGCCGTAGAATAAAGTCTTTTTAGTCAGAATTTTTGACGGTCAGGACTTCTAAATACGTTTGTTATTAATTTATTTTTGTAAATTTTGTAAATGATTTGCACGATTAATATTTATTTATAACTTACATGTATGGTGTTGCTCAGGTCATTGCTACAAATGGCTAACAAGTGGTTTGTGTTACATAACTTTAAAACCAGAAGAGAGGTATAAGATTACCTCGCGTTGGTTAATCCTGTGTTTTAATATTTTCTATTCAGACGATTTGTTGCTATGAATTTAACCTTTTAAATATGTATTAGGATCATTAGCCTCAAGAAATTTTTATATTAAATTATTAAACTTTTTTACCCTCCAAATAGAATACAGAACAGTGACTTGTTTTTTAGTCAATTGTCAACTATCTTTTTTTTTTTTTAAATTGAGCTATTGTATCATAAAAGGTGTAAATTATGTCTCAGTGTTGATAACTGTGTTGATAAAGCTAGAGTCGGAATATGAGCAGAAACGGCCAAAAAGTTTTAATATTTACCTTTTCATATTACATTGAAAATACAAAACTGAACAGAGTCATTAATCGAAATAAATGTATTTCGGAATTAAATCTCTAAGCAATTCATTTAAATGTTTGAATTTTGTTTCTGAAACATTATAAACGAAACAATTAACACATTTTAAAAACTAAACAATCACATTCTTATTTAAGCTTTAATTGTTAATTAAAAAACACAAATTCATTATCTTTTTAATTACATATTTAAAAAAAAAAAATAACAACAAAACGTTTTGTTCACACAAATTACTTCAATTGTTTCTTAGTCTTCAACTGTTTTCCGTTTGTTTATTGTTTTCATAACATTTTGATTTATATTAGAATTTGATTGGATTAACCACTATACATATAATGTTTATAGTGTCTTCAACATATTACATAGTCATATTATGTATGAGTTGACTCGCGCTTGTTACAGTAAAACTCACGACACTTGTAGTCTTGTATTGTTGGTCTTCTGTTGTCTGTGTAAATGGTTGGATGCGTTCAAGGAGAATATAAAATATGTATGAATTGTATATACGCTTATCATTTATTTATATAGGCTGTTTTATTGATGTTTAGCTCATCATAGATGTTTAGAAGTGAAATGATTAATTATTACAGGGTCGTACCTGTTACCAGGGTAATGATTTGCCTCGAAGTTGGTATGACATTCTGTTAATTTTTAGTTGGTACGACATTCTATTTAGTGGTCATAGCTTTCCACAGTTTTCAGAATAACATATAAAATATTTAAGGGGGAGTTAATATTTTTCGACCAAAAAACGACAATTTTGAATATTATTTTTCTCGGTAATTCTATAGACGTACAGTTCTAGATTAACTAGAGATACAATTCTTGTATTAAACAAATATTCAAGATTAAAAAAAATATCATTAAATATCATTTTTATTTTGATTAAAATTCACATAGTGTTTGAAAAATTATCAAAATTGAATCGGCTGGGACTCGAACCCGGATCTCTTCGTTGCTAGCCAAGTGCCTTACCAATTAGGCCACCAATCATTCGTTCGAGTGCCACTCCAATTTTGATAATCAATCAAACACATCCTCTCTTTAATGCGAGACGCAGTTACATTTTTAATTTCAAATGCTATCGAGTGCCTGTGAAACATTATTAATGCATGGCGGACTTTTGTCCGTATTTATAGATACACCAATATTTATATGTTCACTTGATGTCCAGCTTTAGCTGATACTTGAACACTCGATTTACTTTGGTAAGTATGACCAATTCATTATATATATTCAGTAATGTTTCACAGGCACTCGATAGAATTTGAAATTAAAAATCGTTTTTATTATAAAGGGTGTCGAAGGGAAGGCTCCAAAAAAGAGGTGTCAAACGGTAACACCGGTAACTCCCGTCCAGGATACTTGAAATAAATTGTGTTCTCTAGTATGCAAACTAGAATTAAGTCGAAATCCTAAAATTTGTAGGTGTGGCGTGCTTTTAAAGACAAATCAAGTTTTGAGACATCAAAATGCACCTACGGATGGCGATAAATATTGAATAAGTGGATATTAAGGCACGAATTTAGTTCGTACACTGGGCAATACATTAATGAATACAATAAGATTTAGCACGATAAGTTTTACTTTTTAAGATATCAGTGTTACAGCACCAAAAAAAGTCATTTCACAATTATGTAAATTAATACTTTATCTTGTTTAGAAAAGCAACATCTAAGCAAATCGCGAGGTTTTGAGCATTGAAGTTATGTATTTTCTATGAAACCTTTTTTTATGCGGTTCCGATCAACTGTATAAAAATGGTTTTTTTTTTCAATCTGGACTGAACTATACTTTTTATAGCTATTTATGAAGTTTTTGAATATATATATTTTTTTGGGCGTTTTTTTTATGCGGTCCCTATCTATTGCATAAAAAAAAATTCAGCTGTACTAAACTCCACAGTGGAAACAAAATTGTTTTTAGTGGTTTGTTCAGCTTTTGCATACACTAATAGTGTTAAGAAAATCGTAATTTACCCCTTTTACCCCTTTTTTTACCCTAATGTAAAACAGGGACGTATACAGCCGTGCTTCTTGGGGGGGAGGTCACCCGCAAAAATTTGTAATTTCGTCTTCTGAAATAAAGTTGATTAGCATATCATACCATATAGATGGTATTCAAAATTAGATAATAGTCGTCTTCATAATCTTTGTTAAATTTGTTAAACTGATTAAATGTTATTTATGTTATTTTTCGAAATAGATAAAAATCATGAACGACCTATTTGCAACTCTGTTAATTATTACATATTTGACAGTTACGACAGTTATTTTATAGTTTTAAACCAGTTTTCGATTTCAATTTAACAAATAACATGCCCTTGGCCTTGTTATTTGTTTTCGTCGAATTTCATCAATTTTTTCTCGATTTGTTAATTTTTTTCTTCGAAATAACACATTTAACCATATATGTATTATAACTATATGGCCAATCCCTATAAGAGGCAGTGGTTCCGATGAAGTGAGACGGATAGACATCGGGTAGAGGCACTTCAGTTGTTTTGCGCAGATGCATCAATTATTGTTTACCGTGTTTACTGTTCAGATTGGTTCATATTACCACCAAAAAAGTCGCGTTTGCGCAAAACGAACAAAATACTTCCAAATCTGCACCGTGATGTTGGGACGTTTTTTTCATATCCATTTGGCTATATATGTATACTACATATATGTATTTAACATGTTATAGCATGTTTAATAAAGATTATGACGACTACTAATATGTAGTGTATATTTTTAATTCTCGGGGGGGGGGGAGGGGCATGATTCCCCCTTGTATACGCGGCTGATGTAAAACTTGTCCTAAATGACTTTATGGATAACATCAGCCGAGTTTCTTAAAGAAATAAGTATGTCAAATTCAATGTGAATATTATTACTTTTTTAGCGAATTTTCAGAATGGAATTCAGCTATTACAGCCACTGTCTTGATGCGACTTGAGGCCGGGACCATGGCAGAAATTTGTTTTGAGGTCCCTAGGAACCGAAAATAATATTCACATGTATATATAATATTCACATGTATGTATATATATTCACATGTATATACATGTACATAATATTCACATGTCCGCACGATAACTCTCGAACGAAAAAATGTCCTACTTTTAAAAAATTTGGTGAAAATGTTGGAAGTCCCAAACTCTTGGATGAGTTCTTCAGCCAGATACGTCGCATGCCAGGAACATGGTTTTTGTTCTTGCAAAAAATTAGTTTTTTGCCAAAATTTCCACTTATTCAAAAATTTTTTTCGAAATTTTTTTACACCATATAAAAGAAGGGAAGAAATTACATAAAAAAGGTCTTTAAACTATTTTTCTAGGTAAACTAGTTTCCGAGAACAACTAATTTTTATAAATGTAAATTCACTATGTTATGCAGGATGCTGGGACAGGAGTATTTTGATTCTGAGATGCAATTTCCAAGGTTGTAGAAAAACAGTTATGGAATTTTTTTTCACCACAAAAATTAACTATATACTTAATTATACATTTATCAAAGAATTCGTCTTTGTCAATTCAATTTCTTTAATTGTTTTCTGGTATTTTTTTTAAATTAAAAATTACCAAATTAATTATTTAAATTGTTTATTTGTTAATTTATGTTAATACAATAAACAGAGTATGTGAGTTTTTTTATTTATTTGTATGTAGTTGAATAAACTTCAAAATTACTGGACTAGTTTTTGAAAATTTGTTCATTGTTAGAAGTCTAAACTAGGATTTGGAAAATATAATATTGCAGTTGTTTTTACGACGAACTATGAGGATATTATTAATACATTGCTAATGAGAGTGGCACACAGTTTTCTCGTAATCTTAACCCAAAAACTTAGACTTTTACCCAATCTTTGTGCTTAATCAGCATCTTATTACTAACGCCATGTTTGAAACAGAATCGGACAAGGATAGAGTAAACAGATTCTTAATTTTTTCTGATCGGTTATATAACTATAAAAATTACGAAAAGGCTGACTGTAACTTTTTTTTTGTATTTCTGAATATATGTTGAATAGACCCTTAAAATCTCATTTTATTTTCTTCTTTTTCGCTTTCACAAAATAAGTAAAGATATAAAAATCTTTTCAATGACAAAAAACTACAGGGAAAGTGTAAAAAATTACCACACAGGCGTTTTTGAGTTCATTTTGGCTAACAGCGGTATAAATTTAATATTTAATGAAGGACGCGGGATAGTTTGGCCCTGGGGCTCTTGGTTTTTTTACACAGTTCTGCCTAGGCGTAGGCAAGTTCTCTGTAGTTATTTATAAAGAATTTCTAAATTTTTTAGTTAAAAATCTTTACTTACCTGTGCTTATTTCAAATTTTGGAACAGTTTTTTTTTATTTATTTAGAAAATAAAAAGTAAAATACACTAATTTTATAAAAATCACTTACTTATAAACCTTGTTAAGTTTGAAAACTTGAAAATACACGCACTATTTGAATATGATAGATAATATTTCCGATCATTTCTGAATAGTGTAAAATGCAATATTAGTTCATAATAATCGATTCATTTGTTAATATTATATAGCTTACGTGCATTTTGATAATGTTTTTTTTTTTTAGACAATTTTTTCGAAATAGCGACCGATAAGGATAACATTTTAAAGAGTATTCAGTGAATATTACAATATGTGCAATAGGTGACAGTATATATGTAATTGGTACAATGTTACATATTAATTAAGTACAGTAAAGTCCCTGTAATCCGCTAGTTTTTTGAACCACACGGTTGATTTTGAAATTATACAGATTAGTCGAGTGTTTTGAATAATTTTAATTTGAAAATTGGCTCTCTGCCCCACGCAGGTATACATATTTACATTTTTTTAATTTTTTGGTGTGAGAAGCCTGCATTTTTTTGGGCTTTATACCAAATAAGGCATCCTAAAAGGTACGTCTGTTTGTAAATTCCAAGTTAATACTAGCTCAAGACTTTGGGGGCCTCGCATGATTAAGGATGTTGTCAGTTGTTAACTTTTTTTTGCTCGTTATCTAATTTTTAGGAAGGCGTTTTTGAAAAATCCCTGAAGAGGGATCTCGTAAAAGTGATTAAAACATTTTTATTTTTTTTCTGCTCGTCGCCTAATTTTTAAGGGAGAAATTTCAGAGAGAAAATTAAAGGGGACCTCGGAAAAATTATCTTGTCTACTGCCCATTCAGAATCGTGACAGTAATTTTGAAGTTGAATTTGAACGTATAAACTTCTTTTTTTATTTATAATATTAATATATGTAGATTTGTGAAGTTTACGAGGTTTTATTGTAATTACATAAGTATGAAATTTTGTCACTATTCACTTTATTAAAATAAATTTTACACGGTAGTGTTAATAATAATCTACGTATTAAACAATAATTGAATTATTCTAGATCAGGGGTGGGCAAACTTAATACTGATATGATCGACATTAGTTTTTCTTATTTATGCGCGATCGACTCCGAGAAATGAGTTAAATTAAAAACAAATAAAGTATCTTTCATATCAAATGCCCACTAGGGAAATATAGGGTTACCATAATTCCAAATTTTCATTTCCGAAATAATTAGTATCCGACCGAAATTTCGGTTTCGGCCAGTTTCGGCGAAAAATTGGAGTTTCGGTTTAGTTTCGGTTTCGGCAGCAAACAGCCGAAACAACGACCTAAACCAAAACTTCGTGAAATAATCGGCATTATTCGGACCATGTTTTTCACTCCCAATAAATTAAGTACTAATTAATCTTGTTAATACTTTAATACCAGTTTACTTTTACTATGATTTGTTGGAAACTTCATGACAATAAGTATATACACCGCTCAGGGCCGGATCATCGAATAGACAAATGAGGCAAATGTCTAGGGCCCGAATCTTTTTACTATATTTTAGTTATCTATTATTAAATTTTCTTTTAGTTGTTTTTCCTACTGAAATGTTGAAAATTATCGGAACCACACTGGAATTTATTTAATGTTTAAGGACTTAAGCACAGTTTATGTTTAAATCTAAATCAGTAACAAAATTTATATTTATTTTACACTTTTTTGTACAAATTTTTAATAAATAAACAAATATTTACAAACAAGTTTTAAAAGACAATTCATATTTTAAAAAAATAATATTAAAATAGTCACATAATATCACTTATTTCATAAGATTTTAAATATATTTGCCAGAGGGTCATGTTGTGATTTTAAACAAACAGCCCGTACTTACGTACTGACATTCTAAAAGTTTAAATATTTTACAACAAAGAAATTTAAATTTTCAATAAACAGACTTTTCCGTTAATATTTGTCATTTGAATCGTCTAATTTCAAAAACCCCTATACGACATTTTCAATTTTTTTTTAAATATACATATTTAGTTAATGCAATAACAGTTAAACCATATGGCACTCTTATTTCATTTTCTTTGAAAATGTTTTATAGGGGTTTTTGATACTAGACGATTCATTTATTATAAATTAAATTAAAATGTATAATTATGTATACTTTTATATTATTTTATTAATTACGGCAAAAATATTAAAAATTTTAATTATCTGATAGAATTTTCATTAATTTAAATATTTCGCGCTACTACTGTTCAAATATTTTTCGTTTTTCTGATTGCTTTCAATTGGTGAATTAATTGTAAAGCTTGTATACTCCTCACAATGTGTCATTATAACTAACTTCAAGCTTGTTTTTACTAGGACAATTTTTAAATCTGTCTATGAATTGTAATGTTAAGTCTTAGCGTTAACTTTGCTAAGTTCAAACTTAGAGTTCTCTTAACTTGTCTTTATGAATAGCGCTAATTGAAATTAAAATAAAGTAGTAAGAAATTGCCTTAAAACAAACTTTCGGTTTCGGCTTCGGCCGAAACTGAGACAGCGACCCGCGACCGAAATTCGGTTTTGATTTCGGTTAAAGAAACTAGTTTCGGTCGGACACTAGTAATAATAATTTAATACGGAATGTAATATGCAATGATTAATAAATTTCTGGGATAATTTTTTTTTAATAGTGGGCTGTATTTTTGGAGAGACATTATATTTGGCTATTTTTGGGTTATTACATAAATAATTTAGCTATTTTTGGGCTACTCGAACGCCACTCATCGGAGGTTTTTGTCAAAACTCTTCTGGCAACAGTGCTGCCTTGGAATTAGTCATGTCAGTTGTAGAGTATAGATACTAGATACGCATTTAATTTTAAATTCATGTTTCAACGTCTGCTAAATTTTTAGTACATATTTTAAATTAAAAGATTTTAAATTAACCTAGTAAATTACTTAAAATGTCTGCGATCGACTGTTGAACTGTTCGCGATCGACCGTTTGCCCACCCCTGTTCTAGATGTTAAGCAGTGAAGGACTACTATTCACACAGAGATATAGAAAAAAACTATTATTAAATGAAAATGATTCACACCTTAAGAAAGTAATTTTGTCACATATAAAAGTTATTATATTTTCTACTATCCTTTTTCAATATATTAGAGAGTAGATCTTGTGGGAGATAGCTATATTACGAGCGTGTCTGATACATAAACTTACGTGCATTCTTATTGAATGAATCATTTTCAGTTTATATAAATTCTACTTTAGCTAGTTATACGGGCAGACTATAAAATTTATTCATATTCAAACTTAAGATGGTTTACATGTCAATTTGTCCTTTTTTTTCTTGGATCCAATTACAATCTTATTAATAGTTTTTCATTTTGTATTATATGCTAGTGTGACCTGTTCGTACTAGTCTTATTAGTGACGAGTATAATTTATTGTACTTCTTAATGACTGGATTCTTCAGTTACGAGAGATTTAACAGATCGAATCAAATATAATTTCAATTATTTGCTAGTACATGATTGCATATACATAATATATGGTTTTTACTGTAAAATAAGTTACTCCCACTTTCATATTTTGTACAGATGGTGTTAGGGCAAACAATAGCAATGTAATTAATCACGGTATCCAAATCTATTTTTTTAGTATACTCATATATATATATATATATATATATATATATATATATATATATATATATATATATATATATATATATATATATATATATATATATATATATATATATCCTACAATTTACGTTTAGAAAAAATCAACAACGATAATTCATTAATATTAGATACATACACATACAGTTTCTTCTGTACTGCATTATTTTATCTGGATTATATACAATTCGAATTATTTTCATAATCGAACGTTATCGATTATTTAAAAAATTGGATTATCGATTATTTTGAATTCGAATTATCCCACCATTAATTGTAACCAGAAATTATTCATATCTGTGTAATGTATTCATTGAAATACATTTATTGACAATTGATTGTTGTTTTTAAATGTGTATGAATCATAAATACATTACTCGAATTTTCAATACATTACATTAAAATACAAAACAGTACTAATAATGGTTCTAATTTATTGTAGAATTTGTGGGTATGTGTTTTAGAAAGAATTTTTTTCCACAAGGTCAAAAAAATATTACACATACAAAAAAAAGCTCTTTTAAAAAACCGACTTCAAAAAGTAGAAATAATTAATAGCTCGAATTTTGAAGTCAGGCGGGGCGTCGTATGTAAAATTGCGATCGGATGTGTTTGGAAAATTCATGAATTTTTTAAGATCTAGATTTTTTTATATTACTCCCCGCCTGACTTCAAAATTCGTGCTATTAATTATTATTTACTTTTTGGAGTCGGTTTTTTAAAAGAGCATTTATTTCATATCTTTTAGTGAAAATGCTTATGAGTCCACCCCATTACAATTTTTTAATTGGTTTTTAAATTTTTTTTTTATTAAATTCCAAATTTCATACGTTTAGGTGGAATAGTTTGCAAAATACCAGTGTCCAAAAATCATAATTTTGTGTACTCACTGACTTTGCTTTGAAATTTGGAACATAATAATGTTTAAAGTAATAAGTACTAATTATAAGAAATCAATGAAAATCCACCAATTTTTCAAGTAATCAAAGAATTTTTAAACTAGGTACTGACAGAAAATTATTTTTAGAATAATTGGCTTAAATTAAAAAAATGTGTTACTTTAGATATTAAAGTAAATAATTATGCATATACAAATTTTAAATTTACCATAATTATTCATATACAGGGCCGTGGAGACAAATAGCGGGCCCCAAGAAAAGGGACACATTTCATAAAAATTTCTCCCCAAAAAATAAAAGATGAGTAAAAAAAAGCTGATTTTACTTTTTCCTGGGCCCCTATTGACCGCTACGGGCCCCCTCTTCCGACCCGGGCCCCAGGGTTGCAACCCCGGCTACCCCACCCTCTCGTCGGGCCTGTTCATATTGTTCATACTATTGAAGATGGTTAAAAAATTATTCAACCAATGTCAACAAAATTTTTATGGGATCAGCTGGAGAACTTTATCTACTAACTAAAAAAAGAATAGCGCAAATTGGGCCAGAAATGTGGGAGAAATCGGTGTACATACATAAAAAAAAATATATATATGCGTTGAATTGAGAACCTCCTCGTTTTTGAAGTCGGTTAATAAACTATTCGAACACTTGGTCCTATAATATTAGTAGATAATGAAGGGGAAAGAATAGCTTGCCACCAGAGGCTAGGATAGTGGTTAGACCCTTTTTCGACGTCTTATATCTTAGCTATCAGATTTTTCCTAGACATATGGATTGTTTTGTTAGGTCACAAATGTGTTCTATTTTATGTGGTTAAAATTTAATCAAAGTCGTTAGAGTCGTTTTTCTGTAAATTATCGATTTGTTCATTTTTGGAGCATTTTCAAAATTCAAGGGCAGCTGGACCCCACCAACAACAAAATGGCAAAAATATGAGTAAAATGCTTTCTGTTGTTTAGTTGAAAAAAATTTGCAAAATATATAAGCAATAGTTATCATTACCAGACATTTCGTAGTTAAAAAAAAAAAAAAAACTTTATTTTTATTGTAACTAAACAGTTATAATTTTGTAGGAAAAAAGTTCATTTTTGGTTTTGTCAAACTTATTTAACAGTTTGAATGGTTTGAACTGTCAAAATACGCATACCTACTGGTTTTAATTTACCAAAAAAAAAAATTGATACTGCAATTTGCAATTTTTATACAGGGTGTAAAACAAATAACTTTCGTCCTTTTGTGGGGTGACTCATAGCACCCTGTAGACACTAAAACCGTAGAAATTTTTTCGGAATTAGCAGTCGCGTCACCCCTCAAAAGGATAAGAGTTATTTCATTTACGCCCTGTATATAATATATACACACACACACACATATATATATATATATATATATATGTATATATATATATATGTATATATATATATATGTATATATATATATATATATATACATATATATATATATATATATATATATATATATATATATATATATATATATATATATATATATATATATATATGTACAGGGTGTAAGGGAAATAACTCTTACCCTTTTGAGGGGTGACGCGACTGTTAATTCCGAAAAATTTCCTGCGGTTTTAGGGTCTACAGGGTGCTATGAGTCACCCCACAAAAGGACGAAAGTTATTTGTTTTACACCCTGTATAGTTATGTATGATTAGAATAGGATAGCCTGTCGAAGTTTTTTAAATTAAATAATAACAATTAGGGTCAATTAACACAATAAGTAGTTGTTTTTACTATCGTTCTGATAATTTTTTGTTGATAGTGTCAAATACCCCATTGAAATTCATATTTTAATAAATTTTAAAAAAATTGAGATAACTATTGTTGTTTTTCACCTATCGGCATACGGTTTGGACTGCAACCTTACAATGGGTTTTGAACGGTGGTCCTATCAATTGGTATGAACGTGTGTACATAAATATTCAAACAAGTCTGCAGACAAAGTCGTATGACAGATCGTAATGTGTAAGATGACTTGCACATAATGCATTTTCTAGCAAGACCACAAGACCAAAGACCACCACTATAAGTAATGGTTGCAAGACCATACCCAGACTCAAGTAAGATCAAGACAAAAGCAAGAAATAAAATCGAATCTTGTTAAAATGGATTTGTCTTTTTAAAAATTTCCTGAAATTATTTTACTTAAATCCTGACTTAGTTGTTGTAGTTACTCACATATAAAAATAACAAAAATGAAAATAGACAAAAATCTAGGAACCTACCTACGTCTAATTTTACTTCATTTGTTGCATTTGTTTGATGACGTCATCAATTAATTTCATTTTTAGTTAATTTTAAGTATGTTTGATAAGTTTTGATTTTTGATTTAAGTCAATTAATTTGATGGAATTTCAAAAACAATCAAATTTTTATAACTTGATTATTATATAATTAATAAAAATAAAAAATGCAAGAAATTGCAAATTTTTTTAGCAATATCAAGACCAAGATGAAGATTGCGCTTTGCAAAACCAAGACCAAGACTTTATGGTCTTGGTCATCTTGGTCTTGGATGATGCATATCATGCACATACCGGATTATTGGAGGTATTAATGATTTGGTTTGAACTGAACCTGTCTAGTATTATTTTTGTAAAAAATTGTATACAAAGTAAAAATTTTTTATTTAAAATAGAAAATTTATATAAAAGGACATTTTCTTGAAATATTCTAATGTCTTATCAAATAAATAGTTTTCTTTGATAAGACATAGCAAATAATCATCAGTATTAAGTAACCGATTAAATTGCAATAAATAACTTAAATGGGTTGTAATTATAAATAGGTATTTATATTTATACGATCATACCTATGTAAATATTAAATAGTGATGCATAATTATTTACTTTAATTAATTTTTATCTTTAGTGTAGTATATTGGCGATCACGAATATATAGGTTTGAAAGCGGACAGAAATGACAGTAAGGATAATATAACTGCATTTCGGGATCTGGAGTAAAAATCAGGTTCCGTTCGGAACGAGATTAAAACAAATAAATTGGATGGGAGCGGAATTGGACGGGATTAGTTAGTTTCTTCTCAAGATTGCGAGTGGATTGGAATGCTACACGAAAAAACCGCTCAACTTCTCAACAATCACCTTAATCAAATTCTACCAGGTTTCTTGCACATGCGAAGCCGTGAAGCCGCAAATTCTAGAATGGCTGACTATATTTATTTCAGTATATAACCTGATTTGGCCTTAGTAACAAATCAATATGAAATATGTAAAAGGACATAGGGAATTGATTTTTAAAATTTTTGAATTGATCGCTAAACTAGACCAGATTCCCTCAAAATAGGAAATAAAAATATTCAGTTACTAAAGGGTGGGCCAAATAAGACCTATCAATGTTAAACACAAATAACTTTTTTATTTTTTGATATAATTACTTTTTTCTTTTTGTAGGTTATAACTGAATTCTTGGAAATTTATTATGGAACCATACAGTACAAGAAAACGGGTTAAAATTATCGATTTTTTCTATTCTTTTCAACGATCAATTGTTAAGACGGAGCGTAAATATTGACAATATTTTAATTCAAGATCGTCCCAATCTTTGAATATCGTCCGTCCCAATCTTTAAATATAAGCAGTTTTCAAAAATTTGGAAAATACCCTATTGTCCAAACACTGCTACCGCAAAACCACCAACAACGACTACGATATTTAAAGATTGGGACGATCTTGAATTACAATATTGTCGATATATACGCTCCATCATAACAATTGATCGTTGACAAGAATAGAAAAAATCGATAATTTTAACCCGTTGTCTTGTACTGTATGGTTCCATAATAAATTTCCAAGAATTCAGTTATAACCTACAAAAAGAAAAAAATAATTATACACTGTTAAAAATTTTTACAACATTTAATGTTGGCATTTAATCGCCAACATTAAATATTGTAAAATTACATTTCGAAATGTTTAGAACATTTTTCTATGTAAAATTATATTGTAGAATGTTTTACCTTACATTTCGGACGTAATTTTACTCCACTCAATGTAATTTAATTATGTACGACATGCAAAATTACACTGTCAACTCAACTGACGCCGTCAATTGCGCAGAATCAATCACGTGATACCGGTAATTTACATCCAAAAGATCAGTAATTTACATACAAATAAAATAAATTGTCGTTTTGAAATGTAATTTTACTAATTTAGCATGTCAAATATCACTTTTATATGTAATTTTAGTATCAAAGTATTTAAAATTACAGTGAATATTTATTTTTACACAAAATTTCATATTTTACAACTAAATTATTTAAATTTACTATCACATTGTAATTTTCAAGACACATATTGTAAAAAGTTACCCTATTTTTTATTGTAATATACATATTTTTTTAACAGTGTATCAAAAAATAAAAAAGTTATTTGTGTTTAACATTGGTAGGTCTTATTTGGCCCACCCAGTATTTTAGTTCCAAAAATATAAATGTGTCCAAGCGCAATGTGTCCAGCTTTTGATTATCTTTTTTCTTTTTACTTAATACATAAATAAACTAGTTCTCTTAAAGGCTAAATTGAGATTTGATTCTCGACATAACTTTTAGCAGTTATGCAGCTATAGTCAAAGCTATATAAATACAACAACTCGTGACTGGAAACAAAATCACGTAGCTCTACATAACCAGAAATTATATCTCAGAAGTGGAATATCGCAAAGGTATATACAAATGTGCGCCCTGGAGTTCAGTTTGATTGGGTGAATATAAATTGGAGAGTGGAAATGTTACAGTGTGTTACGATTGAATTTTTATAACTTGGACTGTTATAACTCGATCTAAATCAAGAACTTAAAATATGCCAAATAGCAAAATAGAACAAATGCTTGTAACTATGTCATTTTTTACTCAATTTCAGAAAATAAGACTGGAAGTAGAAGATTAGAGGCGGATCCAGCTCTCAAAATAGGAGGGGGTCACATTTTTTAAGAACTTAGTAAAACAATGCAAAGGAGGAGTATCGATAAGCTAAGAAAAATGGCCCCTTTAGGAAATTTTAAAAACTATATTTTTTGAATGGCAACCGGTTTTAAGGCACTGAAAAATTCCAGTAAACTTGATGACGATACCAAATTGAAAACTCTTTTTGTTCTCAAATTAAGCTTTATGAGAGTGATTTTAAATAAGGTGATTGATTAGACTAGGGTAATTTGGGTATGAGCTTTTTACTTTTGCTACAAAAAGTGCCTGATTGCTCTTATAAATATGACTGATACAACAGAAGACTTTTTTCTAGTGATCCTGTTTGCCTAGTTTTGGTAAAAATAAAAAGAACGACTTCAAAAACCTATAATTCGCTTTCAGTTCTATTATTTCATTTTACTTTTATGGTTTTAAAATCGTTGAAAATTTTAGTAAACTTGATAATCATTAGGTAAACCATGGTAAAACTTGAACTAATCTCTGTCCAGGGGGGGGGTCATGATCTCCATGACCGTTCTCTGTTTTCTCTCTTGGAACAAATTGAGTTTCAAATATATTCTCAAAATTTGAAATTAATGAATTTAAAAATATAGAAAAAAGGGGATGTATATATGTCCGTGATCACTCCATATACTGTCAAAAGATTATTTAAGTTTTTTTTTTCCAAGATATAGATATTACATTAATTTTAAATACGTCAGTAAAACCTACCTATCACAAGTGCATTTAACTAATATTAAAGAAAAGATAATTGCAGTATTCTATGGACTTTGAATTATTAGTATTGTGAATAAAGTCATTTTGATAATGTTGTAGATTTGTTAGGTACCTAATTGAAAAATTTATAAATGGTAGCTCTTGATGGGAACTTTTGAAGAAAATTGTTGCAGTTAATTGAGTTGATAATTGTAATAACACGTTCGGGCAATAGATACAAAAGTGTATATATTTTTATGAATTTTTATGATTTTAACTGAAATAAATATATTTTAATTTCCTATATTCTATCCCGAAAAATTGTGGACATCTTTAGCTACGAAACCTTGCCGTGGACGTATTCTACAAGATCGACAACTAGGTGTTGCAACTAGGCTTGCCAACTTTTCAATTTTCGACGACCGGACATCAACATTTGCCAGGAAATCCTTTGAGCTGACGAGAAAAAAAACTTTCCCTACCTTCACGTTGAAAATTTTCCATGATCTTGAAACTCCAACCCTCAACTTTCACATAACTAATAACACCTTTTAAATTAAACAAATAACACCTTTTAAATTTGTCATCTTACCGGACATTTGCTGTTCGGTTACATATGTACGATCGGATTCGAACAAATCACGTCATAACCGGACTGTTCGGTCGAAAATTTGGACGGTTGGCAACCCTGGACCTAATGCTATTTCGACTTTTGAAGGTTCCAAGCTACAAGAATTCTATGTAAAATAAAAGGATTGCTTTTGAACATTTCCAAGATTGCACCAAGTGTTGATAGGATGATATCAAATGCATGGTCGACCTAGTGGTCAGAAAACAACATCGCATATTACACGGCCTAATGTTCGTTCAACTTCTGGAGGAAATGATTCCAAGCTACATTTAATTAAATGTAGCTTTTTTAATTAAATGTAGCTAATTTAATTAAATGATTCCAAGCTATTTAAAATTAAAGGATTGCGTGTAAACATTTCTGAGATTACACCAAAAGTGTTAATAATTATCTCAAATGCATGGTCGACCAAGTGGTCAGAAAGTGACATTTCATATTACACGACCTAATGCTCTTCCAACTTTTGAAGGAAATGGTTTTAAGCTACAAGAATTCTATTTAAAATTAAAGAATTGCTTTTAAGGTAGTTGGTCGATAAAACGATTTTTTCAAAGGATTTTAACGAAACTTCTCTAGATATTTATTTAATCCAATACCAACAATAAGCCCTTACCGAAACAAAAAAATTGACCACCCCAATTTTGAGAAAAACGATTTCCAAGTTTTGTAATTTTAACACGGGCTCTTATTTTTTTGAGTAAAATGAAAACGTGTCAAAGGAATTTGATAAAAATTTAATATGTTATAAAATACAAAGTTACAAAACATATTTAATAAGAAATAAGAATTATTCACCACGCCGTTTTTGAAATATAATTTAAAAACATCATTTTAAAACGTTTTTACAATGCTTTTTCAACAATTTTTTTAAATTACTACAACATAAGCGAGCGGAAATTAAAAAAAAAACAAGTGGTATACAAATATAATAACTGAAAAATATTAATACATTATTTAATTTTTGATAAAAGAAAATTTTTTTGCTGAGATATACTTTTGTACCTGACTATCTCAGAGCAACTACGTTAAACCGGAAAGAAGTTAGCGCCGAAAGTTGAAAAATCTTTTTGTTTTTTATATGGTTAAATTGCCCCAAATTGCTTCTTTGAAATCAGTAATTGTTTGAAACTTAATTATTTAATTAGTTATTTATAAAGAAAAAAAATTTTTTTCCGTTATTTAAGTTATCAAAATCTCCCAAAATAATATTTTTTTATATAATTTCTTTACGTCAATAAATTGCTCCCAGTTTGCTTTATTTAATTTAAAAGCTAAATCTTAATTTTTTTGAATAATTATTAAAATATTTTGTTTTTTTATAATGTTATTTTTTTTTATTTAAAAAACATTGGCCGTTGGATTGATCGTCCATTACAGCCAAAATTCTAATGTTATTTAACTTGTCAAAATTCAATTATCCTTAAATATATGCAAACGACTTAAAAGTATAGTGGATTGCCTATACGTTTTAATAATACATAACCTAATTCATAATATTTTTTATTTTAATATATTTTAATTATTATTCAGAGAAATTAATAACTAACTTTTAAATTAGATAGAGCAAACTGGGAGCATTTTTTTGAGATAAAGTAATTGTATAAAAATGCATTATTTGACAAGATTTTGATAATAGAAATAGTCAAACAAAAAAGTTTTTTTTTTTTGTTTGTAAATAACTAATTAAGTAATTAAGTTCCAGGTGGAGCAATTACTGATTCCAGAGGAGCAATTTGGGAGCAATTTAGCCATATAAAAAACAGAAAGATTTTCCAACTTTCGGCGCCAACTTCTTTCCGGTCTACGTTAAACATTTCCAAAATTGCACCAAAAGTGTCGATAATTATCTTAAATGCATAGTTGAGCAAGTGGTCGGAAAACGACATTTCATATTACACGACCTAAACTGTAAAGCGTGTTCTTAACAACTACATAAAAAATTTGGGAAAATATTATTTGAATTCAAAAATACCCCTGTCGCAGCATCCTGCATAACATAGCGAATTTCCGTTTATAAAAATTCGTTTTTCTCGGAAACTAGTTGACATAGAAAAAAAGTTTAAAGACCTCTTTTATGTAATTTTTTCTTCTCTTTTAAATGGTGTAAAAAAATTTCGCAAAAATCTTTGAATAAGTGGAAATTTTGGCAAAAAACTAATTTTTTGCAAGAACAAAAACCATGTTCCTGCCATCCGACGTGTCTGGCTGAAGAACTCATCCAAGATTTTGGGACTTCCAACACTTTCAGCAAATTTTTCTTCTTCACTTCCAACACTTTCCCTTTGATATATATATATATATATATATATATATATATATATATATATATATATATATATATATATATATATATATATATACCTATGAAAATCTACAGAAGAAAATCAATAGGTAAATGATTTTGAATCAATTTACAAAGTAATTGCAATATCCATCTTGTAATTCGGAAACAAGTGGTAATTCCATGCTTTTAGCGAATTTCCAGAATGGAATTCAGCTATTACAGCCCCTGTCATGACGCGACCTGAGCCCGGGACTATGGCAGAATTTTTTTTTGAGGTCCCTAGAAACCGAAAATAATATTCACTAAAATTGATATATATATATATATATATATATATATATATATATATATATATATATATATATATCAATTTTAGTGAATATTATTTTTTTTTTATTTATTTTAGCTTAATGGAAAAATTTGTTCAGTATTCTTTTTACCCTATTAGTGATGGCCAAGTGGTTAAATTAATTGATCAATATTCCATTGGTGTAATACGATGTGTATTATAAATATTGATTCAAACAGAGCATATTGTTTGGACAATTTCGAAGTTCGGCCTTTCGAAGTAAATAAACAATGTTAGTGAAAAGGGAAAAGAAATAAAAACGTTTTTCAAATAAAATGTATTATTGTTCTCTTATTGATTTTCATTATTAGAGCAGGTCAATTCCTGCCTTGTTTAAGTATAATTTTTCATAAATTTTTTATTAGATGTATATTCATTCATTGGGTTTTTTCCTGATTATACAGGATGATTTATAAATACTGAATGTGCAAATAGGAAGGTTCATGATGCGATGTTCGATGATGAGTACTATAAAGAAGCAAAATTACAAAGTATGAATTTTGAATAAAAAAACAAACAAAAACATTGTGTTCCCAAATGGTTATCTATTCTAGTACTAACAGGTGGGGAGTTCAGTGTAAATAGAGATGCCGGAAGATTATAAAAACTTTTTATATTTTATATACCTAAATTGTTCCCAAATTGCTCTGTTGAAATTACCTATTGCTCCAAAAGAAACTTAATTATTTAAATAGTTATTTATAAATGAATTTTTTTTCAATATTTTGTATTTAAGTTATGAAAATTTTGCAGGATGTTGTTTTTTTATCTAATTGCACCAGAAGGAGAGGTATTTGGGTTTTATGTAGTTATATGTAACTATGTCTGTTTCTGTCGCGCAGCCTGCAGCCTGATGGATATTGGTAAAGAGATGTCGATAAATATTCGTCTTAATCTCGAGAGTCGAGAGGGCTATAGTATAGATGGCGATTCAGAAGGGATTTTTGGAAAATCATACGCTAAGGGAATAAAATAGGGAATGGTTTATATAGAAAACTCGATAAATTCATAATCAATCATTTCAAAAAAAAAAAAAAACGATTCATTATAAAAGTTGATTCTAGAAACGTGAAGCTTTGTACAGTGGTTTCTTATGTAACGTAGGTAAGCATTAAGAAAGGGCTTTTGAAAATTCAGTCCCTAAGGATATGAAATAGAGGATGAAAATTTATGTAGAAGACCGCTAGGTCTTGAAACATAAAATTTTGCACAAGTATTCCCTTAGTAATATAAAAGAGTATCAAGAGCGGATTTTTGGAAATTCGACCCCTAAGAAGTTAAAATAGGGGATGACAATTTCTATGGAAAATCGCTGGGTATATGGGAGTAAAATAGGAGATTAAAATTTATTTAGAAACCGCTGGGTGAAATTTTGCTTAGGGGTTCCTAATATAATGTTGGCAAACATGATGAAGATATTTTTGGGAAACTAGCTTTTGTCTGCGAATTCGAATAGCGCAAAGAGTTGATTAAACCATCCAAACTTTTGGGAAAAAATTTTACAGTAGCGTGTTCCTTCTCCGAATTGGAAAAGGATCTGTAGATCAGTCCGGGGTTAATTATTTTGATCAATTTATTGCATATCGAATATCTTTTATCTTTTAAGTGCCCCAAACACTTAAATATAAAATTGATGGGGTTATTATAATAAAAATTTTTTTTTGTTCTAATTTACCCAATAATTGTCTATAAAATTAAACCAATAATATCAATATATTTTATCAAACCTATTTTATTAATATTATCCACCATATTTGATGGACATTTATGTAAATAAACTACTTTCCTATATCCAATATTTTACCAGTGGATCATTTACTTTGGAATTGTGTTTTAATTTTTAATTAGATACATAGGTACGTTTTATATTAAAATTTATTTTCAGAACTTGAAATATTATTTTTAAACGTCAGATCAATACTGATTGAATATAAATAGTATTAGAAAATACTGTTGTGAACATATAGTACTAATCAGTTGATTGTTTTTACATCTGTTCTCAAAAATTTATTAATAATTCACCAATTTTCAAAAAGATCATTTGTTATTTTTGATCAGTTTTACATTTATAAGTTTATTCAATTACGTAAATTGTAGGTATATATGTATTTTGGCAAGTAGGTACAATTCTGCGACTGAAAACAGAATATGCATAGAATATGTTTGATACCAATAAGGCCGGATTCACATTAACGCCCCGCTCACGGTACGCTCCCGCTCCATTCTCGCTCCGATATAATTTTATTGTATTCACATTACAGTGCTGATAACATGCTGGTACCTATTCGTTCTCCATTCACACTATAGTGCCGCTCTCGCTCCACTCTCACTCCGGTTTCGGTCCGATAAAATTTTTTTTTCCATATTTTAAACACAATTGTTTTAATTTTACAATTTATTTTGACTTATTTTTTTTCTACTTTGGTTCCTATAGATTTGTTGAATTTTAGTAGGCAGTCTAACATACCGGGAATTAAGTGATAGGTAATAAAAAATAATAATGAAAGTGAAATGAAATTATTTGTATCTAGTGTTTAGTGAATAGAAATATCAATTTAACTGTAAGAATGCTCTTAATATGAAAAATTGCATATTTATTTTTATTATTAAAGAAAAAATTCATTAATTATTGTAATTTTCATAATTCGACCATTACAGATTTCATTGTACTCTTGCAATACAGATTTCATTACACTTTTACGTAGAGTTACTTCCGCTATAGAGGTTTTTACTTCAAAAAATTCTTTCTTAGAGCAAAAGACAAGAACAAACAGCTTCAGTTATTCTTTTTATAGCTTTGATTATTATTATTTGATTAAAATCGATTTAATAATTCAATAAAGTAGTAGCCCCTCTCGATTTATCATTTTTATATTGCTTAGTTTGTCAATGGCTGAATTATTCGTCTCACAAATATTAAAATTTGCTATTATTGTGGTCAAAATGACTGACGCAAATCATATCAAATAATTAAATTATGAAAATTAATTTTTATTTAAAAAAAAAAAACAACTTCAAGAATGTTGCACATTGTATACAGTACATATCAAAAGTTTGAGATCATAAATTGTTTCGAATGACTTATTTTCGTTTTCTAATAAAATTGTGTACGCTAGATTGACTAAATAAAAACAATGACAAAATTTGTCAATTTTTATGCCTATCTGTCAAAAGTGCCTATCTGTCAACCCCTCGGTTTTTTCAAAGACCGTTTCACGTATAAAGTTGGACATACACTCAGGGCCGGACCTAGAGTTATTAGGAGGGGGGCAAATTTTCCTATTGGCGCCTTCCACGGTAAAAATGCAAAATTAGAAATTTTGGCGCAGCGATATTTTAAAAGTTTTTCCCTGCAAAAGGAAGTGATGACCAAAAAAAGGTCAACACTACATTTTTTTGTTTCACCTGGCCCCTATCAGAAATGGACACTGTTGACCTTTTTTTTTTGGTCATCACTTCCTTTTTCAGGAGAAAATTTTTTAAATATCACTAGGCCAAAAATATTTTAAGCATTTTCACCGTTTAAGCGCCTGTCAACTTACGTTTTTGGCGCCCCTAAAATCTTGCACGGGGCCACCTGCCTTCGCTGCCTCCTTCCCCTTAAATTCGGCCCTGCATACACTTATAAAAAATGGTCCAATTAGAAAAGTCCAGTACAAAAAATTGAACTTTGTTTTTAGACGTTGTTTTTCGGAGGTTAAAATGTGGAGTTAGGAAATAAAGTTTCAAGAATATATAACATGAAATATCGAATGAAAGTCTGTTAAAGTAAAAATCAAAAATATCAAAAAAATCAAAAACACCCTGTTTCTAAAAGTATTAGATATACTCAGGAAAATTTGAAAATTTCAAGAAAATATACTATCAGGTGTGACTGAACGAAAAACATCAAAGTTGTATTTTCTTAGAAAATTTCTTTGGTATATAAAATGAAAGATCAATGGCAAATTTTGCTTTGAATTAAAATGTTAGTGCGTAATCATATGAATGTTATGTTAAATGAGTATTTTGGTAAATTACTTAAATAATGAACTCTAGAAATTCGGACAGAAGGAATAATTTATAAATCTAGGTGCGATTTATAGGTATCTTTTCTATAACATGATAGTTTAACATGATAGAATAAATGCGGAAAACCCTCATATAACACTGCCTTTTATTACTAAATCTCTGTACTTTTTACATATATATATATATATATATATATATATATATATATATATATATATATATATATATATATATATATATATATATATATATATATATATTTATTAGAAATTTAAATTACACATTATATTTATTATACATAGATATAGATACTACTGATAGACTACTAATTGTAAGACTACTTATATTGATTTTACTTACTGGTTCAGAAGACAGAAGACAGAATTTAGTTTCAATGTAAAAGTATTTACAAATATTTGCAAATCAATTGGAAGAAAAAAAAATATTATCAATAAGGTACAAAAGAGTAATAAGTTAACAATGAAAATTACCAGGAAATTGCTTTGAAATAACTTATTTTTTTCTTATTAAAGTCTATTATATAGCAATATTCACAAAATATACAATATTCTTAAATACCGAATTCGATCATCAGAGCAATAAAGCTAATCGTCTCAAAAACAGAAATTTTAACTTTTACAAAAAATTACTAGTCCTTTGGATAAAAATGTGTATTTGGTAATTTAAAGTATGCATCACTAGGTGTGCATTAAGTGTTTTTATTTGTTAACTAAAACCTTTAGAATAAAAATTTCAAGAGTTATAATATAAAAGAAAAATGAAAGAGTGGGAGTGCTGCTCAGAATATTAAAAACAAAAACAAAACAAACAAGAAAAGAGCGTTATTATTTTCCTGCGCTCCCATTCTAATGTTTCGTAACGTTTCCAGCGTCTACAAGTTTTGGAATTAAATATGAACGGGAATTTAGTTTTATAGAGCCACAGTACATATTCATTTTTATTAAATTTAGAATGAATATTCGGAATGAGCATTCGGTACTCGGCATATTTTAAGTTTTAACCATTTCATTAAATATGTATTGATTTTAAGAAGAAAAAGAGCGGAGTCAGCTATCATAATAGACTCACAATCAGATCAATCATTTTAGTATTATTTTTTATTTAAAAAATTCAATTTCTTGTGTACAGTAAAACTATAATATTTAAATGGAAAAAACTTCTTCAAAAAATTTAAATAAAAAAAAATCAATCTGTTTGTTAGTTATATATTATTTAAAGCAACTTCATTTGTTATGTTCATCCCGATCTTAATAAAATCGTATTTTTTCTTTATTGCAATTATTTTATTTCAGAAAATAAATTTCAAAATTTCAATTTTTAAATACCTAACTAAAGAATATTTTTATTTGTTTACTACTTAACTTAGATATATTTAAGAATGGTACATAAAATTAATTAAGAACTGTACATTTTTAGAGCAAATTTTGTCATATCGTAAGTACCCTATTTTAATGTATATAGTTAGTATAAATAAAGCATAAAGAATGGTGTGTATGGCGTTTAGTATCGACAAAAAGTTTCAAAAACGAACATAAAACCCCATTATTGTTCTAATACAAATTGAATTAAGTCGTGCGCCCAATCAATTCAACAAAAATCCAAAATTACACTTTAGAATTTAAAAGTGTTCCGCAATGAAAAGTTTTTGAAACACTGGTATAGAATCATTTTTAAGACTAATATTATAATGGTCATTGATTTGTATGTATGGCGATTATTAAACAATGTTTAGATTATGATTTTTTAAATATATAGGTCGTGGTTACTTAGTACGAATATGTTACAGTAATTTAGAAAACTTTATTTAAACTTTTACGAACTTTTCAAATAAATGAACGAATTAATAATATTAAATATTTATTTAACAAAAGCCGCAATGTTTTATGTATGAGGTTTATTTATTAAAAATACAAAATTATTTATCAGTATATCGTGCAGGTGTTTGAGCTACTTACTGTTCACTTTTCTTACAACTATTTTCAAAATTCATTCTTCTATTATTCAACTTACGAGTTTTAGAGTGTTTAAAATTTAACTGTATTTGATAACGTCAGTTAAGATTTTTATTTTTTTTTTTTTTAGAAGTATTGTTAATGAAATTTAAGTTAAATTTTTGTAATTTAAACAATTTTATTGTCACATTTTTATTTTTGCAGTCAAAATCGTAAATATTTTTTCAAAAAGAGTAACTTATTTAAATTGTTTTTCCATTAGTTCCTAATTTTTAGTTTTTCCAAAACTATAGTTACATTTAGGTTCAAACTTCATATCTGCATCTTTAAGGCTTCGATTTTGACGAACTTTTATGTCTTCAACTAAAATATTCAAAATTTCGCTCACTGATTGAATTCGATTATTTCAGGTAATTATTTTACATTTACTGACCAAATCAATTGATATAATGGCTATCAATAATGTTAACTATTAATTTTTATGGTTGAAAATTAAATAGAATTCCTTAACTGATTACTGACCTTCAATGACAAAACACAAATTAAAAAATTGACCACAATTGATTTGAATTTATTCAATAATTTCTTTTCTTGGAAAAATATTAAAAACTTAATAATTTGAAACCAGAAGCATAGTTTTATCTATATAATTATTTTATAGGTCAGGGGTGGCTAACCCAAATGAGCTTGCGAGCCACTTTGGAAGCGAATTATAACTCCGCGGGCCGCATTTAAAATTATGTGTCCCCATATATTATGTATTTTTTCTACTCCTGTTGAAGAACACACTCATTACATATCCGTCAATTGTTGAGAAAGTTAGGCATTATTCAAAGGTGTGGAGGAATTTTCATTACTCATTACTTTTTTAACCAATGAAATCACCGTATTAACCATTATTCAATGGGCTGGCTTTTGTTTTGTGTATAATATACCTATCAATTTCTTATTTCAAATATGTTGCGTAGTAACGTCAAAGTAAACAAAGTAGCTTGTATTTTGTTTTCATCGTTTGTACATATATAAACATTTAATGAAATTAGAGATAGATTAAAAATTGTATTCTTTTGATTTAAAAATATTCAATTTTATTTAAATTAAAAAAAAAAAAGTCGTAGAAAAAATATCGTATTCTACTCGCTTGCAATAGCTATTACTCACTCAGATGCATTCAATTTTATCTTCGTGAATAATAGCTATCATTACCAGCTTGTTGAATAATATACTATTAACCGACTTCAAAAACGAGGAGATTCTCAATTCAAACCGTATGTTTTTTTTTTTTTTATGTATGTACACTGATTTCTCCCACATTTCTGGGCCAATTTACGCCATTATTTTTTTTAATAAGTAGATAAAGCTCTCCAGGCGGCCCCATAAAAATTTTATTGATATTGGTTGAGTAATTTTTTAACCGTCTTCAATAATATGAATAATTATGGCAATTTTAAAATTTGTATAATAATTATGTAAAATTATTTACTTTAAAAACTATAGCAACATATTTTTAAATTTATGTTGATCTAATTATTCTAAAATAATTTTCTGACAATATCTAATTTAAAAAATTCTTTAATGACTTGAAAAATTGGTTGATTTTCAATAATTTTTATTTTCCTAGTACATAATTATTACTTTGAACACTATTTTTGTTCCAAATTTCAAAGCAATCAGTGAGTGCCCAAAATTATGATTTTTGGACAATGAAATTTTTGAAACTATTCCAAAGTCGACTTCAAAAATTAAAAAATAATTAATAGCACGAATTTCCCGGGGCGATTAGTATACAAAGAAATATAGATCTTGAAGAATTTATGAATTTTGCTAGAACATCCGATCGCAATTGTTTACACGACACCCCGCCTAACTTCAAAATGTGTGCTATTAATTATTTTTTAATTTTTGAAGTCGGTTTTTTAAAAAAAGCTTTTATTTTTAATACATTGGTTTTCACTACCTTTGTCATTATAAAATAAATATATTTTGTATAAGTGTGATGAATCTCGCGGGCCAAAAAAAGTTCAAGACGGGCCACGGGTTGGCTACTCCTGTTATTGGTATACACTTTGGTAAGGATAATTGAGTTCTGAAAATAAAACACGGATAAGATGTCTGTTTTTGTTATTTCTCTGTGTGTGAAGGGGATGGGAGTACAAATAAAACAACCAATTACATGATTTGATCATGTTTTGTATTTTTATTATTTTTATTTTATTTCGGCTTTTACTATTTTTGGGACCTAACATAATAATATAATAATATATAGTTAATAGTAATAATTTTTTTTTTGGTTTTTGAAACCAAATTATATAACTTTATTTGTTTTACTTTGTTGGTTTTGTTTTCTTACATTAACTTTTACGACATTGTTTAGTTCTTTTTTTTTTTTTTTTTTTATAAATACTCAAATATAATTTTTGTTTCTATAGCAATTATAATATAATATTAATATAATTATGTATTTGGGTCTAATATTTGACCTCTGTGTAATGAGCAAAAATAAGTATGATTCGAATTTTTTAATTTATTACTTTGGCAATTACCGACAATAAAATTATTGGCGACATCTTTTGAAATGAATAAATTAAGATAAATTTGTTCACTATGTTAATAGTTCTTTTTAATTTTTATTAAACAAAATGAAACAAGAAATTTAAGAAGTCTTCAACTGGATCATTAAGCAGAGATCAAATTCCCGTTTTTGAAGTACATATGATACACATAACTGAGCAAATATTGATTTTTTTACATCTACGCTAATACAAATTTTTTTTTCAAAATAATTACTCGTCTACCGCTAACATAATATTGATTTTTGCACTTTGTGGGACTAAAAAGTTTTTCGACGAATTAAATAATAAATTCTAACAAAATCAACAAATGGCAATATTGCTATGGCAATATTTAAAAAATTAATAAAACTTAGCTAATTTTTAAACAATGTTAAATCAGTAAATGCACCATAATGTTAAGAAAATGAAATATTTTATTAAAAATATAATTGGCATGAGTTTTTAAGTATTTGAAGAGGCGTAGAGAAGAATTTTGATTGTTTACTGCTTGAAAAATTAAATTTTTGGTGAATCCAAATTGAAAAAGGAGCGATTTTTATAAACAGGTAAACTAAAAGTGATGGAAAATTAGGAATATTTCCACTCGACGCCTTCAAATTTTCTTTTACTTGCAACAAATGTATAATTTTTAAAATATAATTATCATTTTACTAAAATATATTTTTTAATATTAATACTATTTTTTTTAAAAAAAAAAATATTTTTTATAAATAAATATAAGGTTTTGTCCTGTTAAGAAAATACAAATAAAAAAAAAAAACAAACAAGGAATCCTACTTTCATTTACTTTACTTAATATAGGTACTATTTTCTAGCTAGTGGAAGAAATTTCAGACCAACATTGTTTGACTAATATGTCCTTGACTAATTTAAAAATAATTTTGTTATATAATTAAGGAAAAGAAATTTAAACTTATTTCTGAAATTGTAGCTTAAATGTAAAATTAAAGCTTAGAAATTAAAAATATTTGATTCCTAGATAATTTAAACACATACTTACGACGTTGTTTTCATTAGTTTTACAAGTTTAAGTTAAAAAAAATACGAGGTTTGTTCCTTTTTCAAAAGTATGAGCGAATCAAATAATAAAGAATTTGTCAAATTTGTGCATAATCGAATTGTTATTTGAGCTAATAATACTGAATTTATAAAGAAGACATGTAGCTTGAGAAATATTATTCAGATGTTGGGTATTTACTTATTTTTACAAGTTCGTATTGCAGCATATTGCAGTTAGTGAACTTTTCCCTTACTGTCTTAAAAAAAAAATAGAAAAGGGAAATAAAAAATTGAAAAATGGTTATGCAAATCATTCAGTTTTGGTATTTTAAATATTTTTACTTGATTAATTTTTACTAGACCGTACAAGAATTCAAATTCTTGATAAAAATTCTGGACTGTTTGAATCAGAAGTCGGCAAGCCAATAGTCTACGGGGTAATAAAAAACTGCATTAATTACCAGTACCTTTTATAATAACTGCATCAAGTGGTCAATGTAATGAGTACCGAGGGAATAATCATTTTTACCACTTATTATTAAAAGTTCGGTTCGGTTTCGGTTAATGTAACAACAGATAATTTTTTTAATTATTTTGCTTTATAAACTTATTAATTAAACTCTTTTCTCAATTAATTACACTAACCGTCACATATAATTATAATAATAAAATATATAAATGTTACCTATCAAAACCCAAAACTGTTATAAACTTATAGATTATAAATAAATTGATTTCAAAATTATTTAAAGTTAGGGTAAATACTCATTATTGGTACTTAGTAGTTTAAGTACGCAAGTTTCTTTCTTATTTCTTTTTTTTGGACTATGCAGCTCTCCTGAGGATGTTCGTTTTAAAAGAGGTCAACTCTTATAAAACAACCAATCCTTGGTTTAAACTATAGTTCAAATTAAAGTTTATAGTAAATGGTATATTGAATCGGTAATAAACACATTTTAAAAAAAAAATGTATTATTATCCACTATTGTAATTTTTGTTGATTTAAACTGGAAATTCTTGAAAAAGGAACATAAAATAAGTAAAATTTTAAAGGACTATGAGTATAATTTACAAG
The DNA here is from genome assembly GCA_035578155.1 of Brachynemurus nebulosus. Taxonomy (NCBI): domain Eukaryota; kingdom Metazoa; phylum Arthropoda; class Insecta; order Neuroptera; family Myrmeleontidae; genus Brachynemurus; species Brachynemurus nebulosus. Next base: position 31,748,745 of record JAPWDM010000003.1, read on the forward strand.
ATAGGCAAGCGATTTAACATATATGTAATCTATCTCACTTTCAGTATAAAAATAGTAAGTATATTGAATAGAATTGTAAATCGACATTATATAATAAATATAATATAACCAAATCACGTGGGTCTTAATGTCGTATGTATGCCAATGTAAACCAATTAAATTAAAATTTAAAAACTAATATTTGTTTTTGAGGCATCAGTAAATATTACTGTTTAAAATACTGCTATTATACTTTGCACATTTTTTTTATTATATTTACTCTTTTTATCGACACTTAAAAAGTATTGTTTTTATCTATCACAAGTTAAGTCAAGGCTTACTTATAATAATACCTACGTATTTTTTAACACTCATCTTTTCGCGCGCAATTTAAAACAGAAAAAGGGAAAACTCCTTTTTTTATAATTAAATAAAATTCAAAATATCTATGAGAGATTAAATAAACAAGGAAAGAAATTATAAATGAAAGTTCAGAGAGATGCATCTATTTATTAGAGTAACGGAATAAAATTTAAAAAACAGAAAAAAAAGCTAAATTTGTGCTCAATCATATTCACTAAAATATATTTTTTTTAATTAATTTTTTTTTTTTTTTTGTAATGAATATGATTTTATCAATAATTGTATAACATTCTTTTAAATATAATTTTTTCTCGTATAAATAAAACTTTTATTTTTTTCTAATATGCATCTCACAGCCTAGATTAAAAATATCCTTATGTTAATATTATTATTACTTTAAATAGAACCAAATTAAAAAAAAATTATTAGTACTTAAAAGTACCCAAAATTTTGTTATAGAAATAATTCTTGACCAGGAACGAATCACCCAAACTTTTTTTTTTAAATACTTATTTTTAACCATGTACACTCAGGTAGAACATTAAAAAAATATGTGTTATGGAAAATATTCCTAGAATATTCAAGCATAGTTCAATTGATTGCTCATTATGTAAACTATGATTAATTACTTTTGGAACATTCTCTATAAATAATTCAAATTAATTGTAAATCTATTACATAGGAATACTTTCTTTTAATATTTATTAAAATCTTCACAGATTATTTGGCAACTTTTCGACGGAATATGACGTTTTGGATTTGTTTATTGACAATTAAGTTGAATCCAGCCGGTCATTTTTCCCTTATTTATATTGAAATAAATTCTTTTCTCATAAATAAATTTTACTCTTTAAACTTAGTTCTAATTCGTTTGAAAAATTAAATATTATTGATCTCTCCAGGAACGTATCTTTTTTTTTAAGTTATAAATATTTACGCAATTTCATTCCTTATACCAAATAATTAAAAGTTAACACAAATTAAAATATCAAATTTAAATATAACGTATATTTATTTTGATTATTAAAAATAAATAAAAAATAAATAATACATTCAGAAATATTTTTTAAAAATTAGATATTGTATATATTTAAAAAAAATCATTAGTAAGTATTTTCTTTTTTTAAATTTCTACTTAATAATTGAACTTTCAAAAATGGAGTTCTTTCATCATAATAACAATTCTGAAAATTTCTATGTTATAAATTATTTCTTTATAATTCTAATTGAGTTCTACACGTATTTTCTTTTTAGGTCTCAGTAATTTTTTTAAACTATTTTTTTATTTAATCATAATTATTTATATTTTTCTATAAATATAAATAATCTAAAAATTTAATACTTATTGTAAATATGACTGTATATTTTCTTTTAATGTTAGCGATATCTACAGATGATGTTTAAGTGAATTATAGATGTAAGTAACGTATATTATGTAATAAAATTGTAAATTAGAATGGCGCGAACGATTTATTTATTTATTATTATTATTTTGCTTTTGATTTGATAATAAGTAAATAATAAAAATCGTTAAAAGAAGCAATCGGAGGGTTCTATGCGAGTATGTATCGTATATTTTATTTTTTCAAATATAATTTAAGCAAATCAAATAAAATTTTCATTGATTATTTTTTTTTTTTTAATTTTATATATGTACAATATCTACAGTTACATGCCGTACAAAGCTCTTAATTATAAATTAATTGGTAAATTCTAGTTCTACTAATTTTTAACATACATAGTTTCTTAAATTATTTATATATTACAATCATTTTTATTCTTTTTTCCCGAAATTTTTGAACTTTGGTTTTAAAATGTAATATTGAATTAATTATTTAAAATCTGCTAAGAGATGCAAAGCTTGAAACTAAATTTATTTTTAAATATGGAAAATATTGCAAAGTATTGACATCTAAACCTAACCTAACAAAAATTAAAAATATTTTTCTTGAAAATATTTGTGCTTTTATCGAAGAATACATTATTAAATATTGGCTCTTAAGTTTATAAGTATTTTTACTTGTAAAGCATTTCTAGCTATTTAAGAAATTGATAATTCCAAACTTGTATTTATTGATTACTATTTCATTTGTTTTAGATAACAACAATAACAGTTATTAAAAATTTACAAAAATACCAGTGAAATTTTTTCGATCGAGTTTAACATTAAAGTAGTTCTGAATTTGAAAGTACAATATTAAAAGTGTATAGGTATAATCGTATTATTTCAAACACCTATTTTTATTTTTATTTTTTAAATTTCTAAAGATGTTAGTGATAAATACAAATACATTTGTTTGAGTGCAGTTTTTTTCAATGTAGTTTGCAACAAATACAAAAAAGATTATTAGAGGAAGTTCGGTTATGATATTTATGTTTGATTGGATTGTGTTGAATACAATTTATGGTTATGAGATCTGTTGTTAAAAGAAAAAAAATGATTGTAGGTTTATTTTAATAAATATTGTCAAATTGACATTATCATTTTCTATTTACATACTTTTATAAAATAAAAAATATTTCACATCCTTTTGTTCCATTGAGGACTAAGAGAATCTCTAGACAAATTTACACTACCCATATAAGTACAATTTATATAAAAAAAGAGGAACATAAAAATTAAAAAAAGAAAGAACATTTACACACAATTTTACATACATACATATTACAATATATAATAATATGTCTTTGTCTATACTCTTTTCAAAAAAAATTAAAAACGTAAAAAAATTAAACTAAAAATCGTCCATAATTTCCATTTTAAAATGGCGACTATTACCACTAGATTTTGTACGAAGTCGTTGTGGTGATGCTCCAAGTGGCTGATGTCGAGCTCCATGGAGCATTGCTACCATACTTGGACCATCATCATCATCGTCATCATCGTCCATATCTTCGTCTGAGGAAATTTCGTCGTGGTATTCGCCAAGACCATCTGCTTCATCTTCGTCCGACAGCTGAAGAAAAATAAATTTGAAATTATTTGGTTTGTTTCTAAAAATTGATTGACATGTGACCTCAAATTGCAATATTAGACAATTGTGACGTCAAGTTAAACAATCTATGATAGATTATTGGCTGCTAGTTCTAAAATTAAAACAAAAAATGACTGTTAAAACAGGCTACTCTTATCATGCTTTTCGTGCCAATAAATTAATTTGATAAAATTTTTTATTAGATGTCATTTTGCATTTGCTTTTTTCTAGTTTCTTTTTTTTTAAATCTTTACATTATTTTTATTGCATGCACGGTTTTATAGATTGCAAGGCTAAAAGGCTTTCAGACATAATGTTGCAAATTTGGATACAATTACAGTATTTTCGAAACTATTTGTCTTGGTATTGCGTCAGAAAAACTTACCTGAATTACATATACTTTAAAATAAACAAAAAAACTACAAAAAATGCTATAGATTTACTATCTTTTCTTTGACAGGAAACGGATATAAGCGATCGTGCATTAGAAGTAAAATTATGTCGGTAAAACAAAACCTCATGCAAAATAAAATTTGAAACATTTCTACTTTTCAAATATCATTCCGTTAAAAAAGGATTAATTACTTACACTTAATTTAAAAAGGTTTTTTCAGTAAATTTTTTACGAGTATACTTAATTGTTAGTTTTATTTTTTTAGTTAATTCCGTAAAAATTGATTAGTAAGTAGTTATTAGTAACGGAAAAGAAGCAGTGGCTGTGAATTGTTATTGTTATTAAACTTCAAAATCGCCAATAGTAAATCTATTTTTTCTTGTGTTATCAATCGTTGTCAAACAAGGACCTTCTGGTCCATCAGGAGTCATTTCCTGTGATTATAATAAATAAAGTTGTTAGAGCGATTTTTGGGAGTAAATAAAATAATTAATTCGAAAAAGGACGCCATGCTTCAACATCAGATTGTCAAAACTTATGGCGTTGATTTTAATTTTATATGTTTCTGTGTGAATATTTTTTTAAGGAGTTCGATACTTACATCTTGATCTGCCATCATTTCTTTGGTTGATACAGTAGTTTCAATACGTCGAATTGAACCCTGATGAATGTTCAAATCGAATTTCAATAATTGGAATCGTCGTAGTAAGAATACAATTGGAATTGGTGCAATTCCAGCACAGATCATGATCAACGCTATAGTCATAACCCATCCTGGATATTCTGTATTAACCACACCACCCTAATGAAAAAAGAAGGAAATTAATATTTTGTACAAAGCTTAGACCAAGGGTAATGGGTTACCTTATCAGCGTTCCAAGCTTGGTACGTGGGATTGTTTCTTATCATAAATACAACTGATGAGATTAAAATACACGTCATAATTATCGGTGATAAAAATCGCCAAGTGAATTGCCAGTAGACACCTGGTCGATACCCTGTCATATCCTCAACGTCTTGCGTGAATCTAGGTAAGAAAAAATTGTGGTAATTAGTAAGAAGTTAGTTCTTAATAAAATTTAAAAAAAGTGAACGATATCCAAGTTATTTTATAAGTAATTTAGTCACTGAATAATCTTACTCAGAATGTTAAATTATAAAAGCTTATGAAATCTTAAACTTGTTTGACATCTTATATCATATTTGATAAAGATCGACTATTTTCTAAGTAATTGTGTTTTTGATATTGAGAAATAGTGATGAGCAAATGCAAGACCAAAGCCCCGACTAGTAATATTAGTGTCGATCTTGTTTTTGTATTAAAAATCTTGCTGGAATATACATGGTCTTGGTCTTGATCTTTGTCTTATAACGTTCAATCTTAGGTTCGATTTTTTAAAGAAATACTACAACTTGTCTATGAGACGATGATCTTGGACGCCGTCGTTGCCTTCATTGTGATCTGTCTCTTTTTAGCATAATATGTATTCCGTCTGTCTCTTTTTAGCATAACAGTTTGTGTCAATTCTCCTCTTCCCTTCGTCCTGCTATTAGAGATCGTCGTCTCATAGACAAATAATACAAGAGTAACATTCGTTTATTCTCTCTAACATTTTAAAATTATTCTGCGACGAAGGTTTTTAAAAAATTTTAAAAAACTGTTCTCAAAACTGAAATTATTATTAATTAATAAGCATACTGAAAATTTTTCAAATTTTTTGTAACAGTATCTGGAAAATCTCCAGGATTTCTTAAATTTTAATAAAAGTATTGCTTGTTTCTTGGTCTTGTTTAATTAAGTCTTAATATTGGCCTTTCAACGATACATAGAATCTTGGTATAGATCTTGCTGAATTATGCATAGTATTTTGGTCTTGCTCTTACAATTAGATTAATTTTGCTTATCTGTATTAAGGAACCTGAATTCTTGATCGTTGATGCGTGATAGAACCATTCTAGCTAAGAAAATCTCCGTTCACCCTTTTACTATCCCTATCAAAACAAATAATTTAGACGATTTTATTGACTTTAAGGATTTTGATCTTTTGGGCGTAATCATTAGAGGAAATTAATAATTAAAGGAAAATCTTACTTTTCATGTCCGTAGACAAATACGACCACAAGCATTTCAAGCAAAGCCACCACAACTAAACCAATTGTTCCAGCAAACGAGTCAAACATTTTTAACCAATATTCTCCAGCACCAGTGGTGAAAATTAAGCCGACAAAGAAACAAATGACACATACACAACCTGAAAGCAAATCCATATTATTAATACCAATTTATCTCGTAGGAATTAAAGTATGCAATTCAAAATATTAGCCAAAATTTGAATTGATGTGCCTCTCACCTGTTATATACTCTTTACGAATACGTTTAAATATTTCAATATCAAAAATTGTACATAACATTCCCTCCAATATACCAATTTGTGATCCTAAACCTAACGATAACAACATCATAAAAAAGATAACAGCCCAAAATGGTGCACCTGGCAATTCAACAATTGCTTGCGTAAATACTATAAATGCTAAACCCGTTCCTTCGGCAGCCTAAAAATAATAGATATTTAACAGATAATTTTTTTTTTTTAGATACTTTTTGAAACACTAATAATAATCAATGTTTTGGACCTACATTATCAAAACCCTAAACGCTAAAATACCTTGTGGACCCTAGATTTTGTGTTTAATGTGTCTCAATAAAGAAAATTTGGGATATACTCACATCTTCTAGTTCTTGTGCTAGTGAACATGTTTTAATTCCTAAACTTTCGGCCATCGTCGCATTCAGTTTGCTCAGTGCCTCTTCGTAAACACTTTCAGTAACATTTACACTTGGAAGTAAATTATTTCTAAATAAAGTATCTTTATTACTGAAATTAAAGATAAAATATATTAGCTATTTTTTTCTGGATTAAATGGATGTGAAAGTCTGCAAACGTACTTGTCATGGCATCTGTCAACATTTAACATTGCTTTAAATCCTAAAATAGCAAATATCACAACACTGGCATAAATTGCTGTCAGCGCATTACAAATGGAAACTAAAATCACATCCCGAACACAATTATTTTTCGGCGGATTATAACTTCCAAATGCGATAAGTGAGCCAAATGCAAGCCCAAATGAATAGAACACTTGTGTCGCTGCATCCAGCCATACGGTTGGATCCAACAATTTTTCTACCTGAAATAGTTCAAGTCTTGAAATGATAGGTAGTTGAGAAAAAAATGTCGCAGAATTTTACCTTTGGAGTGTACATATGCATCAGTCCGGCACTTGCACCCTTCAATGTGATTCCTCGAATAAAGAAAATCGTTAAAACAATGTAGGGAAACATTGACGTAAAGTAGACAACCTAAAAAATATCAAAACTTAAGATTTTGTTTAAATTCTAGCAAGAAATATGCTCATAAATATGCTCAAACCTTTCCACTACTTTGAATCCCTTTCATAACAATGAAGAATACAACAACCCATGACAACAAAAGACATAAAACAATCCACCATTTTAAACCACCCGGCTCGTCAATTGAAGGTGCCGCATCCAATGTGGTACGATACCAGAAATATGCCGTTTCTGACGATATTTCACATTCTCGTACTGGTGTGCCATTGATTACGGGACATTCAGACCATGGTAATGGACTCTAAAAGTTAAGAATGATAAGTGTTCAACTTTTTCTCCATTCTCAGTAAAACAAGAAGAAGTAGCTACAACAATAAATATGATTTCAAATGATATTTTAAGAGCATGCATCTTAATTCGAAGAGTTTACTTAATTCTTTTGTTTTACACACAAACCATTCTTTTATTTTTGAACTTTTTTTTTTTTTAAATAAATCGGATTCTACTTAATAAAGATAATTAAACATAAATCTTTTTGAGTTTATTCATGCGATTAACTCGAAATACTTACTCGAAAACTATTGAATAAATAATAAAAACACCATGTAATAATAACATTGTAATATAAAGCTACAAAAAATGTAACAATACAAGATGCAATTCCAATACCGCCTAGCCATGGATGAATTGTATTCCAGACGCCTAATGAGCCCAGTCGCATCTTTTGTCCAATGCCTAATTCAATTAAAAACAGTGGTATGCCTTCAAATATTAACATGATGGCAAATGGAATTAAGAACGCTCCTGCAAAAAAGAAAAAACAAAATTATAATCAACGGATGCTTAGAAACTAGTGATCTGAAAATATTTTTAAGAGTTAGAATGGTATTTCGTTTAAAAAAAATTGGTTGAAAAAAAAGCTACAAAAGTATACTCACTTTCTGGAAATGTCGAGGAAAGCTTAAGAAAGTTCAAAGTGATGAGTTTCATCATGTAACTTGTAAAAATTGGGGAAAATTTATTTGCAGTAAATTGTAGAATCATTTTCTGTGAGGCTTTTTATGACCTATTAAGTAAGTACTAAGCTAAGACGTCGCTTACTCTTAAGAATGAATTTTTTTTTATCAGTGATTGTCAGGAAATTATTGTCAGGGAAAATATCGTTTCAGTTTACGAAATAGTTTCTTTATGTTCGATTCATGTAAGATTAGTACAGATTGAATGATTTTTAATGGAAGGTTATTTAATTGATGAATTTGGATACGATTTCCAACTCTCAATCGGCAAAGTGGTGGGATTATAAGAATAAACTCAATATATCCAAAGGGGGGGTCACGGGGGTGTAGTGGTTAAACAAATAAATTTAGTGATTAAAATTTTTAAAATTTAGATATGTCTTGAACTTGTGTCTACTAGTTAATATAACGTATGCGTAGAAAATATTATGCATGAAGTAGCCCTTAAATTTAAAGGACATAACTAATATATTTAAAAGAAAAGCGTGTTTTACTGGGCTAACTCTATTGAATATACATATAGCAGGACATTGAAATTGATATCCATAATCTAATCGGCAGATTCCAGATTCGCTAAGGAAAAAAAACCTAGATTTTGCTATTTAACAAAATAAATTCTTTTAAAATTATACAAGCAATTCCATTTCTCTAATACTAACATTCGTAATTGCAGCTTTTCCAAAATGGTAAATCTCTATAATATAGAATTTGCCTATAGGTTTTACTTACAATTCCATGAGGAACGCATGTAGATTTGGTTTTTTTTTTTTTTTGTTAAATTTTCAATAACGACTAAAGTGTTAAAAGTCATAAAAAGTTGATCTCCCTCCTCCCTAAGTTGAAGGCTAAATTCACCTCTGATTAAGGGGTCATACACAATCAATGAAATAAGGAATAAGAAATAAGGAATAAGAAGTATGCCATCTAGTGATGTTGAATGGAACTCTAATATAACTGGTCATAGATATAAATATGTAGGTATTTTTTCACGTCATGTAACTTGCATTCGTGATTTTTTTCACTAAGTGACAAAAAAGTCATCACGAACGTTACTTTTTCATGAATTCTGATGTACAAAAATACCTAAATATATTTACCCATGAGCAGTTAAGTTTTAAAGTTTCATTCAACGTCACTAGATGGCACACTCCTTATTTCTTATTTCTTATTCCATATTCCTTATTTCTTATTTCATTAAAGTTCCATTCAACGTCACTAGATGACATACTTCTTATTCCTTATTTCTTATTTCTTATTCCTTATTTCATTGATTGTGTATGACCCATAAAGCTTCGTTTCGTTGGTTTTAAACCCACTTTATATATTTTAAATAGGGAACTAATCTTTTTAAAATAATTACGCATGAATAACCTTTTCAGTTTCTTATGGGTAAGAACTCTACCCACCAAAAGGCATTCGCTAGTAAGCACTAAATAAATTTTCATATTACTAGGCATGTTGATAAGATTTTGATGTAAACGCCTTCATAGTATTATACCACCTAGATATTTTGAGGTTTATCCGGGGTATAGCCTCAAAAAAAGATGAAATCAATATGAAAAACTTCTCAAGTTATGTAATATGAGTCATATATATATATATATATATATATATATATATATATATATATATATATATATATATATATATATATATATATATATATATATATAAACATGTTATTTTTGCATGTATGAATTTCTAGATGTTCTAGTAGAATGCATTACATGTAATCGTGGAATTACGCTGGAATTCTGTATATAGCTTGTTTGCGATATGCTATTACAGTAGGTACCTCTATTCCTGAACAGACAATGTTATTGATTTTCGCGGCACCATGTTGTCTATGAAATTATTTATGTACTAGATGTGGTATGTAGGTAGCAGGTCCGAGTACACACGTACCCAGCATGTACACTGTAAATCAAGGTGTGTTATAAGAGTGCAATTAATTTAAGATGTTTATTTTTTACTACACGCGTAAAATTAATATATAACTACAAGGGAAAGTTTTGTAAAAAACGTATAGCCAAGGCTATTTAATGAATGAATTTTTACAAGTGAGGTGCATATCAATTAGTGATGAGCAAATGCAAGACCAAGACCAAGACTTGGCAGTCTTGGTCTTGTTCTTGCATTAAGAGTCTTGGTATTGGTCTTGCTAGAGCAGTTTGAGTCTTGGTCTTGGTCTTGCAAAATGTAGTCTTGGTCTTGGTCTTGGTCTTGTTATTGCTAAAAAATCTTGCACTTTCTTGCATTTTTTTATTAGCGAATTTTTTTCCTCTAAAATCAGAATTTTTACTATCTTTACGTATTAATTATACTTTCAAACTATTTAAATAGTTTAGCAAGAGTCTTGCTTTTTTGTTGCTTTTGTTTTGGTCTTGCTCACTTGAGTCTTGGTATTGGTCTTACAGCCATAATTCTAGTCCTGGTCTTGGTCTTGCTCTTGATATACATAGTCTTGGTCTTGGTCTTTGGTCTTGCAAAAAATGCAAGACCCAGACAAGACTGCAAGATCAAGACTAATTTTGCTCATCACTAATATCAATAGAGGATGATCCTAGGAGTGGCCTAACGGACCCCAATTTTTAAAATTGGGTTTTGTTCCTGAACTATACGGTTCCTCAAAAAAAATTTTTTTTTTTGAGAAATTAAACGGAAAATGAAATTGTTAATTTCTCTAGAGACATATAAACGATTGATATCAGATAATTGTACTCAGATAATTCAAATGGAATCTTCCGTTATTCATGAAATAAACTATATTTTCACTATAGGCCTACCATATATATTTATAAAATTTTTGATATAAATAATTTTAAACAAAGTAAAGCACAGTAGCACAGTGTACTGTGTGTTTTAGATGAATCTTTCGCTCTGTGCAACACACTATTTTAGTTCCTATGCTGTAATGTATAACTCATTGTCAAATAGCACAGTGTGTTAGGTGTGCTCCAGGAGAGTTACATGCTCTGTGTGCGACACATTTTACTGTGTATAGGTGAGACTTTTATGCGTGCGAGTACATATAAAAGAGGGCTGGCGCGATCATATGGAAGAACTAGGCGACCGCCTTGGGCTCCAGAAATCGAGGGGCACCAAAAATCTGGGGACGTAAAAATAAATTATAAATTTGGAAGCACTGTACGTGCTTTTGCTAACTAAGTTCACTTTCAAAACAATTTTAATATTCCTGTATTTTTATGTAAAAAAGGTTGATCGGATACACTGTAGTATCTAGATTATATGGTCACATACAAACTAAATAATGTTTCTTTAGAAAAGCATATTAAGGAAAGGGCCAGTCCACCCTTCCCCTTTTTAATTATATCTTTTTATTTTTTTTTATTAAAATATTTTTTCAATAGTCAAAAAAGTGCCGATGTTTATCTGCATTACATGGTTGGCCAAGTGGCCGCAACACATTTCGTATTACACTATCTAATATTATTCCAGTTAATGACGGAAATGATTCCAACCTACAATAATGATGCAGTCCATGACGCAGGAAATCTTGGTAGGCTTGGCGACAATATCAATTGAACAAGAATTAGCGCAAACCATCGTCTTTAATGAACTACTTACTATATTTTCTAAGCTTAAGACTAGGAAAAGCAAAATATCTTCCGTTTCTGTTTTCTATTTTGTTATACTTTGTTTTCTCTATTCTGTTGTTTACTTAATTTTTTTTTTAAATTATTAATAAATAATTTATTGTAAATAAATGAGCATTAAGTACTGATTTAATTATGTTAATATACTTTGTAGAAAACTTTTACACGTTAAAAGTTGAAGATTCGTTCTATAACTTTTAACTGTTATTATGTCTAAATAAGTATTTATCAAGTTCGGGGGAGCCAAGAGATATTTCACCTAGGACGCCAAATAACCATGCGCCAGCCATGAAAAGAGTGGCCTTGATCCAACACTAGACATATCTGATGCTTTACGTTTTAAATTAACACACTTTTTTAGCCTGTAGTATTTTAACATATTTGAATTTAGAGTGTAGCTATACATACAGGTGAGTTTTTTCAGAGTTTTCTTTTTTATTACAACAAAACTGTTGACTTAAGCAAAACATGGTTCCAGTATGAGTTATAGATACTAATGGGGGTAGTCGATTGCTATAGTCAGGAGTTTTATGGCTTTTATGATTTTCGAGCTATGGTAAAACTTATAGTACTGTCTTTTAGCGAATTTCCAGAAAGAATTCTGGAAATTCAGCTATTACGGTCTTATCCGTAACACGACTTAAGCCCGGCACTATGGCAGAAATTTGTTTTCAGGCCCCTAGAACCCAAAAATAATATTCACTAATATATATATATATATATATATATATATATATATATATATATATATATATATATATGTATGTATGTATGTATGTATATATGTATCAGCACGATAGCTCTTCAGGAAAAACTGCTAGCTTTACGAAATTTGGTGACAACGTTGGAAGTCCAAAAATCTTGAATGAGTTCTTCAGCTAAACACGTCGGATGCCAGGAACATGGTGTTTGTTCTTGCAGAAAATTAGTTTTTTGCTAAAATTTGCTATAATTTAAAAGTTTTTGCCACATTTTTATACACTGTTGCAAAGACGGAAAAAAATCACATAAAAAAGGTTTTTGAACTATTATTCTAGGTTAGCTAGTTTTTGAGAAAATAAGAAAAAAAAGTCAGTAGCAAGGATTGGATAGTTCTGGACCCACGATCCGCTACCGAGGCGGTTCTAGAAACCTCCGGCGGTGGGTGGAGTAATGTGAACGAAAATTTTAGAGAATTTCCAGAACTCTCGCTGGAAATTCAGCTATTATGGTCTTATCCGTAACACGACTTAAGCCCGGCACTATGGCAGCAATTTGGTTTAACAACACGGCGAAAACCGATAAAAATGCTATTGATTGAAGAAGCCGTAAATAGATAAGTTTATTTTTACCGCAAAATTGATAACTGAAGAAAAATTTAAAAGTAAACTTGAGTAATAACTTTTTTTATTTGTGTTTTCAGTTGACGCATTAGATCAGTTTTATCGACAAATTTATATATGTATATTGCTATTTAAAAAAGTATAAGTTTGCATTGTAGCTCGAAAACCATAAGAGCTATAAAACTCCTGCTAACAGCAATTGGTTACCTCCATCGGTATCTACAATTCTATTTGAACAATTTTTTAATTAAATCAATGCTTTGATCGTAATAAAAATGGAAACTTAAGGAACTCATCCTGTATAGGTATCCTGTGTATAAAATAGCCAGTTCCTTCCCCAATAATATATCCTTTAATATATCTACGGACTGACGATGAAGGTATCTGTATGCAATAAGAAATTGAGGAATATGATAAGGAAATGGAAAATAATTCTATTTAAAAACTTTTAAAACTTCGTATTGATTTGTTTTTTGCTTACGGCTCTCATTTCTCGGAAGTTAAAAGGTAGTTGTCATCTTTTAGTCAGTACTCTTTGCTTGTTTCTATACTGATATTCTTTCAACGAGTTATTTTAATGAGGCAAAATATTTGAATAATTTTATGCATCTTTTATCATCCTTTGTATTTGTACGGGAAAATTAAAGGAGAAATAGTAAAATTGTGCTTTATAATATATTTTTAAAGCTTTATGGCTAACATTGAAATACATATTATCAAGAATATTATAGGAAAGCATTGTGATTATTTTTGAAATTTTGAACAAACGCAGACGGTCCGAAAGACAGCACAAAACCAAAATTCTTCAGGAAGCTCTAAGACGCAAAATGCGTGTGAAAATTTTTATCTTGAAGGGAGAAAATTTTCATATTTCAAAAGTGATCACAATTTTGAAAGCGAAATTTTACGCTTCATTCCGGAGTAACAAAAAAAAATCTGTTTACAATAGTTTCCTTTTCAGGCGATTTCTATGTATAAGCTAAGTACCGGATTTTTCGGCGTATAAAGCTGAGCGACCATTAGCTTGGACACGCGGCGCGGCGTGGTTCTTACATCAATAAGATCTCTGGGGCGGTACCGCGCCGCTCTGTCGACCTAGTGGCTGAACCTGCATTTATCTCCGATAGTAGAACTGCGCCACGCCGCGTTTCCGATCTAGAGGACGCTCAGCTTAACGCGCACCTTGAACACTAAAAATATTGTTCAGATTTCGTGGTGCGCGTTATACGCCGGATATAAAACTGAGTTCTGTAAAAATTATGATAGTTTTTATTTTAATTAATATTACTGATATAATATTACTTAATATTACTAATACGCTGCCAATGGGGTGTGGCACATAGCTTCCTCGTACTCGTAAAAGAGTTTAAAACAGTATTCTACCAAATATATATACCGTGAAATTATATTTTCGCCTTAATGTTCATAAAAAATTGTTGTAACTCAACATACTTAACGGCTAAATTATAAAATAATAGCAAAAATATTTTAGAAACTAACCCCTAAAATACTTTAAGAATTTGACCGAAGTGGGACTTGCAATAAATAAGATATTGACATTTAATAGGATTTCATGGTATCGCCATGGATATTATTACTCCGAATGCAATGAAATCTGTAGAGAACCATCTATGAACCAGACCGCATAATTTTTGACAATTTTATAAACAAGAATTGAATAGTTCAGAAGTTATGCCACTGGGTGCAACTTAGTATATTAATGGAATGACATGGTAGCGGCGTAGCTACCGTTAATCCGACTTCGATTAAATTCATAGGGGACCATCTAGGAACCAAATTGCATAATTTCTAAAAATTTCATTAAAAACAATCGAATAGTTCAAAAGTTATGCCACTTGGTGCAAACTGGCGACACACAGACGGACAGACAGACGGACGGACAGACACCAAACCAAAATTGTTCAGGAAGCTCTAAAACGTAAAATGTGTGTAAAAAATTTTATTTTGGAGGGAAATAATCTTTTATTTTTCAAAATTGCTCGCAATGCTTCCGCTACTTTAATAGTTTCGGAAGTAAAAATAAAAGAAAATTTAACAATAATACATATTTAATAAAGATAGAATAAAAAAAATAAAATATACAGAAAGATAAAAATAATATTACTTATAGTTATAAAGGAAAATTTTTAAAAGTAAATAAAGTATCAATAAGAACATAATTTTCATCAGAGAACATTTTATTTAAAAAAAGGTTCATTATATTGTGGTGAGCGTTATACGGCGAACATACAGAAAAACTAAAAAATTATTCAAAATGTTGGGGTGCGCGTTATACGCCGGAAAATATGGTAACTCAATTTTAATACATTCAGAATTAGGTCAGTATACCATTAAGTGTAGGATATAATATACATAGTCTATGTCAAGTGCACCTATGAATATCAGAATGATATAATCATTAGTTTTTCAATT
Organism: Brachynemurus nebulosus; assembly: GCA_035578155.1. Lineage (NCBI taxonomy): Eukaryota > Metazoa > Arthropoda > Insecta > Neuroptera > Myrmeleontidae > Brachynemurus > Brachynemurus nebulosus. The sequence goes on from JAPWDM010000003.1 coordinate 31,764,196, forward strand.
GTTGACCTAGTATTTACATGTAGGTACAATGTAAAGATATATGTACACTTTAAATGAATTGATTTCAAAGTTAGCGCCATGTGTAACAGATGTACGTAACTATCGTAGTGGCATCTATGTGGGAGTTAATGAACTTGAATGGAATAATAGATAATGGTTGATATTTATAACAAACGAATAAGGGGCCGTCCATTAATCACGTGATGTTTTTTTTGCATTTTTTTAACCCCCCCTCCCCCTTGGTGATACATAGTGAGGTTTAAGGCTACCCCCCCTCCCCCCGTATATCACGTGTATTTTTTCGTACATGCAAAGAATCTAATTTTTTTTTAATATTTAACAAATACTGGTATAAGTATCATCTAATTTTATTATAGAAAATTAAACACTACTATAATAACGTTCAGAAGTAGACAGAAAGGTTGCAATTTTTTTTTTTTTTTTTTTTTTTTTGATTGACATAAAAATAATAGAAATGCGAAAAACTTTTTTGTACTAATACATGAACATTACTTAATGCACAGTATTTTCGGACCACGGACTAGCAAGACTTTCTTCAACACCAATAACTGGATAAGCATCTTGCAAATCAGTTGTTGGCACAGTGCTTTGTTGAAGATCAACATCGGTTTCATCAAGCCACTCGGCGTCATCATTTTCGCGCACTACGCAGAGAATCTCTCTCGATCTACCTTTCGATCGTCGCGTGAGGATGCGGGAAGGACGAACATTGTGCATCTCTGGACTATTATATTGATAGCGAATCAAGATCACACTACAAGCCGTTTTCGATTTTGTACGCGTTTGACGAAAAAATAAATACATGTAACGCCGCTTTTCGGTTGAGTATCGCGCACTTGCCGAAAAAATAAATACACGTGATATATTACTTTACCCCCCCCCCTCCCCCTTGTGATATTTCGTGATTTTTTATGGGACCCCTCCCCCCCCTTTCAAGCCTCACGTGATTAATGGACAGCCCCTAACGTTATCTTTAACTTTATTTAATGCCGTATTTACACGTGTCTAGTAGCTAAAGCAGGTTACTTAATCAAGTTACTAAATGTAATTATTTTTGTCAAGTAGACAGTTGTATTTAGTGCAAGTGCAAGTAAGAAATTTAGTAATCTGTTTAGTCAAGTAAATAGAAGCCTGTTCTATTTACTTGTGCAAGTAGCTTACCCCCACTTTATTTTCTTGAACTTGCTGTTATTTATACCAGTGTAAACACATTAGTTTAGTAAAGTGTTTAGTAGAATTCCAATATACAAATATAGGCGGGTAAATATTTATTTATTGCAAATATTTTTTTGGGGAATTTTTGTACTTATTGTATTATATAAATTATAAATATCAAAAAAATCACTAAAGGCAACTGGATAAAAAATTGAAACTCGTCTGACAACCAGTCTTCATCTAATAATAATAATAATAAAAATATATATAACATTTTTTTTTTCCATTTTTATGGGATATGTTTGGGACAAATCATATATAAATATATTAAAAGGTCGAACCAATAAGTCAGTTCAAACATAAATGTCACATTTTTTTCTGATTAAATCGCTTATTAATATACATATGATATCTGATACATTTTTGTAGTGCATTTTTAATTTAGTTTTACTAGGTTACGTATTACTATTTCAACCAATACTAAATCAATTTACTAAATTGTGTGTAGACAGCCACTAAACAAAAAAACTATTCAATTTAGCTACTTGCTTTAGTTACTAAACCCGTGTAAATACGGCATAAATTAGATTTTAATTTGAAATGTATGATTATATTTGTTGAAAACAATGACTTGTTTATGTGATTATTTATAAATTTTCCAAGAGATTTAATGATAAAAATAAATTTAGGAAAAGATATAAATGAAATCGATTTTACTTATAACAAAAGTTCTTTTATATCAGTTTTAATTATCATTTAATAAGACGAAGTTTTATTTGCACACCTAAGTATAGCTACTATAGCTAGATTGGAAAAGTAAAGAAAACAATACGCAGTTCGAATTATTTCATCTCTCATACTTGAAAAGAAATATGGTTAATATATACATATTCCTCCCCGGCGTTCCCACCGTCATATTTTAAATTTAAATTAATAAAATTATTTCATAAATTGACGGTACTGAGGCAAATTGAGGTTAAACTTTTGATTTTACTCAATATCAATTAATTGTCAATCTTCTATTAGATCTAAGTTTCTAGCTTTGTGAAAGATGAGAAGACTACTGGCAAAAATGTACATATAACAGTTGACATTTACATAAGTAGCAATTTTTGAAGCTGTAAAATTTTTTTTATTATACCTGATGATCTCATCAAGTTAAAAACTGATTATTAAAATAGAAAATATTGTTAAGGTAATTTAAATTGGAATAAGTGACAAATATGACAAAAGTCCGTTAAGAAATATAACTTCTACGTAGTTCAAAAATTAATTTTATTGTAATTATAAACTCATATGATAATGTCTGTTATTGTCCAAAATGAATAAAGAAATGCCAAAACCGTATTAGTTTAGCGTATAGCTTCAAATTTTATGGCTCTGTCAATAAAACTGTGGTTTTCAGAGCGTTACAAATTTTTAAAAAGAGTGCATTTTATCTTATCAAGTTAAAAATTTTATTTTTTTGTAAGTGAATATGCTAGCTGAAGAAATTTTTGTAATTTATATAAGAAATTTTAATAGGAATTGTATAGAGATTGAAATCGGTTTGAAAGCTTTTACTATACAAATATTGACAGAATTATGTTTCCTGCATTTTGCTTAAAAATATTTCTGTTGATAAATATAAGTAATATTAGTGATGTATACACAATCAATAAACTGATATAAACAAACAGTTTAATAAAATCTAAGTGTTTACATCGATTTACAATGAAAAATGGTTATTCTCCATTAGAAGCGATTTATTAGAATGCAACGTTTACAGAAATGTATTTCCTGCAAACCATTAAAACAAAAATCCATAAAATTTAAAATAAAATCAAGTCTAAAAATTTCCATTATTTATACATTTAGTAGACGGGAACTGTGTCATTGGTACCCATAATCTATACTTCATAGTTGAACCTTTTTTATAAGGTCTTTTTTGTGCGATTTTTTTATGCGGTTTTTAAAAAAATGGCCATTAAAATGCATAATGTGAATGAAAGGAAGAGAAAGTAAGAAACCTAAAGATTAATTATAATTATTTACTTTGATAAAATTAATTGTTGATGATTTTTAAGTACATAATCAGTAAATAGCATAAGAATATAAGTTATTGCATCATTAAGTTTTTTTACAGATGTATTTATCATAGTTTTCATAATATTATAAAATGAAATACAATGTTCTCATATGTGAATTAATGCTTTATTTGGTTTAGAAAAGCAACTTCTAGGGAAATTGTGAGGTTTTGGACATTTTGAGTTATGTCCCGATCCATCGCATAAAAATAGCTTCACAATCTGAAGCGATCTATACTTTTTATAGTTTGTTATTCAAGAAGTTTTTGAATATTTTTTTTGTGCGATTTTTTTATGCGGTTACTATCCACCGTATAAAAATAGGTTTAGCTGTACTTGATACACATTGCCAGATATAATTCAGAACACTTTTTTTAAATTAATAAATTTTTTCAAATACAGTAGAAGCCCTCTAAACTTGCGCTCCATAAACTTGCTGTCTCTCTAATCTTCACTGGATAATTTCTCTACTCTTGACAATACTTTCTCCCACCATGATTTTTCCGCGTATTTTAAATTTTTATCAAGAGCCTACATATTATGTACACCAGCATATTACGATAATATAACTAACCTTACAATGTAACCTAATAATTTTGCATCTTAATGCGAAAAAAAAAAACATTTACAAGTATTGAATAAGATAAATAATACCGAATAATCAAATTACAATTTCTTATAATTCAAAATATCTGTGGTTTAAAATTACGAAAAAGAAAATAATTATGATGTAATAACTACCAATATAGATAAATAACCTTAGTAAATTAATCAGTTATAATTTAAATAATTAACTGATCATTTTTAAATCAAAATTATTTGATGGATGTAATATGTATGTAGGATCGGTAAGTAAACCGATCAATTAATATAACTTCAATTAAATACATATTAGAACATCAGTTTATTTTTTTTTTTTTACATACCTAGTTATAAAGGACCCCGCACAAATCTTATGGAAGCTTGGTCCCGGTTAATTTCTTCGAAACTTTGGGAAATAATAGTTCTTGACCTGTAGAACAAAAGTCTCCATAGCCGCAAAGCTCAATAATGGGCAGATATTGAGATATATGTAGTTAAATATACGTATACTGCCAATTGAATATCCATCACCAATCAGATGGTGTCGGCAATCGATTCTACTTTTCTGCAAGTTTTTTGCTGACACCATTTGATAGGTGATAGATATTCAATTGACAGTATACGTATATTTAACTACATATATCTCATAATCTGTCCATTATTGAGCTTTGCGCCTATGGAGACTTTTGTTCTACAGGTCAAGAACTATTATTTCCCAAAGTTTCGAAGAAATTAACCGGGACCAAACTTCCATAAGATTTGTGCGGGGTCCTTTCTTAACATAATAGAAAATTATTTTGTTTGTTTAACTATTTCTAGCACGTGTTGCAAATACGTACATACTTCTTATATGAAAAGCACAATTGCATAGTTACTTAAATTTAATGTTATCTAAACACAAGTAATTTTACATTTTAGATAAATTACTTCCTATATAATTTATCTTTAAATTATTTAAAGAATTCGACATTACGAAATAGTTTTTTTATGATATTAAATAATTTTTAGGTTAAGTATATGAACAGGTTATATTACATTAGTACATAAACGTAAATTTGGTTTCCTTCTCTATCTATTTCTTTTTTTAGACTTACACTGCGTATGTTGCGTATTCAGTGAACTTCATACCCAATAGTGGGTATGAAGGGGAATGTCAAGATTAGAGAATGGTCTTGGACATGTTTGTGAAGATTAGGAGGGTTTTACTGTATTTTTTTGTTATTTTATGTGTATGTATAAACCAACTAAAATAAACATTTTTTCAAGAATCAAAAAAATCAACGTCACCCTTTGTTTTCGAAATATAGATTGGTAAAATTTGAAAATTTTTGCGTACATTGATAAATTATCTACATATATAAATATAAAGAACATAGGTTCATATTCTATTTTGAAACTTTGGTGATCGATATCTCGAAAACGAAGTGAGATATAGAGTTTCTTATTCTTGAAAAAGTGTTTGTTTCAGTCGGATTTATCAGAATGTACACTCAAATCATGACTCAGAATAAATCTCATAATATTTTTTTTTAAACAAGGGAAGTAGATGCTTACAAAATGTGAGTAAGTAGTAAATACTCGCCATTATAAATATGATCCAATATTTTTCTGTGAAGCAGAGAAAATTCTTTTTTATTACTCATGCGGGAGAAGTACTAACTTGGCGCACACATTTCTGTACGCAAAATAGCTGTTTGCCCACTGTACTCTTCCCACATACTTTTTTGCGTGCGGAAAGTAACCTTCCACACGCAAATTGACAATAAAACACGCAAAGCCGCATCTTGATTTTTCATTTAATAAATATTTCATAATTATTTCTATAGAAACCAGCAACAAAGTAATTTAAACAATACTTAATTCAGAAAAAAAGACGAACAGTTATTAAAAAGTAATAAAAATGTCAAAAATAGTAATAATAATAGAAAAAAGTATGTCAAATTCGTAATAAAAAATAATAACGTGCAACTCGTGCGGGATTGTCGATTGCCCACACTTATTGCACAATATACTATTTCAGGAGGCTGTATTTTTGTCAAAGCTAGTTCGACAATGATTTTGAAAGGTGTCTTGTAAAGCTTGAAGTGTCTACTTTTTGATACTACCCTTGAATGTAGGGCAGCAATTTTCAAAATTTTTCGTGTTTCGTTGATTTCTTTTATGAATAGAGAAGTGACAGTATTGAGAGAGCCAAGCACCACTTTTGAGGCGTGAAATATGGGGCAAAAGTGGGCGTATTTCTCTTCATTAAAACATTTTTCGGTAACCGACATTATTGAGAGGGTATTATTGTATTTCTATTCCTTAATCCCGATCCAACGTCTACAAATTATTATTATTATTTCGTTAGTTGACTGAAAAATTTTATTTATTAATTTTTCTTTCATGACTTTTTAAAAAAAAATCTTAACTTTTGATTGAATTGTTTTCTATTGATTTATTTGTTTGTAAATAATTTAATTCATGGCCACATTGTGGATGTTACAGTTTATTCAGTTTGTTATTTATATTTTATTATTGGTTTGATGCTTAATGAATGCATGAATGCGAGCACAATTGTTGGATATATTATGTATACAACAATACACATATAGGTACATACACATACAACAGAACATGTGCAATAAACTATTTTTATTTATAAATTATTTTTGATTTCATTACATTTGTTATTACGTCACAATCTATATAGTACGTTCATGTGTGTACAGATAAATTCCATAAATTTTTTAAAAATTAACTTTTTTAAATAAAGTATACTATATTTCATAAAAAAATGAACAATGATTGAGTTAGTATCAGGATAAAAATACATGGAATATTTAAAAAAAAAGCGACAACGCTCTTCTAGGACTTTCTCGTTCCATTTTCATGGGACTATATCAGTAATAATAAGAAAAATCGGCAAGTACGTATTATAAACGCATTACGTTAGGATTTCGTAGTTCAATAGTTAGAGTTTTTCAAAATTCTCGGGATAATATATATCTCCGACACTGACGACTATAAAATGGTCAAGCGCAGATAGGCCATCCACCGTGATGACAGACATGACGAATTCATAAAGATTTCGTGATTAGAACTATGAAATTCTATTTTATCCGAATTATTTTGAACCTGGTTTCATTTCTCTATATCGTCAATAATTCCGGAGATATTTATTGATTTAGTGCCGATGCACACACGCGTTTTTTTACCGCTGCCTGCACGCTGCGGCACCGCAAGTATGTGTGCATCACACAATTTAACTCAATGTACTTTATAACCGCTGCGGCGCCGCACCGTGCACGCAGCGTGCAAAAACCGTTTGTGTGCATCACATTTTGCGGTGCCGCTGCGTGTACGCAGCGGTAAAAAAACGCATGTGTGCATCGGCACTTAAACGTCAAAGTATACACATGTAGATACGTATAAAATTTTCATGTAAATAGTCCAGTTCCGGAGTATTTCAATTCGAATTTTTGGCTTTCTGGATTCCTTAAGCTCCAAAACGTCAAGATTCGGTGAAAATCGCATATGCTCAAATTTGTATGTATCACGTTTTCAAATTTTAGCAAACGAAACAGACGAAATTTTTGTTAATGAGATAGATTTATGAATTAATTTCTTTCAAATTAAGTGATAAAATTGTACAGTAAATTGGGTGTAAATTTTGGATTTTTTCCAAGAAAACGATCTAATTTTATGGGAATTATATTTGGAAAATTAATTTTTAATGATTCCTGCATACAGTTCTAAATAAATTTATTAGAACGGAGAAAAGGTGTTATTGATGGTTATACGACCATGAAGAAAAGAAATAAATACATACGTATAAGTTGAAACTTAGTTCATAAAATAAATATGTGTGGTAGAGTCAATTTTACGATTATAACACATTACAATAGACACTGACAATTCCATATTAATGATATTATTAAATAAAATTTTAAGATAACGACCTTATACATATCTATATTAGATACGGACACTTCAAAATTTTAAAAGGATGATACCAATCAAGCGTGCTTAAAAATTAGATTTTTTTTATCTCGAAATTTTTCACTACACGACTAATAAAGCGATTAAAGTAGAGTTTTTCAGAGAGAGTAATCGATGGGTACCTAAAGGGAGTGATAAATCAATTAAATTAGAAAATACAATATACATAATTGTTTGTCTTTATGTACAAGTTTGAATTTGTTTATTATTTTAAATTACGTAACACCGCTATTTGGTTAAAATTCGTTTGTTGATTGGTGGTGCTTTGTAAGTTCTGCTTGTACATTGGCTTAAAAGCGAGAGCGAAATTATTTTTAATTCCTTGGGATTGAAAATGACACTTCACTTCCTGTTATAAGTAACATGTATTTTAGTCCCAGAATTACAAAATAGTATATTATGCAATAAGTGCCGGAAATTGTCGATTGCCCACGAAAGCGAAGTTGAGCGCACGAACGTAGTGAGTGCGCTCATTCGCTTGAATGGGCAATCGACAATCCCGCACGAGTTGCATATACTATTTTTTATTACGAATTTCACATACTTTTTCCATTATTATTACTATTTTTGACATTTTTATTACTTTTTAAAATAAAATTTTTGAGTGTTCGTCTTTTTTTTCTGAATTTGTTGGTGGTTTCTATAGAAATAATTATGAAATATTTATTAAATGAAAAATCAAGAGGCGGATTTGCGTGTTTTGATTAAATTTTGCGTGTTTTATTGCCAATTTGCGTGCGGAAAGTTTACTTTCCGCACGCAAAAAAGTATATGACAAACAGCTATTTTGCGTACAGAAATATGTGCGCCAAATTAGTACTAATATAAAAAATATTTTTTATTACTCATGCGGGAGAAGTACTAACTTGGCTCACACACTTTTGTCACATTTCAGAAATAAAATAAAATACTAAAAGAAATTGACATTAAACATGCCCTATTTTCATTATTTTCAACGACCGACATTTTGTTTATTTTTTAGTGTGTTTATGACCTTCATCCCGTTTTTGGACCATGTTCAAAAAATGTATGGGGGAGTGTCATTTTGTTTATCTGTTTCTTGCTCTACGACGTCTCGTTATCGACGTATTTTTTATAATTGGATACCGTTCGACCAAAGGAAAAAAATAATTTTTATAAAAAAATCATAATTGACTAGTGTTCGCAGAGAAAACGTTTTTTCACATCATTTTTATCAGTTCTTGTCATATTATAATACTAGCCGTACCCGCGACGTCGTTCGCGCAAAGCATTGTTATAAACTCAATGAGAAGTATGTAAGTTTAATAATTATACAGAACTTGCAAAGAATAATAATTTGTGTGTAATGCATGCACATACTCAAAATGGTTTTTCTATTTTCCCGTGGGAATGAGGAATTTTCCCGGAGTAAAAAGTATCTTAAATGTTGACCCAAGTAATAGGTTATCACCGCATCAAATTTCATAAAAATCCGTCCAATAGTTTTTGCGTAATACGTGCACATGCACAAAATGGTTTTTCTATTTTCCCGTGGGAACGAGGCATTTTCCCGGAGTAGAAAGTATCTTAAATGTTAGCCTAGGTAATAAGTTATCACGACACCAAATTTTATTAAAATCCGTCCAATAGTTTTTGCCAAGTGTGTCTACATGCTCAAAATGGTTTTTCGATTTTCTCGTGGGGATGAGAAATTTTCTCGGAGTAAAAAGTATTTTAGATGTTGACCCAGGTAATAAGTTATCATCACACCAAATTTCATTAAAATCCGTCCAGTAGTTTTTGCGTGATGCGTGAACAGACAGACAAAAATTCTAAAAATCGCTGTTTTGGTATCTACATCGATAACTATTTACAGTATCAGTACAATTTTCAAAAAATATTCCATGTACAGAAATGGTTTCGTTACAATTTTATTATATGTATAGATAAGTCCAGTACACATGTCCTACACACCTATATTGTTAAAAAAATATTTTCTGCTTTTATTTTGAAAATTTCGCCCACGTTTTGCAACACATCAAGGTAATGTCGTCGATAAAAGCAGAATTACAAGTTGGTTTGTTATACAATTGTAAAAACACTTGTATAAATTATTTTCTCATTTCAGTTAGGTCTAGATTAACGAAAAGTGATCAAAAGTGTATAAATAAAGACTTTTCAATGTGTTTCCCGGCGTTCCCACCACCTTAAACGCTAAAAAAAGCTTAGAAACTGAATTTTGAGGCGACTCATCCCGCATAATAGTTAGTGTTACAAAAATTTGTTTGTGACTTGAGTATCCTCGGTTATTTCTGGAGAATTATAAGTGGTATATTCGAGATCATTTACTGTTTTAACCTCGGGTAAATGTTGTATTCGCTGGCAAAATAACCCCAACAAAATAGCTGTGGACTAAATACTCGTAAAATACCAACAAAATAATCCCGTGTCAAATTCTTTCAATAATTTACTGTCGAAAGATTTATTTTGTGAAATTTCATCCTAGATATTGAAATAATATTTAAAGTTATAATTACTTTTTAGCGAATTTCCAGAATGGAATTCAGCTATTACAGCCACTGTCATGACGCGACTTGAACCCGGGACCATGGTAGAAATTTGTTTTGAGGTCCCTAGAAACCGTCCCTGTTTGTGTCGGCGCGATAACTCTCGAACGGAGTATCCAATTTTTACGAAACTTGGTGAGAACATTGGAAGTTCGTCAGCCAGACACGTCGGATGCCAGGAACATGGTTTTTGTTCTTGCAAAAAATTAGTTTTGTGCCAAAATTTCCACTTATTCAAAAATTTTTGCGAAATTTTTTTACACCATTTAAAAGAGAAGAAAAAATTACATAATAAAGGTCTTTAAACTTTTTTCTTTGTCAACTAGTTTCCGAGAAAAACGAATTTTTATAAACGGAAATTCGCTATGTTATGCAGGATGCTGTGACAGGAGTATTTTACTACTAAATAATTTTGTTACTTAACACGATTTCAGTATTCAGATCATCCTGAGAAGAAACTGATGAAGGAATACATTTTTTGAGACTTATAGTGAAGAAAGATGTATACCCCGTTTCAAATACAGCATGAACTGCAAATTTAAAATTTACGCATTTGCAACAATGAAAGAGATAAAGCTAAAAAAACGGGAATTCCTTAAATTTGTTGGTGATGAATCATGCTTAAGTTTAAGTGAAATATCTTATATATAATTTTTCGGCTAGCCAATTTTTCTTCACCATATGTCTCAAAAAATTTATTCACTAACATTTTAGCAGTTTGTGCCCGATTTTATGTTACTGTTGTATATTTAAGACACTACCATTTCAGACATTTTCCTACCTAAGATTTTATTAAAATAAATAAAAATAAAAAGATTTTTTTGATAAATTACATTAAGATTCAAATTGGCCAATGAATTCAACTCGGTCAATTGGAAACTTTGGAGAGGTCAAGGAATGATATTTATTAAATAAGATATTTAAATAAATTAAAAAACTATATTTCTTAATTTATAAATTTAAAATCAATTTTGGCTTAAATATTTGAAAATAAATGCTATTTTCGAAATAATTTAATAGCAATTTTTAACTTTACACTGATTAATACTCACTTCAGCAGTTAACTTCTGACGTGCATATATATATATATATATATATATATATATATATATATATATATATATATATATATATATATATATATATATATATATATATATATATATCAACAGTTGAGTAATCCAGTAACCGAGTTTTTTAGTGTTAAAGAAAATAATTTAAGATTAAAATTTGTAAGATTGGAACCAATTAAGTAAATATAATTGAATTTATTTGTTCCATTTCACACCCGTGGCGGTTTGGTGAGAGATGTGGTAGTATTCAAAGAAAATATACAATTTTATCTGCCGCTTGATGAAACAAATCACAGTGGCGGTTGAGATAGAAACTGGGTGAGCGGTTGAGAGATTAAAAAATTATTAATGGAAAAAAATATTAATATTAGTTTGAATTTTATTTTTGTTTCAAAATAGTGTAATGTGGGGAAATATTTTTTTTGTAATGTAAATATTTTTTATTTACACTGCTATTTACAGCAGCTAGGAAAATTTTAATGAAAAACTTAATTATGAATGAAAAGTGAATTTAAGTTCTGTTTACTTTGGAATATTTTGTATGTCTAAGTTTATAATCTACATCTTTTCACACAATGAATCAAAATAAACATGAAAAGATAAAAATAAGTTTTTTGTATATTAATTTTTGATTGCAGTAAAACTACTTATTTTAACTATTTGTAGATCTTGAGGTACTCGATAATACGAAACCGAAACAAACGGATATCCGAAATAATTACATATCCGAAATCGAAACCGTATCCGAAAATAAAAGTTTCGGATTTTTTTCGGATAATAACTTACAACTGCAGTTGGAAAACTGACGTTAAATCGAAGCAAATTTTTGTTGCATATATTTATTTTGATAGATTTCCGGTGATTTGCGTTTGGCATTCACTTTTTGGGATAAAATTTTTCCCTTTTTTCTAAAAAAAAAAAAAATGTTCACTGAAGGCATTTATCCGTAACCGTAATCGTATCCGAAACACTATCCCTTATTTTCACATATCCGTAATCGAAACCGAAACCGAAAGAAATGTTTATAAATTATTGTAACTATTTGTAAACAAACTTATTGTAACTATTGCAACAAACTTATTGTAACTATTTGTAGATATTGAGGTACTCGATAATTTTAAATAGTTAGTAATATGAAGTCAGAGACTTCTAAAATAGCGGAATCATTGTAATAACTTTTGAAATTTATTCCACAGCCATTTCACGTTTTAGAATTTCCTAAACAGTTTTGGTTCCATGTCTGTTTGTCGGTTCGTCTATTTGTCTGTTTGTATGCCACCACATTCCACGAAGCGGCATAACTTCAGAACTATTCGACTGTTTTAATGAAATTTTCGGAAATTATGCCTCGGAAAAAGGTTCCTAAATGGTCCCTTACGAATTTAATCGTAATCGGAATAATGGTAGCTGTTGCGCTACCGTAAAATTCCATTAAATGTCAATATTTTACTTACTGTTAGTACCAGTTCGCGCAAATTCTGCGAGTATTTGGCGGTTAGTCCCTATATGGTCCCCTAAAAATTTTAGTACATTCAAAGTACACGACCTTTCCTTTAAGCGGACATTCTCTAAGGGGACCGTGCTTAGTTGTTTGTGTTAACATACACAGTCTTCCTAAGAATTTTTTAAAGTAAACACTACTTTTATGTCAGAAAATTTTCAATATTTAACATATACAGGCGATTATTTTGGAAGTTAACATAAATATACGATAATAACAATAATAAAAATTATTAATACACATATGAAGAATGTATAATTTCCAAGCTTACAATTAGAAGTAAATATTATATAGCTAGAAAATATTCTTTAGAAAGTTATTTTAACAAAACTACTTTAACTTTTATATAAAAATAAAATAAGTAGAGAAACACGCTATATATGAATTTTCTAAGCGGACGACGTTTGTGTATTGTCGTCCGGTTAAAGAGAAGTCGGTGTAATAATATTTACTGTACATGCGAAAATGTAAAATATGTTTCTCTTGTTACTACACGAAAACTAAAAACTATTTTTTTGCAATTTTTGACAATTCGGAAGATCAAATAATATTTATTTGTTTCTTTAATTTTTTTACGGACTGATATTAAAAAAGGCAAGAATTTGTTTGATATTAGTCATATTGATCGAAACATATGTTGAGTTGAAACAATGAAAGTGGTATTTTTACAATGAAAAGTGTTTAATTTATTAATATTGGGTCATCCGGAAAGTTCGTGCTGTTTTTGGTGTAAATGACCATCAAGATTTCCTACAAATGGCCGAAAACTGTGAATTTTGAATGTTCAGAGGTTGCCGTTAATTCTTAACAGTTTGCCTCAGGTTTCGCTTTATTTCTTGACGGATAAATTCATCGTCAATACACACAAATCGACCGGTGGGAGCTTTTTCTCACAAAGAATATTACCCTTTTGAAATCTAGAAAACCACTTTCTATAACTGGGGATGCGTAAAGGAAAATTTTCATTTTTTTGTTAATCGAACCCACAGTTCAGCTGAATATAGCAAATAATTTAAATAATGTAGAAATATAAGTTAATATAGAAATGGGTTCACAGTGTATGGTGGGAGCGTTGGGGAAACAAAAATCTTACCTGAGAGGTACACTAATGCAAGTAGATTTATAAAATACTTTGAAGTTATTAATCTCCTTACTACAGCATGTATACTACTTAAAACTGCTATTATAAGGTAACTGCGGGTAGTAAGATCCAGCTAAGGGAGATCTTGAATAAAATGAAAAATACTGCAGAAAATCAACTTTTTTATTAATAAATCAACTCCAAAAGTGTCAATCAACCAACAATAAAATTTAAATTGGGAATTAAAATGTTGCATTTGAAAATATTTAACATTTTTAAAAACACTGTTCTTAGGCCTCATTTTACTATGATAGGATATTAAGGCCTATTATAAAAAATTAACAAATAAATAACAGAAAACAACAAAAACTAAAATTTTAAACAGTATTTGGTAAGAATCTTCATCACTGTCATCAGAATCCAAAGAATAAACCGTGCGCTAGCAGCTTCTTTTAATACACTTAGTTTGCTTTAGATGTTGATACCACACGCGATGAATACGGCTTTGGCACAGAATTCCAAATATGATATATATGTATATACTAGGTAGAAGGAACGCATCATTCAAATAGACAATAAGAATACATCTTGTCTAATTTTTGTCTCTACACGAATACAGTATTCAGTTATTGTTCAGATATCATGCTGTGGAGATCTATAATTATAAAGTGTTTTTTAGTGTTAAATTATTATTAATTTTGTTGAAAATGGTGGGTTGTTCCATAATAACGTGTAAAAACTATAGTGGAAATGTTTCTAAGATGTATGATGATATTTCGTATTACTTGTAAGTAAAATTATTTTTGTTATAAATTTCATGACATTTTAGTACGCCATATTGCATTTGTAAATATTTTTGTCGTTGGGTGGCGTTAAGTGAAAAAAAAGCAGGCGCGTCTTTAACCTATGTGTTTAATTATATTGAATATTCGAAATATTATTTTTTATTATAATTAATCAAATTTTTTTTAATTTGAAGTAGCTGTATAAAACATTCATCGATAATATAAATTTATTAATGCTTTAGATATCTTTTCTGTAATAATTTTTTTATATCAAAATTAGATACAGTACTTGTAATTTTCAATCCTACCCTGTGTAATTGAAGTTGTTTATTCGAACAACGCATGACCGAATTTACCACCAGTTACTTGAATCTGGCTACTCTTGTCACAATAGTAAAGTAATACGTGCATTCTTTCTAGTATACCTATATATTATATTTGTAGTTCTGAGGGTTTTGGCAAGTTGGTTTTTCATTCTTAATTATCAGGGATCATTTCCATTGGAACTTCGGACAATATTGAGGGTGTAAAACAGTTTGAGGCATTAGAAGCATTATAAAGCTTATGTGTAATTTTGATAGGCCTTATTTGCGTCGACACCCAAGTAAATTAAAAAAAATTTTAATTATTTTGACAAATGTAAAATTATTTAGTGAACTGAACTAACAAAAAGAAAAACTGAAGAACAAAATTAGGTGAATAGAAAAATAATTAACAGCATTAATATTATAATTACTTAAGATAATTTTCGTTGAAATTTTATTATTCGAGCGACATAATCTCATCTTATGATACATGGCTCTTTACTGGAAACAACGCGCGGGATGGTGGCAAGTGGCGTATGCGTTGCAACTTGTTGGTGTCTGAGGCGTACATACGTCAAACATTGATACAACTGTACGAATATTTGAACGATTTATGAATTTTAGGCCTTATTACCCGCAGTTACCTTAGATGGTGACTTTCTACGAAAACCTCTAATTTTGCAAACAAAAGAGCTAAATCATTAAAAAGTAATAGTACATTTTAATCTTTACGACACCCTCGCGCCTACAACTGGGGCTTTGTTTACGTTACTGTGTATTATATGAAAATCAAAGCTCGATCCTTCATAACTCAAAACTTACGCCTCGAAGGCATCCTTCCTTGAAATAAATACAGAAACTAACAAATTTAGTATTTGAAAACGTACGTTTAAAAAAAAAAAAAAACTTTTTGTTTTTTTATTGACTCGCCACTGTTTTGTGTGTAATTTTTGTTACATTTACAATTTAGCCGCCTATACGGATTTGATAATGCAATGTTATACTTGCATCCATGCATACCCTTGACTTTCAATCAATTATCGCGTTCACAATTGGTAAATCCTACTCAAATCTCGGTTGAAATGGCGCCAAGAACTACACTGAGAAAAAAATACAGTAATTTTTACTGAAATTTCTGGTAAAAAATTACTGAGCTCTCTGGTAATGCGGACATAAGTGACAGGCTAAGCAAAAAATACGATAATTTATAGTAAAAATTTTAAATTATCCTATAGCGCAGTAAAAATTACCGTATTATTTATAAATAAGGCTTTTTTTTTATTTATTAATAAATAATTGAATTAAAATAGTTTAAAAGGATATTGATAGAAGGGTAAGCATTAAAATCAAATTATTAATATAGAAAAAATTTTTTGTGGTTTTTTATTATTTGTGGAAAAAAATATATAAATTCTTTATTTGACATATTACATGATAAAACAATAGGCACATTACAATAATTTGTATAAAAACATATTTCAATTAACATATCAAAACTAAACAAAAATTCATGAAACACAACAATTTTTTGTTTTAAAAATTTATTATAAAAAAAATAACACTATATAAACATCCAGTCACCTTGGCTATTGAACATTTGAACAACTAAACGAACAAACTGGGGAGTTCTGGTTACTTGCTGTCTGAAGTCGTGTTGGCCGTGTTAGACAATGCTCGGTGCTATTGCGCATGCTTGTTTTGCTTGCGCATGCTTGTTATTCTCAGTTTATGTGATGCTTGGCTATGCAGTGGTGTGTGACAAATAACAAATGCACAACGACTCAGTAAAAATTATTCATATGTCCAGATAATTTTACAAAAAATTAAGTAAATTTTCCCGGTGTCCACTTGAAATTTTACTAGCCCATCGAATTTTACGCAGCTGTATAGGAAAAATTCTTAAGGTGTATAGGAAAAATTCTTAAGGTGTACAGGAAAAATTTTCAAATGAATCGTAAAAAATAATGTTTGAAACGCATTTTTTATATTTTTGCTTAATAATTTCCTACGGACTAGTCACTTAAGACTCGTTTACCGGAGGCAGCTCAGTAATTTTTACTGGAATTTTTTCTCTGTGTACGTCATATCCATATAGCAAGGAACGCATCCAAGAATAATAATTAAATTGTGTATATTCAAAGTTATTTTTGTTTTAGAAGAAAATTTGATTAAATTTAAATATTTATTGAAAGTATTGCGTAAGCTTTCTTACTAACGATGTTTCTATTTTAGTAGAGGTAAGTGGGGTAAAGTGGGAAACTTTTTTTTGGAGCTCCGTTGATTGAACAAAAGTGATTATTTTTCCATATTTAAAATTTCTATAGTAAAGAGAATTCAATCTTTTGCCTAAGCTACCAACTAAAAATATTGATTTTCTTTTAAGTTACCGAGCTTTGACCGACCATGTGCAAAATGGCCAAAATTGAAAATCGTGGGGTAAAGTGGGAAACTTTAAAAAACTGTACAAACTCAACGCAAATCTTGTAGCAAAGTTATTATATCTATATTTCAAGGCAAAAAAGGTTCAAAGAATACAAAATACATAGTAAATGTAGAAAAAAAAAACAATTTTTGCTGGAAAAAAAGATGTAAAATTACTTAATTGATTTTCGAACTTCGATGCGTTTATTTGCCAAAAGTTTTTCAGCTGCTTCTTGCAACTTGATTTAGATTTGCGAATTGTTAAAAAATCTTATTTTCACGCCATGCGTACGATATTTTATATCCCGGTAACCGAAAAAACCGAGATGAAGTCGAAATTTTGAGGTTAGAGGGACATAAATACATTCACAACACTCTTTTAAATCATAAACAATAAATCGACAACATTTGAATGCAAAACGACGCCTCAATAGTGATTTTTGACATTTCCCACTTTAAACCCATGCAAAATTTCCCACTTTACCTCAACACCACATTTTGCAAAAATGTAAGCGTCACTTTTTACAATGCATAAATTACACGAAACGCTTATGCATTATCAAAATCAAGACTACAAAGAATACTTTGAGTGTACTTGCAATCTCTTTATCTCTAAAACGAGTGAAAAAAACGGTATTGAAACGATGGGAAATGAAATTTACGATTCGCTTCAAAACTTTAACAAGTGTCAAAGAGCATATGAACACATATGCATGTGTGGGTATACCATAAAGATTAGTTTGTGGTCATTACTAACAGATGTCAGTAGCGCATGGCATCTGTACTTTGACAGTTTACCCGGAAAGTGCTATTTCCCACTTTACTCCACTTACCTCTACTTAAAACGCACTTTAAATTGACAAATACCTATTTTGATCTCAGCGATCGGAGATCATTTATTTGTTTTTGAAATTTTATGCGTTATTAAATTCGAACAATGTTATTTTTCTGCAAATTTTTATCATATTTTTTGTATATTAATAAAAAATAAATAACCTACATCTATATATAATGCCTTAAATACAACAAAACGTATAGTGAGAAATTGGGACAGTTTGCCAAAAAGGTTATATAATATCTGTACACAGAAATTTAATCAATCATTAAGACATAACAAGTCAACTTAAATATATTCATTTTTGAAATTATTCCATTTTGACAACAATAACTTTGTTTCGGAAAAGTAAAATGTGCGAATGTTATTGATCAAAGCAGTCAACATTCGTGATAACCAACATTTGGGATTCGCTCGTTAATACCTACAAACGCATTAAATGTAAAAATTTTAAGATGGATGTGCACTACTATCTACTTCATATTATGTACACTATAAACTATAATTTTCATAATTTATGACAATTTTTTCTATGTTTTAACACAGTGGTTCTCAAACTTTTTGGTCCCCGACCCCCTTTCCACTTAAAAATTTTAAAAGACACGAAAATATGTAGAAGTGGGTAGAAAATGGGTTTGCTGTCAATTGTTTTTTTCAACTCTCACAAATAGTTTCCGCGACCCCTACCTTGAGAATTACTGCTCTAAATTACTGCTCGATATACTGCTCGAGCTAGAATAACTGACCGATTTTGAAACTTTTTTACTATTACCGAGGTAAACTATTTTAGATAGGTACAGGTTGTGTTATCTGAGATCCACAACTGTCCTGCGGATGCAAATGCGGCGTAGAATGCTACACAACGGGTTTTGAATATACATATATATATATATATATATATATATATATATGTATATATATATATATATATATATATATATATATATATATGTATATATATATGTATATATATATATATATATATATATATATATATATATATATATATACATATATATATATATATATATATATATATATATATATTACATAAAGTCCGCCTAGAATATACGGTCGAGCTGATTTTTTAATGAGGTCCACCGGGATCTTGCAGATCCGAAAACGCCAGTAATAAGCTATCGAACCGATGCTAAAAAATTTCTCACTGCTAGAGAACTAAATTATTTTAGATGGATACAACTATGCTGCACAAAATTCGTTCGGGTTCTTGGGTCCCTAAAAATACCAAAACTAATTACCCAGCCGATTTTAAAAATTCTTTTACTCTTAGAAAGCTAAACTATTTTAAATAGGTACAGGTCTTAGATGAGATCCGCCAGTGCCCAAGATTTGGAAATTCGCTATGTTATGCAGATGCTGCGACAGGGGTATTTAAATATAATAATTATGGTTGAACTTCTTCTTATCGCTAAAATTCCCTAATATAATTGGTAAATTCATTGATCACCATCATATAATTCGGGAATGCATTGCGAAATCACTTTAGTACTATATTTATCAATTTTTTTCGTAAAATCGACATATATTTTTAGAAAAAGTATTTTCTTATACATATTTATTTTTCGATTATTTACAAAAGTCATTAAGGAAAAATTTAATTATCATACTTATACATCTCTATCTATTTTTTTTTTGATAAGAAATTCAGATTGTTTACGTCTTGTACAATTTTTAAATAAAGCCTTTTATCATTTATATGATGGTATTGTTTTAAAAAATTATTATAAATAAAATATTATATCATTTTTTACAGGTCATTTTTATTTTTAAAGTATTAAATAGTAGTAAATATAAAGGAAAAGTTTCAGTTAGATTTCAAGTATACATAATAATTAACATAAAAATAACTACTTAATTGTTACAAATAAATCAATTTTTCATTTTGAATAAGGTAAGAAAGATACTTCGATTCTTTAAATTTAAGTGATATTACAATAATTATAAAGGGAAGCTTTTAGGTGGTGAATATCTATAATAAGGATAATTTTTGGAAAAATAACTACCAAATGTACTACTTTAAAAAATTTTTTAATTTTAACATTTTCTTTATTACGACGTACGTTTCGGCCTATATCCGCCCTCATCAGGTCTGTGTTTTATAAAATATAAACAAAAATAATTTAAATTTGTATATAAAAAATATAAGGAAAAGAATAAAATACTTACAAATAAATATTAAAATTATAAAAGTCACATACAAATTTCAAAAATAAAACAGTTATTTATAGATAAAAACAAAATATTTATAATAACAACAATTAAAATTAAAAACAATTAAAATCATCACAGTGCGACTAGTTTAAAAATAAAAAATAAAATGCAAATGACTAGAATTTTTACTCGTATATGGCTAAAGGTTCGCAATTTTTCAAAAAGGGAAGTGTAAATCATTAAAAGTGTATTCATTTTTGCAGTTTCGATACTGTACTTGTTACTATGCTACCACGATCAACATGTAGCTACTATCATTGGGAACTAGTTTGGTAGTAGTTTGCGCGCTGTCATGCAAAGTTGTTTATAAACAGATGATGACAGGTTATTAATGTCCGTTTGAAAATTACAATTGTTTTCGTATGTTGCGATCCATAGATTCTCCAGGTTTAGACGCTTTTCTAAACCTTTTAAATTTTTTAATTTCTAAAGGAATTAAATTTAATTTAATTTCTAAAGGAATTAAAAAATTCCTTTTCCCTTTATTTTAAAAGGAATTAACGTAAAATGGGGTAACTTTGTGACAGCAGTATATCTTTATGCCACCTCTGGGTTTTTATAATCAAACCGATGATACATATCATTAATAAAAATAGTATATTTTAAAGTTACGTTAAAGTTGTTAGTAGCTATAGTTTGTTTTCTTGTTATAACCTTGCGAACTTGTTTGTGAGGTGTTTGAATTGCGGTCTGTCAAAAATCAGATAGATTTTTTAAATAAATGTGTTTACCTGCAATGTTTCATTCGTATATGAAAAATTATTAACATTAAAGTAATCAAGGTATACCTCATTTCAGATACAATAAAATTAATTTTCGTTTTAGTTATTAAAGAGTTTTCGTTAAAAAATTAAATAATTTTTATATTTAAAACAAATCAATCTTCTATTCTTTTCTAAAAATAAACTGAAAATTTAAAATTTACATAAATGCAATAATAAAAGAGATAAAGCCAAGAAAACGAAAATTATTTAAATTCAAAGTGAGGAAGCATGGTTAAATTTAACTGAAATGAACCATATGTTATTATTGTTTACCAATTAATCTTAATTGTTTATCTCAAAAAATACCTTAAAAAATTTAATAGTCGGTATTTCATAACTGTTTGTTTAGAAGTTCCTAATGTTAAGTGTTATTAACTTTATGCTAGCCTTAATCTTTTGGTACAAATTTATCCTAAATATAATTTCTGTCGTTTCAATGTAAAATGTATGTGACATAAAGTAGTGCTTAATTTATTTCTTAATTTCTAATTTAAGATTTCAAAAAGGAGTTCGTATCATGTGTCTGAGATTAAGTGAATTTTAAATATTGTAACAAAATTAAACCTATATAAGTATCTAATATTAAATTTACTTATTTTCTTATCGACTAAAAATATTTTATTTTTTAACTAAAATATCTAGACGCACATCAGATATCGCACAACCAAGACCAACTTTAGATTTCCAACTATAATTAAGATATATAAAAAAAAATATAAAGAAAGCATTATTCTAACTTCTAAGCACAAAATTGGGTACAATTCCTAAATATTTTATTTGATATATCTTAATTTATAGCTGGAAATTTAAAGTCGATTCTGTTTGTGCAACCGAACCTGCGATGTCTGGTCCACATTTACTCTAGTGCTTTTATGGGCAAAGTTATATCATCAATATGTAATAGATACCTAGACTGAGAGTCGCATGATTTATTTTACTGGCAAAAAAACTTTTATTTGTCAAAAACTTCAAAAGTTGGCACAAAGTTATCTCATTTTACGGTATTCCTTTTATTTTGCTTTTATTTAGTAATAAATTATTTTATTTTCGGTTTTTATTCAATATACATAGTTGATGTTGTAAAAATTTGGATTTATTAATTATTCTATAGTCATATCTTGTATAGTCAATTATTGGTTAAATTTTGCCATGAAACAGTTTTTTACTTGGTCTTCCTAGATATGAAAATATTGTAGATGTGATCTTAAATATTGGCGCGTGCGAGTAATTTAAAATTAATAATTTCAAAATTATAATTTAAGATCATGGAATCACTACCAATAAAGCATATTTCATTGGATCCCAAAAATGAAATAGATCGTATGACCTTTGAGCGATTTGTTTGGCAAGATTTCACCTCGGACATGATACTCATTGGCAAAGATGAATTCGTATTCCATGGTTATGTAGAAAAAAATCTTCAGAAAATTCTTGATTTTGAAGTTTACGATGATGATATTTGGGTATGTACATTTTTGCGTAGCGGTACAACATGGACTCAAGAAATGATTGCATCACTAGTGACCAAAAATTTCGACGAAAAAGATTTACGAGAAATTTTTCCCTTCTTTGAACGAACTGCCACAATGGATTTTGGAAAATTCGCAAAAGAGAGTAAAGTGTATGCGGGTAAAGAAATTCCAGAATATTTAACCGATTCGTTGGAGTTCATACGTAAGATGCCACGACCTCGAATGATTAAAACACATTTACCGTGGGATTTATTGCCACGACAGATTCAGACTGGTGAACGGAAACCCCGAATCGTTCATGTGTCCAGAAATACAAAAGATGTTATTATTTCGTTGTATCATTTTTTCAAATTGACCAGTCAAAATCAAATTCAAATGTCACTTGAGGAGCATTTTAAAATGTTCATCAATAACCGTTTACCCTACACGCCTTATTGGGCACATGTGAACAGTTATCGTAAACAGAAACATCGGCCGAACATATTTTTCAACTCGTACGAATACATGAAAAATAATCTGAGGGAAGTTGTCGAAAAAATGATTAAATTCTTAGACATCAAAAATTTCACTGAAAGTGACGTTGAGAAGCTGTTGAATAATTTACAATTTGATAAAATGCGAAATAATTCCAAAGTGAATTTTGTGTCAATCATCGGAAAGACGGAAGGCGAAGATCAATTTGTACGCAAGGGACAAACCGGGCAGTATAAGTCTGAAATGACTGATGAAATGATTCGAATTTGTGATGAACGAGATCAGTTATATTTTAAGGATATATAAATATATTTTTGAAACTTAAACTTTTTGGCGAACAGCACAGACAAAGACGAATATGGGAAGGTTACTAAAAAACCTTCCTAGTTACTTCCTAGTTCCTAAAAAACATCGCAATTTATCCCTATGAACAATTTATTAAAATTTTTAAAATATTTTATGATTTTAATTAAATTTTACTTATTTTGCCGACTTTTAAGTACTTTTCGTATCTTTTTCTTTAGTAAAAACTTTTTTTGGACCGTTTTAAAATAGCTCAACTATAAAAATTTAAGCGTGTATTTGCTTTTTGGAGTTTTAATCAACCGATACTGCTGTTAACACGGTACCTTACTTAACTGAAATTATATTGTATTATAGCACTTAAGTAGAAAAATGGTTATAAATAACGCTGATAATTCAAATTTTTAAAGCTTTCGATTGATACACAATTTTATATTATGTAAAATATTTATTTAAAAAATAAATTTGAAAACTGAGCATAAAATGTGTTTGCCTTTGTTATTTATTTTTTTCACTGGAAAATCGATCGAATAGGGAATTACCAAGTTGGTAGTTCCATACCTATTCGATCGATTTGGTGACCATTTTATACACTTACCACCTTTTTTTACAGATTTTTCAACCTACTTCTAAAATGTCATCAGTTCAACAAATTACACCGATTAACCCAAACGATCCTTCCAACACTGAAATTGATCGTTTGATGTTTACGAAATTTGCTTTGGTCAGCAGTGATTCATTTATTGAATGCGGTGAAGAAAAATATTTTCTGACCATAAACTATTTGAATCACATGGAGAAAGTCTTAAATTTAGAAGTTTACGATGACGATATATGGTTGGCCAGTTTTCCACGAAGTGGTACAACATGGTCTCAAGAAATGGTTTCAACAATTACGACACGAAATTTCGACGAGAAAAATTTACGCGAAATATTTCCATTTCTAGAAATTTCCGCTATGTTTCGCGGTGATTTGAAAGAAGTCAAAGAAGATGGTACAATTTTCAAACCGGATTATTTAAATAACAGTTGCGAATATGTTAAAAATATGAAACGACCTCGATTGATCAAAACGCATTTACCGTGGGAATTATTACCAAGACAAATTCAAACTGGGGAACGAAAACCAAAAATCATTTACGTGTCTCGAAATTCGAAAGATGTTTGCTGTTCTTTTTTTCATTTTTACTATCTGTTATCAAGTAAATGTTGCGGAAATTTAAATGAATTCACGCGACTATTTTTGAACAATCGTGTCATCTTCGGCCCATTTTGGTCGCACATTAAAAGTTTCCGTAAACAGAAAGATCGTGATAATCTTTTATTTATAACTTACGAGGAAATGTATCAAAACTTACGCACTGTAATTCCAAAAGTTTCTCAGTTTTTAAATGTTGAATTGTCAGAACAGGAAATTGAAAAACTGATAGTAAATTTAAGTTTTCATAAAATGAAACAAAATCGCAAATTGAATGCAATCGAGGTACGAGAAGGTATCGGTAAAGGAGAATTTTTCCGTAAGGGTCAAGTAGGTCAATATGAAACGGAAATGTCAGAGGATTTGATTAAATTGTTAAATGGTCGGGATGTTGAATTAAATGATTGCTAAATCATCTTCATTATTGGAGTTTGATCTCGAAAGCATATCTCGAATATTTATAATATAAAGTACAAATCTTTCATGTTAACAATGTGATGTTTTGATCTCAGAATCTTAATAAAAGAAAATTAAATTAATTTTTGTAATGTATTTCTAGTCAAATTTGTTTGTGATCATTTTCTTTTTGGATCAACAAACCATGTTTACTAGGTGGGTATAAAAAATAAAATATCCAAACACTAAATCACAAATTTTGGGGGATTTAATCGTCCTATTATTTCTGTAAGTAGTTAGGTAGAAAGAATCTGCATCAAACATTATAATTCTAAAACAGTCTTGATCTAAGAAAGAAAATTTTATATAGCATGAAATAATTCTGGTATAGTTAGATACCGGAACATAGATTTAGAAACAGCCCTTTTGGAATTCCATGGTTACATTAAATTCTTCATCATCATCGCTTTTGGAAAAATTTCAGCAGCAGTTACAAGTACGTAGGTATAATAAAGTCATAAAAAATAGACCCAGATGACTTATTACTTCAGTAAAAAGAAACAAATAATTGTAATTAGTTGTGAGTCAGGAGCGGATCCAGCTCTCAAATCAAAATAAATGTGACCTAAATTAGCATTAAAAGAACGACTTTGGAAACGAATAATTTTCTTCTAATTCCATCATTTCATTAATTGTTTTTAAGGCACTAAAGAATTTTAGTAAACTTAATAACGTCATCATTTTTGCTATAAAAATAGCCAAATTCTTTTTATAAAATATATGACTAATGCAAGACTTTTTTAGCGGTCCTGTTTGCTCAGTTTTGGTAAAAATTAAAAGAACACTTCGAAAATTGCACTCATGACCATCCCTCTGTATCCGTTCTTGAGAATAATATTCCTTACTATATGGAAATGAAGTCTCTGGTAAACATAGGCGGGATTTCAAGAAAAATACTGGGGGAAGCAAGGAATTGTATTTAATACTAGCTGTACCGGCGACGTCGTTCGCGCGATGCATTGTTTTAAACTCAATGAGAAGTATATAAGTGTAATAATTATACAGAACTTGCAAAGAAATATAATTTTGCGTAATACGTGCACATGCACAAAATGGTTTTTCTATTTTACCGTGGGAATGAGACATTTTCCCGGAGTAAAAAATATCTTAGATGTTGACCCAGGTAATAAGTTATCACCAAACAAAATTTCATTAAAATCCGTCCAGTAGTTTTTGCGTGATGCGTGAACAGACAGACAGACAGACAAAAATTCTAAAAATCGCTGTTTTGGTATCTGCATCGATAACTATTTACAGTACCAGTATAATTTTCAAAAAATATTCCATGTACACGGGAAAATGGAAAAACCATTTTGTCCCACGGGAAAATGGAAAAACCATTTTGTCCCACGGGAAAATGGAAAAACCATTTTGTCCCACGGGAAAATGGAAAAACCATTTTGAGCATGTGCACACATTAGGCAAAAACTCTTGGACGGATTTTAATAAAATTTTGTGTGGTTTACGTAGGGCAACATTTAAGATACTTTTTACTCTGGGAAAATGTCTCATTCCCACCGGAAAATAGAAAAACCATTTTGTGCATGTGCACGTATTACGCAAAAACTGGCGTGGTAATAACCTATTACTTGGGTCAACATTTAAGATACTTTTTATTCCGGGAAAATTCCTCATTCTCACGGGAAAATAGAAAATCCATTTTGAGCATGTGCCTGCATTACACAAAAATTATTATTCTTTGCAAGTTCTGTATAATTATTACACTTACATACTTCTCATTGAGTTTATAACAATCTTTGCGCGAACGACGTCGCGGGTACGGCTAGTTATTTTAATAAATCTTGTTAGTTTTTAATTTTTTATTCACAAGAATATTGGGGGGCAGGTAAGCCCCCTTGCCCCCTTAAATCGCGCTTATGCTGGTAACATACGGGTAATGTTCACGTATATTATATTTACGTTTTACAGCTGAACTCTTTTTTATGCGATTTTTTTTATGCGGTTTGTAAAAAATGGCCATTAAAATGTATAATGTGAATCTAAATCACGAGACAGTAAGAAACCTAAACAATTACTAATAATAACTTTCTTTGATGAAAATACTTTTTAACGGCTTTTAAATATTTAATCAATATGTACATTGCATAAGAACATAAGTTATTGCATCATTTAATTTTGTTAAAGATGTATCTTTCAAAATTTTCATAATATTATAAAACTGAAATAAAATGTTTTTACGTGTAAAAAGTACATTTTTGTCAAGAATCAGCTTATAATGGACACATTTTCTAACAAATTTGGTGTTCAGTTGTAGTAGAATAGTATATAAGTATATAGATAGAATCGGAATTTATAATGTACCTGTAGTAACTGATGCATACGTAATATTCTGTACATAACTGGTTTTTATCATCATACATAATATGGAGCCGACGTTGCTGGTGGAAGCCACAAAGTCGTCAACCAGATAGCCTTGTAGTTTGTTTATCAATTTTAATGTCAGTATTATTTTTAAAATTGTTCAGTAAACATATAAAAATTATTTTTATTGTTGTTTGAATTTAAAAAAATGTCTTCCACAACTCAACAAATCACTACCATCACTGAAAACGATCCTAATTTGAGTGAAACAGATCGTTTAATGTTCACACAATTCGCACTAGTAAGCAGTGACTCTTTCAGTATGTACGGACCCGAAAAGTATTTTCTAACTAAAAACTATTTGAACCATCTGGAAAAAGTATTAAATCTTGAAGTTTACGATGATGACATTTGGTTGGCAAGTTTTCCACGAAGTGGTACAACATGGGCACAAGAGATGATTGCTTCAATTGCCACACGAAATTTAGGCGAGAAAAATCTTCGAGCCATCTTCCCATTCATGGAAATGTCAGCCATGTTCGGTGGGGAACGAAAAGAGGTGCAAGATGATGGAACTCCCGTGGCCACAGAGTATTTAAATGACACCGTGAACTATGTGAGAAAAATGCAACGTCCTCGTTTAATCAAAACACATCTACAGTGGGAATTGTTACCGAAACAAATACAAACTGGCGAGCGAAAACCAAAAATCATTTACGTATCCAGAAATTCAAAAGATGTTTGTTGTTCTTACTTCCATTTCTATCATTTTGTGTCAAACAAGTGCCGTGGCAATTTAAATGAATTTGCACAATTGTTTTTAAATAATCGTGTTATTTTTGGCCCTTTTTGGACCCATATCAAAAAATACTACGAACAAAAAAGTCGATATAATATCCTATATATTACTTACGAAGAAATGCATCAAAATATACGAGACGTCATCAAAAAAGTGGCTGCGTTTTTAAATGTTGAATTATTAGAAAATGAAATTGACCAGTTAGTGGAAAATGTAAGTTTTGAAAAAATGAAAAGTAACAAAAAAATGAACCCCGTACAAATTAGAGAAGGGCATGGTAAAGGTGAATTTTTCCGGAAGGGGCAAGTGGGCCAGTACGAGAAGGATATGTCAGCGGATTTGATTAAGTTGTTCGATGAACGCGACTTAGAATTAAATAATTTGAATTAAAATATTTCAGAAAGTATTACATTTATTTCTTTTAAAATTGTAAAAGATAACTAAAATTAATTTTTTTTATCTTAAATAAATAGATACTATGAATTTTCAAAAACTTTGTTATCTTTTTTTACAGAGGCGATCTAAAGTTTAAGTGAGATTAGTGTCTTAGAACAAATTGTAGATCATTTTATGTTACAATATTTAGAATGTTTTCATTTCAAATGTTGATCGTGTGAAACTCTTGAATTTTTCGTAGTTAAAGTGTTCTAAGGACCCAGTCACACGATTGTTATTTGAATATGTAAAAAATATTCTGGCAAACTTTACAGATTTTTAGACAATAATGAATAAAAAATATTTTTAAATATTTTATTTGAAAACGTTTCACTTCATAAATCAACTATTTTTAAATAATGAAAAATATTTTCTTAATGCAAAAACGATAAAAAGTATATTTTTCTTTTCACTTATAATTTGAAATATATTGGTACTGTGTTTATATAAACAGTTGAACGATTTTTGAAGAGGCACTTTTTTGATAATTGTTTATTTTGGTTTCGAAAATAGCACGTCGAGTAAACCTTCAATTTATTAATAGACATCGGTTTATTTAAATATTTCGGTTGGAATGTAAAAAGGTTTGAATGAAAGTATACCTATCACCTATGATAATGGATATAGATAGTATGCAGGGGCGGATTAATATCTTTCAAGGTTGCAAACCGAAAAAATTTAAAATCTGTGTCAAATCCATTATAAAGCACAATTAAGAAACCATTAGTGAAACACTCATTTCCGTTCACATTTTTCTAAAAGTGTTTCGGCGAAATTTAAATTAACCTAGAATTGTATAATGTTTGACATTGAATACCTTATATTTCTATATGCTTGTGCTCGGTTTGGTATCATTTGCGTGATTGTTCTACCCACCTGCAGAGTTGTTTGCATATGTTGTAGGGTAGGTATATATGATCAATAAATTCCTTGAATAGCTAAAATGGTTTCAATATTGTACGTTAATTGCACTGTAAACGACATATGTTTTGGATAAATGAGGTTTTGTCAGTTTGTTAATAATAATTATGGTCTTAATGGGCATTTAAAAGAGTAATCGGTCATTGGATGACGAAACATATTCAAAACCTTCATTAGATAATTTTCTGTGCGTCTCCAAGTAACAATTTTCGAAACTTTAAAGACTAATCCTTCGTTTTTGTCAATAATGTCAGAATTTGATTTGGAAACTTATACTCGAAAAACTAAATTTTTGATCAATCCAAGGGTTTTAATTTTGGAGAAAAAATTAAATCGGGAAAAATGTTAGCGAAAAATTAAACGAAGTAAAAAATAAATACCCCTGTCGCAGTATCCTGCATAACATAGCGAATTTCCGTTTATAAAAATTAGTTTTTCTCTGAAACTAGTTGACATAGAACAATAGTTTAAAGACCTATTTCATGTAATTTTTGCTCCTCTTTTAAATGGTGTAAATAAATTTTGCCAAAATTTATATATATATATATATATATATATATATATATATATATATATATATATATATATATATATATATATATATATAGTAAATGAGTATTTATACTGTATATATATATAGCAAATATTATTTTCGGTTTCTAGGGACCTCAAAACAAATTTCTGACATAGTCCCGGGCTCAAATCGCGTCATGACAGTGGCTGTAATAGCTGATTTCCATTCTGGAAATTCGTAGAAATGGTAAAATATGTTTGCTGGTATCGTAAGGGCTGTATTGCAATAACTCCTAATGAATTTATTGTTAGATATTTAGTAGTTTTCGGGTAAACATATTGTTTTTACCATCAAAAAGGCAAAATTAGATTTAGAAATAGAACTCCCTCGTACGAGAACCATAAAGTTTTAAATCACTTTTCAGAATTTTACAGGAAACGATTTTTAAAGTCTGGAGGATAACAACATACCAAAAATTCAAGAAATTTGTGCTGAATTTTCATGTTGAGAGAAAGCATTATTATTTCAGACCCAATATTCCACTTTTACAATGAAAAAGTGGTATGTATTTAGTGTAGAAATTTAGTATGGTAATACAGATTATACTATGAATAGTAAATTCAGGGCCCCGGAAATAATCTCCATTTTGTAAAAATTTGCTTCCCAAAAATAAGTCGTGAGCAAAAAAGAAACTTTTTTCTCGGGCTCTCTGCCGACAACTACGGGCCCCTTCCTTAAATCCGGGTGCCGAGGCTGCAACCCCGGCTATCATATCGTTTTGTCGGGCTTGGCAAAATTTTAAACAATCCTGGAGCTTTAATTTGATTAAAAACGAAAAGAATGCCCCTAGAAATCTATAAATAGCAGCAATCATTATGCCTTTATGATTTCGTTTATGAATTTTATAGTTCAAAAATTATATTAAACATATTCGAAGGCACCATAGAAGTGAATTTCCTTTTTCTTTTCAGTTGGACAGTATATGGATTTTGTTAGTAAATCAGTTGTGAGATTTTTTAATTTTTTCATCTTGCAGTTTAAAAGTTAGTTGTTGGTTAAATCTTTAATTTCAGTAAGAACAAAAAGAATTGACAAATACCCATAAAATTGATTAAACCTTATAATTTACGCAATTTAAAAGGCAGTTATGTAATAACGTTTACATATATTTCACACAATAAATTTAAATACAAATGATTACGTGTACATATTTATAATATCGATAACTTACATCGTAAAGCACGTCAAAAAATTCACTTAATTACGTAATTTAAGTTCCTAGTGGATCTTTATAAATAGAATCAGATAGATGTTGGTATAACTTATTCGACCCTGATATAGCGAACAAAAATTTACATATAATGGTAGTTATAGTTATTAAGTGTTGCAGTAAATGAACATGACAAATATAATACACCAGTAAGGCTGTCTGCACACGTGACGTGGCGTCGTAGAAGCGTATTAGATTCATCATGAAGCAATGATTCTCATACACTTGAAAATCTGTACACAAAGCGATTCCCAAGCGTAAAATAACCGTACTCTAAACGTATTGTACGCAAAATGATTGTCGTAAAGATATATAGTTAGTCATGAAAGGAAAAAAACGGCATGCATTATATATATCCTTTATACCATTCCTCTTAGGCCGGATTCACATTAACGCTCCGCTCTCGGTACGCTCCCACTCCACTTTCGCTCCGATATAATCTTGTTGTGTTCACATTACAGTGCTGATAACATGCTGGTACCTATTCGTTCTCCATTCACACTATAGTGCCGCTCTCGTACCACTCTCATGCCGGTTTCGGTCCGATAAAATTTTTTTTCCATACTTTAAACACTATTGTATTAGGAGAACATATCATAATACAATATATCTATTAGTTAATTAGTAATATATATTATAATGCATTAGCAAGACGTCGCGTCGTTGTGTTGTATTATGTTTTCCTAATACAATAATTTTCAAATAAATGAAGAAGGCTGAGAGAAACGGAGCGAAGTGGAATCAAAAACGTGTTCACACTATCGATATAGGCTGATATCGTATCGATACCGCTCCGATAAAATATTATCTGAGTGGTATTGATTGGAGCGATATTGGAGCGAGAGCGTACCGCGACTGATATCGGAGTGATATCGGAGTGATGATGTGAATACACTCATTGTTTCTTGTGTAGCGTTTGGAATATCCAACGTTTTCACCAAATTTCGTAAAAATCGGATGTTAAGAATATTTTATCGTACCGAGAGCGGAGCGTTAAGGTTAATCCGACCTTAGCGAAAATAATCAAAACCATTTCTAAGAAATTTACCAGATATGGAAGAAAATTTAAGTATATGTAAATGAAACATTCTCATCTTAAGTTTTAGGCAACTACTTGGCTACTTTTATTACCAAACATTGTTTTATCATGACAATGAAACTGTAAAATATTTACCAAATTTAATAGTTTGATCACTGATTTGGAAAAAGAAAAAATAGATAAAGTTAACAATACACTATTCAGTTAAAATTTTTAATATATAGGGTAAGAGACCCGATGACCAAACACTATTTTTAGCTGTATCATTAAAGTAGCTTAAAAAATTAAAAAATAAACAAAACATCCATTTTTTTTCTTAATAAGTATGAAACCAAGTTTTTTTAATCCAATGGATATGTTTTTAAGAAAATATAACCCAAAAATTTTGATTTATTAATGTTTTTGTTTTATAATTTGTTGACGTCTATGAAAAAACGGACAGAATATATTAACCTCCTTTAAAAAAAGAACACACTGACCCGTAAGAAAAAATACGCATTTAATGTACATGACATACAATGCATACCATCTTCTCCTATCGAATATTTAAACCATTATCTTGCAGCCACTTTGATACTCTATCCACTACAAGGGGTCAGTCTGTGTCATAGAGTATCACAGAGTGACACCTTGTGAAACATAACAACAATGACAGAAGGGTTTAAATATTCGATAAAATAAACCACTAAAATACTGTATTTTCTTTCGCCATCTAATGATGTTTTAAAAAACATTGTGTACATTCTAACTTATCTATACGCCATTGTGAATTTTTAAACAGTTAAATTAAGTATATGACGTATATATTTATATGTTGTTTCAAATCTAAATGTCTGACGTTTTTATTTCAATTTCGAAGTTTTAATTCATTATTAATTATTTTTCAATTGATTTTACGTTCTGAAATAAATAAAATATTAAAGTGAAATTATAAAAACGGTTAGTTAACTGTTTTAAACCCAAAAATAAATTAAAAATGTTTATAAAATAGATATGTAATATATAATTCTCAAAATGGGGTACCCAACCTTAAAACTTGGATCCCAAGAAGAAACACTTCTACAAATAATATTTAACGCATATAAAATATAATTTAGCTATCCTAATCTCTTAAGTGGACTAATTTAACAATTATTTGTATACTTTTATTATGCTAATAACTTTAAAAATTCGGTGAAAAATGTTACAATTTATAACTCATGTGTTTTGAATAATGATCATCCATCATATTAAAAATTCACGAATTCAACAAAAATTGTTCGATATATCTATGTATTTCTTAAATTAAGTGAGGAGACATTAAATGTGAGGTGAATTTAAATTTAAAAATAATCATTCTATTAATAATAATTTTTTTTATCAGAGGTTTCTTTCAGAAATAACTTCATTAAGATATAAATGTCAAAACTGTTCGGACTTATAACCCCGTTCGACAATCGGGTCTTTTACCCTACTAAAAATAAATTCTAACACTGCTGTGCGCTTAGCGTATTTGCAGGTTTTATGCTGCGACGAATATACGTAACTGTGTCTTCGTCTACATCGTGTGAAGCGCACATTGATCGTTGTCGACTAATTTAGTACGAAACGCTTTGTGTGCAGACAGCTATAGTCATTGATTTTTGCAACAACATAATATACATATTATGTATGTATATGTAGGTATATAGTGTCTGGTGGATTAGGAATGCATGTTCTTCTAATAAATCATATTCAATAAAGTACTACATAGGTGCTCATAATCCTATGTAATTTAGGTTTGTTTGAATTTTATATTGTGTGTGCCTAGGGATGTTATGGATATGAAATTTCGGATACGGATATTTAAAAACACTTTTTCGGTTTCGGAATATAATAATATCGGATAATGTTTCGGATATGGTTACGATTACGGATAATTGCTTTTAGTAAAAATTTTTTTTAGGAAAACGGGGAAAATTCTACCGGAAAAAGTGAACGCCAAACAAAAGCCTATCAAAACAAGCATTTATGCAGCAAAAATTTTCTTCGATTTAACTCAGTTTTCCAATGGCAGTTGTCTATTATTATCCGAAACAAATCCGAAACTTTTATTTTCGAATACGGTTTTGGTTTCGGGTATGTAATTATTTCGGATATCCGGTAGTTTCGGTTACGGTTACGGATATCCATAACATCCCTAGTGTGCACCTTTGTTTTGTTAAGTAAATTAGGTTGCGCAACGAATTTTTATAAAAATTAAAACCACAAAGGGTGAGTGTGAGTATGGTTTTTTGTTTCTTTATATGGGAGGAATAAATTTAAAAGATTACTGTAAGACTGTCTTAAGTTTTAAAAAAGTGTAAGGAATGATAATCTAAGGAATGATAGTATTTATAAATTAAACTGGAGTTAATAAGGAATTAGACTATTCCAAACGAAATCTTGAAGTAAATTCGTCAAAAGTTTCGAATTCAAAATATGTTAGAATAATCCTGATCTAAAAAATATAACCCAAGGACATTTTTATCTTTCGCCACTGTTCTTTTATTTACATATACGCATTATCTTAGTACATATACATTTATTTACAAAGGAAATATTTATGTATACCGTTTTACACGTGGGACAAAAACAATATATAGGAGCGACGTAAAATTATTTCCGGTTATTCCTTAAAAAAAAATCAATAGTCACCACATTACAGACATGTAGGTATTATATATTTATGTACTTTACCTGAATGTGTGCTCGACTATTGCTTGCGTTGATATTCTCTTTGGTTGGTTTTGTCTTAACCTCGAAAAATGAATAGAATATATGATGTTGCGTCAGGCGGCTTAATTAATTAAACATATGTTTTTAATGGTTTTAATATTGATTTTACGTTTTAACAGTATCTATTATATTTAAATGGGTTAATTGGTTAATTTTATTGGCACAGTTTGTGACTAAAATTGTGCTGATGCGGTTTCTTCAGGGGAAGGAGTACTAAAATTTTTTTTATGGGGTTCTGTAAGTTTTTCAAAAATGGAGTTAGGTTTTTGTGGAAATTTGTTTGTTCGACGGCTTGCAACTTCAACATTGATATCAAAGGCTATAGTAAAAGTTTTGAAATGGCCCAAAATGCCAACAAAATGTATGGTATTATGAGTTTGAATTTCTTTGTAAAAAGTTACTTTCTAGAATAATGAAGTAAAAATATAAAAAAATGAAAAAGTTATTTTAACTATCTCTAGAGTGGTTCAGTTGTCGAGGATACTCACTTCTATGGTGTATTAGGGCAAAATAAAACCCGAATCAAGTTTAAATCTTAGCTTCCAAGATTATGGTGGGGGCGCTGTGAAATTACTTTATGTATACTATTATTTTATAAACTGTAACGAGACCTTTTCTGTACATGGAATATTTTTTTAACCGGTACTGTAAATAGTAATCGATGTATTATAGATATCAAAACTGCGATTTTTTTTTGTCTGTCTGTCTGTTCACGTATCACGTAAAAACTACTGGACGGATTTTAATGAATTTCGGTGTGGTGATAACCTATTACCGGGGTCAACATCTAAGATACTTTTTACTCCGAGAAAATGTCTCATTCCCACGGGAAAATGGAAAAACCATTTTGAGCATGTGCACATATTACGCAATAACTATTGAACGGATTTTTATGAAATTTGGTGTGGTAATAACTTATTACCTGCATCAACACTTAGGATACTTTTTATAACGGGTAAATTTTTTCTTCCCTCGGGAAAATACAGAATCCATTTTGAGCATTTGCATGCATTAGGCAAAACTATTGTTCTATGCAAATGCTTTACAATTATTATACTTACATATTTCTCTTTGGTTTTGTGCACGAACGACGTTGCGGGTACAGCTAGCATATAATGAGAGTAATCGGTTCAGGTTTTTTAGCTTTGGTTTTGCAGCCTTTATTTACTATACTAAGATTATAAATATAGTTGGAAGACCAAACGAAGACACAAGCGAGTAGGAATAAGACAAGTTAAACTTTTGCCAAAATCTTAGCGTTGATAAAATGCTAGTATTGGTAACGTCAAAGATTTACCAATATTAGTTTTTGTAATATCTTTAACATGGTTCATTAATCCTAACTAATATTATAAATGTGAAAGTGAGTTTGTTAGTTTGTCTTGCTTTCATGCCTGAACAGTTTAACCAACTGACTTAAAACTTTGCATAAAGATGGCTTGGGGGACCGACAAAAACACAGGCAGCCTTTTATCTCAGGAAAACATTATATTCCAGTAGAAAAATTCCCAAGAAAGAATAACAATTCTCAGTACTCAGTAGTAACCATAAACCACACGGACAAAGTCACGGTTAAATGCTAGTTTTACTACAATTTTTGAAATCTTTTTAAGAATTTTCAACACAAAATAAGTGAAATTGCAAGAGTGAACGAAACCAGCTTCAATCCTGCAATATTTTTGAATAAATCCAATACCAGGGTCCAAGATTAAGACCAAGATTACTAGAGTTTTGATCTTGACCTTACATCACTACCAAAAAAAGTACATTTTTTAATGCTGGGCAACCTGGCCATCTTGGTTTGATATACTTTCTAGATACTGAATCGTTATTTTAAGAAGTCCTCCCATGTACAAATATTCGAACAATCTAATATTATTTAAGTGATGTAAAAAATTCACTCTTGTTGAATATATAGCGTTAATTAAATAAAGCACAACTTCTGAATTTTAATTCTGTGATCAATTTTAGTAACCCTATGTTTTACGGTATTGGCAAATATATTTTGATTAGTTCGCAAATATTGCTCAAGGCTATGAAAACCAATATCGTCATACGTTAAGTCAAACGATATTTGTAATTTCTAGTTTTAGAAACTAATCATTTGTCTCATTTGACATTTTCTACGACCTGTGAACTTTACGAACAATATCGTTTTAAAATACATTAACTATGAAAATATGAAAATAAATTTTCAGCACATGTTTCCAAATTTTTATATAACATTCATTTTACAGTAGATTATTTGAAATTTTTCCGCCTGTAACATACGTACATATAGTAAGTGTTTATAGGTACTTAAGTAACAAATTTTTGAGTAGGCGTTAATCCAAGAATGCACAAAAAATATTAAAATATTACTATGAATTCTTTCTGAAGGTTACTTCAGTATTTAAAATCCGGTGTTAGATTTCATCTTTTATGATTCATGTAAAGTACCCTTAATTTTTACGTTTTATTTGCAAATGTTTAAAAAAAAAGAATTTACATTTCAAAGAGGCTAAGCACGTGTATTAAATTCTTTTTTTTGCACTCAATGAATTTGATTTCTATTGAAAACCAATGAATGAGATGTTACCCTAATTTTTTAAAATAATGAGAGGCTGGGTAAACCCTAAGCTGGAACAAGTTGTCGTAGTATTTTTACTAAACGAAACCGACTTTTTTCTATAACAAGTAAAAGTCCAAAATAAATATTGTTTGACTGATACATTATACTGTTTTTACCACCATTTTATACGATGCTTTTTGAGTCGAAAGGTATTGGGAAATTACTTATTGAAAATTTAAGATACAGTAGAAGCTCCGTAAATATGCGCTCCAAAACTTGCTGTCTCTCTAATCTTGACTGGATAATTTCTCTACTCTTGACAATATTTTCTCCCACCATGAATGATTCTTCCGTAACCAATTAAAGTCGTAATTAATGACAAGTATAGCGTATATTTGATATCCTTCTCTACCTATCTCTTTTTTTAGATTTAAATTGCGTATGTTGCGCATTCAGTGCGCATAGGAGTAGTAAATAGTGGGAATGTCAAGACTAGAGAATGGTCCTGGACATACTTGTCAAGATTACGGAGCTTTTACTGTAGAGAGAACCAGTGATTATGGACAGATTTCCTACTCTAATCTGAAATAACGACCACACAGAAAAGGGAAACATTCAAAAACCCCATAAATAGCTATTAAAAATATGTTCGCTCTAGATTGTAAAAAAAAAAAAAACTTTTTTATTTAGCGGATCGCATAAAAAAGTTTCATAGAAAATACACAACTCAAAACGCTTAGAACCTCACGACTTCCTTAGAAGTTGTTGTTCTAAACAAGATAAAGCATTAATTTATACTTGAGAACATTTTATTTCATTTTTATAACATTACAAAAATTACGATAAATGTTTATGTAAAGAAACTCAATGATGCAATAACTTATATTATTATGCAATATACCTACTAATT
This sequence comes from Brachynemurus nebulosus, assembly GCA_035578155.1. Taxonomy (NCBI): domain Eukaryota; kingdom Metazoa; phylum Arthropoda; class Insecta; order Neuroptera; family Myrmeleontidae; genus Brachynemurus; species Brachynemurus nebulosus. The sequence continues at coordinate 31,802,926 of JAPWDM010000003.1, forward strand.
AAATGTTTAAAAATAGTCAATAAGTGACTTTATCGTAAATAAATGTTTAAAGTTCTTAATTTTTCTTACCTTTTCATTTATACACTTTGATGGGCGTTTAAAAAAAATCAGAATTTGCATAAAAGAAGTTTTTAAAAATCGCACATAAAAGACCGCATTAAAAAGAGTTTTTGGTATATTACATTCAACAAAATAATTTTATGATGATTTCGGACTGTTTCGATCTTTACTAGTTGAAACGCCATTGTAGTTTATAATTTCAATCGTACCTACAGATGTCCCCATACTCTTGCAACTGGACAATATGATTATTTTACGTTAAAGTTTTATTAAATAATAGATTCACTTTATATATTACAGGGTCGGGGTGACTCGCGACCATAGCAGACATAGTGAGATGGAATTTTCCATTCCATAATAAAGGTTTAGCATTTCTTTTTTTTTAAAACATATGCATCATACTATATAGTTATGTCATATGGAGGATATATTATATGTCTTGATTAGTAAGCTCATTTCAAACGATTCAGTTAATCATTTAAATTAGTTGTTATGAAATAAACTTTATAGTATGTTTGACTTAAGTGAATCCATATGATTTTAATCTAAAGAGTACAGATTATTTCAAAAATTGGGCTCTACCGTAGTGTAGTTCAAAAGTTCAAATGAACGAAATCTGAAATGTTTGTTGTATACCTACCAATTGAAATTTTGTGTATGTTTAAAATATAAGCTGGCAAATCCGCTGAACAATAGTGGTCGACTGAACCTTCGGTTTCGGTTTCGGCCAGTTTCGGCCAAAAATCAATCGAAACTTCGGCCGCACCGAAACTCAGTGTTCGTGAATTGTCGCGCTTCGTTCGGGCGAGTTCGTGTCTCGTACATTCACTAGATTTCAGCATACAATTGAAATTTTAACATGTCCAAATAAGATTCGGTTTCGGTCGAAACTGAGACCGAAGCCGAAGTTTCAGTTTCGGTTTCGGGTGTAAATCCTGTTTCGGTCGGACACTACTGAACAACTTCGGTGCCATATGGAGATGTATTATATTTGTTTGAAATTGCCAATAACGGTTTTTTGGCAAGATTTCGGAAAATATTGATTTTTCAATAAGATCGGTTATTACGAAATTTACTGTTTGCAAATTTTAATATAAAAAATATTTGATATTTTTCTGAGGTATTATGTGTCTAAAATTCAGAGTAAATATAATAATACTATTAAGTATGGCATAAGTTGTTAAAACATTTGCGAGTAATCTTCATTCGAGATATTTACTATTTGTTGATAAATAATAATTCATTGTAGTTTTGTAATCAGTAAAAATCAAAGTTTAAATACGGCGAAAAAGAAAACTGGAATAACTTTTCATTCGTACTTAAGTAAATTGAATAATTGCATTAAATACTGATATTTTTTTAGACATAAAATTTAATTCAAGGATTCTGACAAAAACGTAAATAGTAGTTATAGGAAAGAATATGTATAAAGTCTCTCTCACACATCTCTTGGCTTCATTGGTTTTGTTTAGAAAATCATTGGAAAATTTACACTAGTCCTTGTTGATTAAAGGAGACCCCTTCATACGTTGGTTTTATCTAGAATCTTCAGGATTTTAAAGACCGAAAATTTAAGATAAAAATATTAATTTTTACATATTTTTCAACGTTTCTCGTTCAATGTTGCTAAATAAAGTTGTGCGGAGGATTGGGAGTGGCCGTAAGCACAGCCTAAGGGCATTGAACTGGATGAGCTCTAACCCCGGGTACACACTGAGACGAACATTGTTAGCTAACACAGTTCGCTAATATTGTTCATTAACATGTTCGTTTGATTTCTGTTGTACTAACATTTTTAAATAACATTTTTGTTAAAAAAAATGTTATTTAGCGTGTTATTATGTTTCCCATTGACGAGCGGTAAACTTCAAAGAGTTTGAATGTTAGCTAACATTTTTTAATGAAACAAAATATTTGTTTTGTATTTAAAGAAGTTTATTATTTACTTTCTATGTATTTGTATAATTTTTATTTGCTATACTAATTTTTATTGAGAGTTTTTATTTTCTGTAGAAGTTTCTGAATTTACTTGCATCTTGAATTTACCGAAGTTGATTTGCCATTCCCCCCGCACTCAATCCTGAAAAAAAGTCAAATCTCGGTAAGTCTCAGTTCCACCCGATTTATCAGTTTTAATCCAATTCCCAAAGGAACTCGGTTCTTGCTTCGAGTCCCGAAACAAAGTTACATTATCTTTAGTGCCAGTCCGAATCCCATAAAAATTATATATTCCTGTTCGTTTCTAAAAAATTCGATCCTTTCTCGTTGGGTTTCCCGCCCGATTGATATGTTCAATCCAAAATCACACTTACAATACCATAACGTCATCATCACTACTTGATATTTTTTTTATATTAGTAATGAATAAAACATGCAACCATAATAAAATAACACGTGTTCTAAAAAATTGAAATTTCAGTGTGTACATTCATGTTAGCTAACTTTGTTAGTTAACAAATGTTCAGAAACATTGTTCGCTAACAAAAGTTAGCTAACATTCGTGTTAGCTAACAATGTTTGTCTCAGTATGTACCCGGCATAAGTTTAAAGCCGGTTCTACACGATGCTACGAACACCTTCCAACATTGGACGTTCGATGGTTCATCGCATCGTGTGGCCGTTGTTCGAACCTACGAGTGTCCAATGTCGAGCGTCAAACATTCGCATTTGGCCATGTCCCGCTCGATGTCGGTATTCTTGCACCGAGTCAAAGGGATGATTTGAACGTTTGAAGGTCAATGTTGGTTGCGTTGGTTGGTTCGACTCAGCAGCTGCACGACTCGTTCATGTGCAGAGAGACAACATCAGTGTATAACATTAGAGATAACATCAGACAGATAACAGCCTCGTCCACTGAGTACCAACACATCATCATTCGTATTGGATCAAACATTCGATTCACCGTGTAGCAGATACATTCGTCGCACCAACTATCGAACTTAATTGCCTCAAACGTTCGATCGAACGTTGGAAGGAAAGTTCGTAGCATCGTGTAGAGCCGGCTTAACAATAACCAAGTACATATTTCATTTTAAAACCGCGTCAATACAATTCGCAACCATATTTTTTCAAGTAATTAGAACCTTATTTCCGTGTCCAAAGGGGTCAATTACTGTTGCTTTGTCCGTATAAGCTAAAGAATTCACATAATTATCCTAAACATAAATAAATTATTGAAAAAACATGGATCTCATGTTAGTGCGGCTGCACACCTAGCAGATACGACATAAGAGACATAAGATATGTGTCGCTTGGAGACACGCATCGCTTGAGTACATTTAAATTGCATTGAAAACACAAAACTGCTGCACACCTAGGAGATACGACATAGCAGACACTGACATTTGTCTTAAACGACATAGCATGCTAGTCTGCTGTCGCTCGTGTCGAACGACATGTAAGATAAATTTAAAAATTATATTATACGTACACATTTCAAAGAAATGGTAATTCAAATTGTGTGTACATTATCACAAATTCTCTTTAATAATTAATTGAAGGAAAGGTTCTGCGGTGTCTTTATTGAAATACCGCTGGTTCAGGAATTTGTTGATTATGTTGATTCCCACATTGACCGACCTCTATAGCTCACATTTTTTTTTTTTTAAATTACGGATGAATACCCCATTTGCCGGAGAATAAAACACAATGTTTTTGATATAAACTATTTTATTATTTGAACAAGGATGAGGTTGAACAAGGCACATCTAGATCATCAACTCCATATTCTCCGACTATAAGTGACTCTTCATGGATTCAAACTAACTCGATTGACTTATTATCTCACCAAACTACTCATGACTTTCATGGAGGAATAGGAATAAATGTTGAAAATAGTTTGCCGTTGTATTATGCAAAAATATAGTTCAGTTTAAATAAAAATTTACATTTCTTTTTTTCAGTAAAAATATATATATATTTGAAATATTTACAGTCTTAATTTTATTTTCTTTCTTATTCTTAATTCACTTACCTTAAAGTTATAAGCAGCTTTTCGGATGCAGAAACAGCTAGTTTGTATTTAGTGTCCTGTTTTTCAAGAGCAGGTGACACTAAGCCCGGCTGCACACCTAGCAGATACGACACAGCAGATACGACATGAGAGACACAGACATTTGTCTTAAGACATGGCATCTGCACACCTAGGAGACATTTGTCTTAAGACACGAGAGATCCGACATGAACGACACTCACACTACAACAAGTGGAATTTTTCAAGTCAGTGTTAATCATGAGCTCATCAAGTGAGGAAGATACTATCGAAATGTACTGGTATTTAAGAAATAAAAAAAGGAAAAGGAGGGAGTATTGGATACATCCATACAATTTTTATAATGTTCAACACAGTTCTGCCATAGTTAGCAGAGAATTATCGCAAGATGAATCAAAATTTAAAGAATTCTATCGAATGAGCCCTGATTGTTTCAAATTTTTGTTAGAATTAGTATCACCTGCTCTTGAAAAACAGGACACTAAATACAAACTAGCTGTTTCTGCATCCGAAAAGCTGCTTATAACTTTAAGGTAAGTGAATTAAGAATAAGAAAGAAAATAAAATTAAAACTGTAAATATTTCAAATATATATATTTTTACTGAAAAGAAAAAATGTAAATTTTTATTTTAACTGAACTACATTTTTGTATAATACAACGGCAAACTATTTTCAACATTTATTCCTATTCCTCCATGAAAGTCATGAGTAGTTTGTTGAGATGATAAGTCAATCGAGTTAGTTTGAATCCATGAAGAGTCACTAATAGTCGGAGAATATGGAGTTGATGATCTAGATGTGCCTTGTTCAACCTCATCCTTGTTCAAACAATAAAATAGTTTATATCAAAAACATTGTGTTTTATTCTCCGGCAAATGGGGTATTCATCCGTAATTTTAAAAAAAATGTGAGCTATAGCGGTCGGTCAATATGGGAATCAACATAATCAACAAATTCCTGAACCAGCGGCATTTCAATAAAGACACCACAGAACCTTTCCTTCAATTAATTATTAAAGAGAATTTTTGATAATATACACACCATTTGAATTACCATTCCTTTCAAATGTATACCTATAATTTTTAAATTTATCTTACATGTCGTTCGACACGAGCGACAGCAGACTAGCTTGCTATGTCGCTTAAGACAAATGTCAGTGTCTGCTATGTCGTATCTCCTAGGTGTGCAGCAGTTTTGTGTTTTCAATGCAATTTAAATGTACTCAAGCGATGCGTGTCTCCAAGCGACACATATCTTATGTCTCTTATGTCGTATCTGCTGTGTCGTATCTGCTAGGTGTGCAGCCGCACTAATTCTAACAAAAATTTGAAACAATCAGGGCTCATTCGATAGAATTCTTTAAATTTTGATTCATCTTGCGATAATTCCCTGCTAACTATGGCAGAACTGTGTTGAACATTATAAAAATTGTATGGATGTATCCAATACTCCCTCCTTTTCCTTTTTTATTTCTTAAATACCAGTACATTTCGATAGTATCTTCCTCACTTGATGAGCTCATGATTAACACTGACTTGAAAAATTCCACTTGTTGTAGTGTCGTTCATGTCGTATCTCTCGTGTCTTAAGACAAATGTCTCCTAGGTGTGCAGATGCCATGTCTTAAGACAAATGTCGGTGTCTCTCATGTCGTATCTGCTGTGTCGTATCTGCTAGGTGTGCAGCCGGGCTTACTCCGTTCTATTTCTAATAGAATCACTTTTTAGTAATCTAACGTCATTCGAGAACAAAACAAAAAAAAAGAAACAAATGCCACTGACCTATCTAAACATTTCTGAATATGAAAATAAAAGAATTAAAGATTTTTATTTCATATACATTGTCTTGACGTCAAAAAATATTATAATGAAATAAGTTAAAGAAAATACGTAATATGTACAAATTAATTTAATATTATCTATAAAAACAATATTGCCAATTTTTAAATATAGCATCAAGAAAATATATTTTTAATAAATGTAATTAAACATTATTAAAATGTGACACCGATTTAATTGTTATGTCAAGTATCTCTTTAGTTTTTATATTTATATTGCATTGCTGAGACAAACGCCAAGCAAATCGAGCCGTGCCGGAGCGAGCGATTAAATTGAAACGCCAATAAAATAAATAAAATAATTGGTAATGATCAATAATAATTGAAATTGGTATTTTATTCTGCCATGTAATTAACGTAATGGAGTAATAGAAATAATTGTGCCGCTGACAATCAAATGGATAGTGACCAAGATATGTCAATCTCACACTATTTGCTAGAGAGGTAGGCCAGATACATATGTTATTATTGTCGCATGCGGCTACATCCATTTTTCTTACGAGAGCTTACGGCGGCCAAGCTAAATTGTTTAAGAGTGAACTCATTTGCTATTTTAATTTTTATTAGACCATAAAGAGTGTATAGCTTGGGCCAAGTAGCTTGGCAGTGCGCAGAAAACGAATTTAACACGAATACATAGTAGTAGTTGATAATAAAAGAGGGGATAAAATAGAACAATATGTTTGTTATAAATATGCCTCTTTTTAATACGGTTTAAATCTAGATACACTTTTGACTTGTAGTAAGCAACAATAAAAAAGATTAAAATAGAATCATATACCTTACTTTTTTTTAGATAATTCCTTTTACTTTATTTGTGTAATTTACAATTTTGTTAGAGGCAAAGTTATCAAAATATAATATTAAATAGATCTAAGATGGTTCATTACGTTGTTAACTAGATTGTCATTGATTAATAATAACTAGCGTGTAACTAGCTATTACCGGAGTAGAATTTTTTTATAATTAAGTAATCGGCTTCTATCTTGTTCTCATATTTTCGATGTTTTCAAATACAAAAACAAGATCAAACTTTTTAAAAATAAATTAAATCAAAATTGAATTTAGATCGTGAATACAGTTGTTTTTATTTACCTACACTAAAACTTTTTTATGCGAAGGATAAGGACCGCATAAAAAGTGCATAAATAATAAATATATACATATTTTGAAACCTGATAAGTATTTATAAAAAAGACGTAAAAGTTATAAAAAAGTTCGTAAGAAATTATAAAAAAAATTATGGGGTGAATCGGGGCCAGATAAAAAATTTTCACCGAAAATGCATAACTGAAAATTTCACACATTCCTAGAAAAATTTTTAAATTTTTTATTTGTTTAAATCGTCAGCTGAGTATTGGTTTGTACCAAGTCAGTTTTTAAAAAAAATTTCTAATAGTGGTTTCGGCTTCCTCAGTGCGCAAAACTAACAAATTTAATGTTTAAACTATCTAGAAAAAATGTCTAAAAAGTTGACTTGGTACAAACACTACAAACCAATACTCAGCTGACGAAATGTATACATATTATATATTTCACATGCAAAAATTATATTATGTCATATGTAATGAAAGTGGCTGGATGTTCTTAATTAATACAAAATTTGGTGAAAGTGTTAGAAGTCCCAAAATCTTAGATGAGTTCTTCAGCCAGACACGCCGGATGCCAGGAACATGGTTTTTGTTCTTGCAAAAAATTAAGTTTTTGCCAAAATTTCCACTTATTCAAAAATTTTTGTGAAGTATTTTTACACCATTTAAAAAAGGAGAAAAAATTACATAAAAAAGGTCTTTAAAATATTACTCTATGCCAACTAGTTTCGGAGAAAAATTAATTTTTATAAACGGAAATTCGCTATGTTATGCAGGATGCTGCGACAGGGGTATTTTATATACCGCCTAACAAAAATCGCGTAAGAAAAGATCGCACAACAACTCGTTTGGTTGTATTTTCATTTTGTTTTGGAATTACAATATGACGTCAAACAATACTACAGATCATCGCACTACACAATTAAATTTTTATTTCAACATATTGTACGTGTTCCGATTACAAAGCATTTTCCACCACGAGCGCCCAGAGAGTTTTAATAAACTGGGCTCTTGTTTAGGAAATTCAACTTTTTTAATGAAACTGATTGTTTTACGAATATTATAAGTATGTCAAATTATTCTATAAATTTTCATACATAAATGTCCCTCCTAAGTAAATTTAAGTTTACTCAGCTCTGACACCATATTTACAGTTATAACAATATCGATTAACTGATATTTTTAACTGATAATTAACTGATATTTTTTTATTTTGTTTCAGATTCAAATTTGTACCAGCTACACTGCGTGCCGCGGATTCTCAAATTTAACAAGCCTTGGAAGAATAATTCCGACGTAACATTTTTCAATGATAAATATTTAAAATTTGATTGAAAAGTTTAGCTTATGATTTAAGCTAAACGGGTATAATGTATATATACACTTTTGACTCGTTGTAACAATAAATAAAAAGATTGAAATAGAATCATATACCTCACTCTTTTTAGATAATAGAATTCGCATATACGTAAAAAGAGTAAGGCGTATGATTCTGTTTCAATTATGATGTTTCTTATAACGAGTCAAAAGTGGGTTTAACCCAAAAGTGTATAATATACAGCGTGAGTTTTTCGAGAGTTGCCATTTTTATTACAGCCAAACCGTTAATTTAATCGAAAAACTGACCAAATAAGAGTTGTAGATATCGACGGGGGCAACCGGTTGCTATCGTCAGGAGCTTTATAGCTCTTATGGTTTCGTAGCTATGATACAAACTTATAGATTTTTAGATGAGATTATATCACTCATTTGCGAGAAGCGTGACATAACTCAAAAATCACCTTATTGAATTAAGGGTACAGGCGGTCACGGAAAATGTCATTCTTTTTGCTAACAAAACGACATCATGCTAGATACATAAATGAGAGAACGAGAGAGGTTATGACTTTATACTCTATCGTACTTTTTCAATTGACTGCCATAAGTACTCTCTTTTTTTTTAAAAAACTTTAAACCATCGTACTGAAAAACAGCTCTTTTTGAGTTATGTCAAGCTTCTCGCAAATGAACGATATGCTAATTTTTCGGTAAAACTGATTTAATGCGTCAATTGAAAACATACCGTAAACACGCATTACTTGAGCCCAGATTTGCAAATCATCTGATAAATTTTAAAATTTAGCGTGACTTATATTTATTTGGGATAGAAAATTCAGTATATTAATCTTTATATGACTACGGTTAGTTATTATATAATATGGATTTTTTTCTGATGGTTCATAAATGTTATACATCTTTAGATTTTGGTCCAAGTTAACCTCAAGATCGGGTTACTTGAGCTCAAACCTAAATTTCCAAGTGATTTCCATTTGAAAACAGTTTGAGACCATGCAGGAGGTTGGTTACTAACTAAAACATATTGTACAAACATGTATTTATTCCAAAAACATGAATAGGTACCAAAACTGAATACAAATATTCAAACAAAAATTGTTATGGATACCAGATTATTTTTATGAGTTAAAGTGTGTCTTTTAGTCTACCTAAAGAGAATAATCCTTTTTTGATTAGTGTAGGTGGAGGTATTTTCTTAACTATATCTTCCCATTTATAGTACAATACGTTCTTGTTCTTGGACCACTTCCATGCCTTTTTAATTGGATCCATGTACTATTTTATACCAAAGTTATAATGGGCTCAAGTTACCCTAATCTGAAGCTATGTTAACTGGTTTATCAAAACCTTAAATTAGGAAACTAAGGAAATAGCTGGCGTATGAATGTGTCTGAATTTGCTTTAGTAACGAAGCAAGTATGAAAATTATACACTTACCTTACTTTGTGAGCTATCGAAATATTTTTTACAGTTGCAAGTTAGCAACATAACAAAAACAGCAACTTCAAATAGAGGTAAACAACACTTGCCTGACACCTAGTGTCAATTTTCAGAACTTCCTAAACATAAACACAATGAATCTAGTGCTGTTACCTATCAAATAAGCCTGTAACTTACTTTTACTACTGGCTACACTAAGCACAAAACAAAAAATAATACTTTTCCCATTTTGGGCTCAAGTTACACCTTAGGGCTCAAGTAATCTGTGTTTACGGTATTCAAAGTAACTTAATTTAAAAAGAATTTGAAGTTATTCATTAATTTACTGAAAATATATTTATTTTTCAGTAAACAAAAATATAATTATGTATATCAAATATATTATATAATTAAAAATATATTTATTTTTCAGTACAAATCAAAGTGACATTGGCGTTTCTTAATAATAGCAAAGTGATGTTAACTGAAAACAAATATTATTAATAAATGTACTCAAATAGTGTAAAAATATTCGAAATTCGATAGTATTTTCATTTTATTAAAAACCAAATTAAAAAGGAGAAGTTATTTCACAAAAAACTTTTCATTTCTTTAAAAATAATTGCTACAAAAATATGTTTAGACGCCTATGTATCTATCAGTGACTTTTCAGAGAAATTATTTTTTTATTTTTCAATGAATTAAAACTGAAATTTTATTTCCTTATTGTATTTAGATATCATTTTTATATGATAATTTAATCTATTTAATAATTTTAATTTCCGATGGAAAACCTTATATTCGTTTAATTTTTCGTTACTACATTGATTAAAATGGCAGCCATATTGATCTAATATCTTTTTAAATTACGTAAAATCCAAATCGTTTGCAAGCACTTGAGTACGAAATTTAAAAGTGTCATTTTTAAAACGTAATTACTCAAAAATATGAGATAAAACAATGAAAATTTAAGTGCTACTGGTAGTTTTGAATCATAAACCAATTTTTGAAAAACTTTTAAACATACGTTTCCATTTAAATAACTATAAGTTTGTATCATAGCTCGAAAACTATATGAGCTATAAAGCTCCAGACTATAGCAATTGGTTGCCCCCGTCGATATCTACAATTCTTATTTGAACAATTTTTCGAGTAAATCAACGGTTTCGCTCCAATCAAAATGGCAACTCTCGAAAAACTCACGCTGTATATAAGTATAATTATATCGATCTATTTTACTGTTGGTCACAATGTGACTCATTCTACAACACAACTCTTCGTTTTTCTTTTAATTGTTTTCCGTTCTGAACTTGAAAAAAATATAAAAACTTGTAATTAAATAAATTCTATCACAGATTCATTGTGTAAATAGTGATTAAAATAAATACAAAACACTTTTATGTATCCTGATAATTTTATCTTCACAAACTGATTTGCGAACAGATGCACCATTATTGGTGATAAAAAAATATTATAAAATTTTATTACTTCTATTTTTATCTTTATCACTACAATTAACGGTATTAACGTGATACTAATCTTCTAGCGTCTGGCTCACGAGTATCATATTATTGATATATAGATAGGTAGAGTACATACCCTGCATTCTGGAAAATATTTGAATTCTTTTTTTGCATTATTGTTGAAATTGCTATACGCATAAAACCATTCTTTTGTTTAAGGTAGTTACCTCGACATTCAACTTTTCGACAGAATAGTTTCAAATTTTAATAGTATAAAGAAGAATACTATATCTGATTGTCCTTGTAATTTGGGAAAGATTGATCGTTTCTGAGTTAAGATAATTAGGGTTCAGGTTTGTATCTACTCCATGTATTAGATCTCAAAATTCTGACTACGTACCCTTATTTTGTATTTAACAATATAATGACTCGACAGAATTCAATAAAAAAAAACTAGGAAAAGAAAGATTAATAAGTCCTGAATGTAAAGAAAAAATTGCATTATTTATTGGTCGTATTGAATTGAAGATATCATCAGAGAAATTATAGTATTTTAATAAATACACCAATTTCAAGCAACTGAACCGAAGCAGTCTGGCAACCCTGTATATTAAATAACTGGTTTATTCGTATTTATTGTTTAAACAATATAAAAAATTCATGAATAGCGTTTTTTGATCTTTCACCGCTTACGTAGCGAAAACGGTGATAGATACATTAAAAAGTGTTAAGACCTTTTTTGTAGAGAATCGAATTCTCCACAAAAATGTCCGCGAAAGCACCTGTCTATCTTGTACAGGTGAAAAAATAAAGCGCTCCAAACGCATGTGCATACCACTTAATATGTTTGTTGGATAAATGACAATGATGTCAAAGCATTTATTATAAAAAAACTTTGATAGTATAAGTGTGTATGCACAGACTATGTTTGAATGTATGCATCAACGTCTATCCATTAATACAGACAATAATGACATAAAGTAATTTTGGTTAGCAATTTTTTCTACTAGCATGTCACAAGGTAACTACCTTAAAAATTAAAACTCGGATTTTTTTTTTCTTTGAATCAAAGAAATATTTCGTTGAAATTTTTTCTTCAATAATCAAAGAAATTTTCTTTGTGAATCAAGAAAATAATTTTTCTGATATAATTTTCTGAAATACCATTCCAACTACAATCTGAATCATTAAAAAAAAAAGCTTTAAGATAACTTACCACCCCCATTTTGTTGGCATAGGTATGGAAATCGCCAAATATTACCCAAACCAACCGAATACCCAATAATACTGAGAAAGAATTGCATTTTACCGCTCCAGGCGGCTCGATCTGGTTCATCCATATCATCCATTGGACCCAAATTACCCGCCGTTGGCCCATTCATACTGGTCCGTGAAACGATCGAACCCCGTCCCGTTCCCGACAGAACAATCGTAACGCCCTTTTGTGAGTCATTGACATTCGTCGTACCCGGCGGCGGTGGTGAACGCACACTATTGGCCGTTAATGGAACGCCACGGGTATTAAGTGGCGCCATCTCGTGCCCGTTACGTTGATCAGTTTTGGTTGACACCATTTTTCAGTTCTTATTGTCTTAGAGTAATAAAATGAAAAAGAGAAAATTTTAGATAACAAATGCAAAATTTTTAACACTTTATTTTATTTTATAATAATTTAATATTTTTAATTTATTTCATTATTTTTTAAAAATAAATATTTTTTTGTAAAACAATCTTTATTTCACTAAATAATTTTTTGGATTTAATGTGCAGTTATTGATCGTAAACTTGCCGATGATAGTAAAGTACAGGTTCGGCTTATTGGTAATAGATATTTGGTAAATTTTAACAGACACTGGTATGACATTGGTTTAGACTTTGCAGTGAAATTTTTAATTGAATTTAAAAATTAATTTTTATAAAATTAATATTTAATATTGCTTATTTTTAAATAACTGACGCCTCGGTGAAATTCTTAACAGCATGCTGATTAATTTCCAAGGACCTGCAAAAAAAAAAAAATAATGTCAAAAAGACACAAAATTTCATGACGTATTTTTTAATGCAAATATCTGAATTATATAAAGTGGAATGAATATAAGATTTAATACACATTTGGTATCAGGGAACACTACAGTAATTAATAAAATATATGTCCACAGAAAAGTAATTACCGATAATCAGTGTGGAAAGTGTCTAACCTTGGATTTTTCCGACATTCACGTGTTTTTACGTTAATGGCTTTTCGCAATTATGTATTAATATTTTATAGAGTGTTGAATACGAATCGTTCAAGGTTAAATGAAATTTTGGTTCATAATTCGCATCGTAGTGAACTTCAAAATAAAAATTATTAAAATTAGACCAATTATGTATAATTTATTGTCATGCGAATGGCGAGGGGAAAAAAATTTGCCGACTGCATAGGGAATGGCACACTTTTTTATTCTATTAATAACAATTTTTTTTAATGAGATAAATTGATTAGTGACATTTGTTAATAATAAAAATCCGGGGACTTAATTATCCATTTATCTCGACTAATTGCTTTTGAGTACAGTTCGTTACAAAAGTAACTTTATTGCTAATCGTTTGAACTTACTGGTAACTTAAAAGTTACTACTATAGATTTTTAAGATTTTTCATTCCTAGGAAGCTTAAAGTCAATTTATTATAATGTTCTTAATTGCCTGAAACACCCTGTATAAACATGATAATAATTAGTAAATGATTTTAAATTTAGTTCAAAATTGTGTGTTGCAGTGTAGATATGAGAATTTGTTACTTTGGTATCTCTTTTCACTCATTATTCAGACTTTTTGAAGCAGACTACATTTTATTTGCATACATTCAACTTCAGACACATTTACGTCGATTTTAATTAAATTTATTGCTTAAAAACAAAGTTCTAATGCCTTTAATGAGCATCAATGCTCCTTCAATCTACATTATTGCGCTTTATTTAAATCAATTTGATTTTTTTTTGCCTATAAACATTATTTCAGTTTACTTACTATATAATTAAACTATCAGTCTTTAATGTAGAGTTAATTGTTTGGGTTAAAAGGTCCTGTTTAAATATTTTATTTTAAAACCAATTATAACTATATAAATTACTGTACATATAATTCTGTATTTTTAGGAAATTTCCATCTGAAACTATTTAAGGAAGTAGGTTTATTGATTTATGTTGAGCTCTCTGTAATTCTAAACAATAAAACATAGTTGTTTTCATTTTTTTGTTAGTAGGTCATATTACAGCTAACGAGAGATACTAATATAAATTAAAAAGCTCATCATGAACTTTCACCTTTTCTCGTCGCTGGCACAATGAAATAAAAAAAAAAACTCAAATAGACAAAAGAATGTTTTTTTCATTTTTTTAAAAAAAAAGTAAAGGAAAATATTCTTTTGTTTTGAGCCGTTTTCTTTAATTGAAGTAAACGCCAGTGTATGCTCGTATTTCATTCTTTTACTTTTTATATTTACTATGCTTAAGGCTACAGACAAGGCTTTCATTATTTATATGTCTTTTATAACAAAAATATGCTTTTAACTTTATAATTTTGTTAGATTGTAACCTTAATCCGTAAAGTGGATAGGGGAAAGTTGTGGTAAAAATGAAATTTTTTATCCTTTTTACTTTTGCATTAATTTAGTTGTTTAACAGTTTGACATTTATTATGTATACAAAATTTCGTTGAAATCTGGAGATAGTGAGAAAATACCAAATTTTTTGGAATGGTTCCAAAAAATATTAAATAATATTATTCTAAATTACAAAAATAAATGATATTTATAGATTTACTCATTTACGTCCATACAGGTATCAAATATAATCAAAGTATGTATTTATGAATATTTTGAATCTAAGTCCTTCATGTTCATTTGAATTTTGTAATTAACCTATTTAATGTTCTCTCTCTCAACCCCCTCGGTCGATGTGATAACGTAGAAAATTAGGAAAAAATAGATGATTAAGGCATTACATCACTTTGGGGAAAAAAGTTTTCTTTAATTTTGAAAAACTTTAATAATTGTTTTGATTTCGATTTCTGAAACAATTTCGAACGGTTGAAAACGTTTAAAATGCTGTCCCTCTACACATAGCATTTTGGAATCTTTCAGCCTGCGGTAACTTTTTTCCATTACATTATTCCATTACCTGATTTCGTTACTTTTGCTATATATTTCCATAAATAACTCGAAAATTGTTGGTATAAACACATGAAACGGTAAACACGTTTTGAAATTTTACAAGGGTTTTGCTCAGAACTATATTTTCCAAAACGATGGACAAGATACCTCCAGCAATTTTCATCCGATTGACTTGAAATTTTAAGATTGTTTAGGGCGGTACGTGAGATTTTTGAAATGGTTAACAAATATATTTTTTATAAACAAATTAAGGTTAATTTTTTTGTCGATCCTCAATTTTTTTCAAACTGGTACTGTTTAACGATAAACAATATTTTTGAATAGTCTTGTGTACCGCTCTAGTGAAATTAATCTGAATGATGAAATTTTTTTAAATTTATTTTCTGGTTGCTGTTTGAAAATTGTTAAGCTGCCTACTATGAACCTCTTCATAAGGCATAAGTAGGAAAAAATTGGCAGAATAGCAAACACCGGCTTCTTTAGATAGCTACGTGTCAGCAATTGAATTTCAAGTTTTGATTATATTATTGTTTATGCCGAAAATTGTATATTGTATCGATTTCATACTACAATCAAAGCCGTGGCCAAAATTTTCTGTCGCGTGCCATAGAGTCGCCATCCCTGTCCTAGTCGATTATAACTAGACTTTTAAATTATATCAGAATATTCAGATAAATGATAGTATTCATGTGACATTTTTAAATAGTTATAAAAAAATTAGTTTTTAGTGTAACTTAAAGTTTTGCTGGTAGTATATACCTAATATTTGCTGCTGTCTTACAAAGGGTTAATGCCAGAATGTATTTAATATAAATGCCATTATATAGAACGAAATTGTACTTAAAACAAAACTTCTAATTTTTGTATACTACGGTCAGCAAAACTGTGTGGGATCTCCAACTACATAACTATTCATTTAGCCGGGGGCGTACCACCCCCATTTGAGTTTACGAATGATTAAGTAAATTTGGAAAGCTTCCAAAAAACAAAAAAACAAAATCATTTCCACTGATTCAATAAATTCTTTTCGATTCGTTCTCCTCCTCCTTACCAAAAAAAGGTTTATAACTGTGACGCAAACGATTTGCCCATCGTTTCTAAATATACGAATTTTAACAGTGACGTCATCATGTTACAAGCAACGCAATATAAATGCGTTGGTGGCTGGAATATTACACACCCCCAGCACGACCTCCTCTGTCCCCGGTCCTGGCCGTCGACAATGTGATATGATATAGAAAGCTGAGAGAAACAAGCTACTTGCTTTATACGTTTCATATTGTGTTTCGAGGAAAATCGATATCACTCTGGTAATATTTAGTTCATTCGTCGACAGACAGACTGACAGACGAACGGACACACAGACACACAGAGATGTATATTCAATTAGTTGTAACGTGTTGGAGCGAGAGAGGGAATACAGCCTGATGTTTGTGTTGCAACAGAGATAGCGTTATCTTGTGTTTTGTGAATGGGTATTTTCACCATGTTTTTTATGAGATCTGTACGATCAATTTTCTCGTTTCCCTTCTCAGCAAGAACAACATCTTGTCAGATGCAACCTACGTAATTTACATATATTAGAATTTTCCCAACGAGCGATGTTTTCATCTTACAATTTTTCCATTTTGAATAATAATTATGATTCTCTGACTAATAAAACTTTTTTAAATTTAATTTTCATATCCAAATAAATTTTCAAAATTTTTTTTACTACGACACGTAATTACAAAAGTAAATTTTATTCTGTATCTTGTCGAGACATTCATATTATCCTTTTAAAGTAAGAGGCTCCTAAAATGTGGCTCGCAAATCCTAAAAATGTGATCTCTAATAGTAGTCTATCCGTTATTTCGAACTGATAGATGATTAACATGTTTTCAGGATAAAATTTTACTACTTTAATTAAAAAGTGTTAAATTTTATGTACAGTATATCTTGTTGTTACTAAAGTTACATTAATCGTACACTATTTGGGCTGATGTACGCCCAAGTTACATGTTATTGTTCCATACCCATTTTTCTTATGACAGCTTATGACGACCAAGACGTTTTCACGTTCATGTTTCAGGTTTAACCAACCAATTTTGAAAATTTCTTCACTGTTAGAGGGCTAAACTATTTTAGATAGATATAAATTACGTTACGTAAGGTACGCGCCAGAGTCCGTGGGATCTAAAAGTGTCAAAAATGAAATAACCGACCGATTTTGAAAATTTTTTCACTGTTACAGAGGTAAACTATTTTAGATGGATATAGCTTAATATGTTGTATGAGGTCGGCCAGGGTCCTGGGATCTTAAAAGCGCAAAATGAACTAACCGACCGATTTTGAAAATTTTTTCACTCTTAGAGAGATAAAAGAGATATCGCGTCAGTGGGACCGAAAAGTCTCAAAAATGAATGACGGCTTTGAAAATTTTTTTCACTATTACAAAGGTAAACTATTTTAGATACATACAGGTTGTGTTATGTGCGATCTACAACTGTCCTGCGGATGCAAATGGGGCGTAGAATGCTACACAACGGGTTCTGAAAATACTTTTACTGTTAGAGAGGTAAAATATCCTATATATATATATATATATATATATATATATATATATATATATATATATATATATATATATATATATATATATATATATAATATAAATATAGTTAGTTAGTTAGTTTATTTATTGTTTTGACTTAATCATACAATTTTATACTAATTGGTTGGTAGTACAATTTGCTATATATATATATATATATATATATATATATATATATATATATATATATATATATATATATATATATATATATATATATATTACATAAAGTCCGCGTAGATATTACGGTCGAGCTGATTTTTTAATGAGGTCCACCGGGATCTTGCAGATCCGAAAACACCAGAAATAAGCTATCGAACCGATTCTGAAAATTTGCTCACTGCTAGAGAACTAAATTATTTTAGATGGATACAACTATGCTTGCTAAAGTCCGTTCGGGTTCTTGGGTCCCAAAAATACTAAAACTAATTACCCAGCCGATTTTCAAAATTCTTTTACTCTTAAGAAAGTTAAACTATTTTAAATGGGTACAGG
The DNA here is from genome assembly GCA_035578155.1 of Brachynemurus nebulosus. NCBI lineage: Eukaryota > Metazoa > Arthropoda > Insecta > Neuroptera > Myrmeleontidae > Brachynemurus > Brachynemurus nebulosus. The sequence goes on from JAPWDM010000003.1 coordinate 31,821,366, forward strand.
TCTTAGATGAGATCCGCCAGTGCCCAATATTTAGAATTTCGCTATGTTATGCTGATGCTGCGACAGGGGTATTATTACTATAATAAATCGTTGTAAAAATTATAGCTTTTGACGAAAATGATTTCTATACTTTTGCTATTCTTAATTATGACAACAAAATATTATAGGTACTGATATGTACAAAATGGATAAAGTTAAATAAGTATTTAAGTAACAATTTGACCTTTATAAGTATAAACAACAGAGTAAGGTATCTACTTAATCTATCTACATATTATGTTTATTAAATATTATTAAAGTGCAACAGTGGTACTGTTTTAATTTATTCGGTGTATGTTCTTCTAGAAAATTATCTAATTCACTTGTTAGGTACAGACAGAAGTAATACAATATTATAAGTACACTGATGCTCAAAAATTCAAAATTCTCGCGCCAATTCAAACTTCAAGATCGCGCCATTTCGCTTCGAATGGTTTCAGAGAAAATCGCTTGTGACAAACGGACAGACACCGAAGTGATTGCATAACTGTTGCCACTTTTGGTACGGAACACAAATTATTTATTTAATTAAAATTGTATTATACAATTAGAAAATTATTATTGCATTGCTGCATGTAGGACCGGACCTACCCTAAGTGGCGCCCGAGGCACGATGTAAAAATGGCACCCCTGTCATTCCGTAAAATGACAAAAGAAATATTTATTTTTAACTTTTTTCCCTATAAAAAGCAAGTGGCGAGACAGAAAAAAAAACACGAAATTCAACAGTTTGGCGCCCCTGATCCGGCCCTGGCTGTATGAAGACATTGCTATATCTCAACATGAATTAAAAATGAAAAATGAATAAGATGTATTATAAGTAGAACAAGAAAAGTGAGACAGTATATAAACGTCAGTGCACCGAATTAAAAGTAAGTACAGTATTAGTTCGTTTGCTAGAATAAACTTTGAATAGAGAGAAATGAAATATTATTTCTTTTTCATTTTAAGTGAAAATTGCAGATAACTTTAACTTGTAAATTGAACACATATAGGTACACATAGGCATAATATAAATATTATGTATGTTTGAAGCAAAATTACTAATCGAATAAAAGTGAAATTGTTTTGTTATTCGCGTATTTCTAGAATGAAAATTCAGCTATTACAACCATTGCCATGGTAAGATCTAAGCCCGAAACGTGGGTTTTTCAGATACGTTTTGTCAAAAGAATTTACAATATTTCTGTCCCAACTTTTAAAATAAAAATTAATCAGATTCTTTAATAATGCGCTACCAAAAAGGTTTTTAGCTGTGATGTCCTCATTGTGATTATATATTATAAAAAAAGTACATATGGTCCATTTCAGTTAAATTTAACCATGCTTCATCACTTATGAATTTAAATAATTTTCGTTTTCTTGACTTTATCTCTTTCATTATTGCACTTACGTAAATTCTAAAGTGCAGTTTGTTTTTAGAAAAGAATAGAAGATTGATTTATTTTGAATACAAGATTTATTTAATTTTTTAACTTTGACTCATGATCAATTGTATGTGAAATAGGGTATACATATATTTGCATGCCTGGAAAATTATCGAAAAATACTGCACCAATTTTGAAAATTTTTTTCAGTTTTAGAAAACTAAAGAATTTTAAATGTATATATAGGTTATGTTATATGAGGTCCGTCAGAGTCCTGCAGACTCAAAAACGCCAAAAATAAACTATCCAACAGATTTTGAAAAATTTTTCACTGTTAGAAAGCTAAAATATTTACCGACCTATACACTATGAAACTATACTTAAATATATCCATATTCCCTACGTATTTGTGCAATGATTGATTAATAACAGAAAAAAACTTTTCTTGAGGTATACAAATTTTTGTCAAGTACTGCACTATGAGTACTGTACATGTGTACATCATAATTTGCTTATATTAAACAAAACAAGCTCTCATTAATTTAATAGCAACATGTGTACAGGAATCACAAACGAATGTGATTCAATTCAATAAAAAAACCGTGAATTGGTCACCGTGCGACGAGCTGATCATATGTAACAATACACTCAGTTATAAAAATAACTGGCCTGTTGTTAATACTCATAAAGTGAAATTGCATTTGCTTCATCATTTTTGAAAATTGAGTGCACACGTAAATTAATAAAAAGTATTAAGTAAATTAATGTAAAAAAGTTTACAGGACAAGTTAATTAATTAATTGTAATGTTCGTAATTGTCGCTTAAATGGTGGCGTAAAAATATTTGCATAAATTTACATAATTTTGTACAGAAATTGTGTGTAATATGAAACTGTCATGCCGCAAGGTATCACATACAGGATGAACAGAATTAAGCATACATTTTGAAAAGTTCGTAAACTGCGTTTCGGACAGCTGGACAGGTTCCTCTGTACATTTACTCAACAGTGTTACTTCTAGATGGATTACTTGGAACTCTTGGGAGTCAATTACGTGATATGTAGAGAATCCTGTTACATGTTGCTTATATCTCTCAAAAAAATACATAAAGTTTGAAATTCAATTTTTCACAAGTGAGGCTTAAAAATGAAAAACGGTTGAAGGAAACTCAACTTAATGTTAACATACGTGAAATTATTTCGTTATTTACGAAAATAATGAAAATTTGGCAATCTTCTGCCGTTCCTCTTAATGATTTGCACTTACATTTTTAGGAGACTTTTTCTAATGTTGAAATATATCTCAATGCAAAATTTAATATACCTACTGTTTTACTGGGGACCATTTTCTCTATTATAGTTTTCTTTTTGAAATTTCGAAATTTTAATGGTCTATAACTCCGAAAGTTACCGACACAACCTAACCTAAATTTTATTTAATTGCTCTTAGTAAGTGCTAGTATTCATATCTTTTTCAAGCTTTTTAGATCCACGGTTAAAAAATTATAGGAATGGAAACAATATTTCTTCTTATATTGTGTATTGCATTCGTTATGGTTAAGTCAGTGCAAACCACAAAAAAAGTAACTAAGCTCATTTTTCACCGATTTTATTTACAAATAGTGTACCTGTAAATAACAAAACAAATATGGAATACCATCAAGTGACGCTCAGATCAGTGAATAATATTGTACTTCTTTAAGGGAAGGAATATCTCTGGGACGAAAAAAAATTAATTTTTTTTTTCATAAAATATTTATCCAACATTTTATGTGCTCGACTTTCAGCTTTGGATCCTCATATTGCACTCGAGGCCACAAAAATTACATTTGCGGTTCTCCCTAAGTTATATACTATTTCTACTTTTTCTAATGCAAAAATAGGCGAAACATGGATTTTTTATTTGTAAGTTTTTCAAATGATAATTACGGCGGCTAGAGCGCCAGAAATTTGGAAAGTTGTGAAGTGACATGTTTCAATGAGAGGCTTCTGCAGTAGACATTTTTATATACTTATACTGAAAAAAATATGTTGTAACATTTTAAGGTCATAGTACATAAAATTCCGAATCTTAAAAATGTAGATCAATTTTTTTATTACTAAAAAACTTCCAGAATTTGCCTTTATTTTTGTCCTTTTAAAGGTACTTCTCCTTCTAAGAAATAATAGTTTGTTTGAAAGCATAAATAATCTAAATCATTCTGAGATAGTTTAGCTCTTTTACGCAGTGAAAAAATTTTCAAAATCAATCATTTTTTAAAAAATTTATTCATATAAACAAATAAATAAACTCATATTCTCTCTTTATTAGCATTAATATAAAGAAAAGTTACTAACTGCCACTGAAGAAAAATAAAATTAATTTTTTTTGCGAAAATACGCCCAAACACGTCCCAAGAAATAAATGAACCGTACCCTAAATAAATAAAATTGTCCTTGCATTCATCCTGCTCTTTCATTCTCTATCCCTGTTTTTCGTACACAATGTACGAACTAAAATAGGATACATTCCTCATATATATCTACGTATATATGTAGTACAATGTAGGCGTACCAAAGAAGGAAATAGCGTTGTCCTGAAAATGGTTAATGTCCTAGATATTGTTTTTCCCTCATCCTCCACAACCCGTATATCTGTTATATTAAGTTTTTTCTATCTCAATAGTTTGACAAAAATGAAAAATGGCATTGTATATAGAAGCACTTTAAAGCTCTAATAACAATTATATGGTACCAAGTATTCCATATATACTTATCGATTAGTACATCTCAAGCACACACTGAAGTATATAATTATTATCCTCTAATATTATTATTTTTAACGTCCACCGTCAAAAAAGGACGATACAAAACTGTATAAAAATTCCGAAATCACTGGATAAATTTATATTTATGTTAAAGAAATAATCGACAGAAGTAGTTTCCAACAGTCAGAGATGTACAAGATACCCCTTAAAAAGTATCTGAAATACAAAATACAAGATACTTTTAAAAATGGTATTTGAGATACCACATACAAGATACTTGTGGAAATGGTATAATAATCTACAGAGATAATCTACAGAAGTAGTTTCCAACAGCCAGAGATGTACAAGATACCCCTTAAAAAGTATCTGAAATACAAAATATAAGATACTTTTAAAAAAGGTATTTGAGATACCAGATACAAGATACTTGTGGAAATGGTATAATAATCTACAGAGATAATCTACAGAAGTAGTTTCCAACAGCCAGAGATGTACAAGATACCCCTTAAAAAGTATCTGAAATACAAAATACAAGATACTTTTAAAAATGGTATTTGAGATACCACATACAAGATACTTGTGGAAATGGTATAATAATCTACAGAAATAATCTACAGAAGTAGTTTCCAACAGCCAGAGATGTACAAGATACCCCTTAAAAAGTATCTGAAATACAAAATATAAGATACTTTTAAAAAAGGTATTTGAGATACCAGATACAAGATACTTGTGGAAATGGTATAATAATCTACAGAAATAATCTACAGAAGTAGTTTCCAACAGCCAGAGATGTACAAGATACCCCTTAAAAAGTATCTGAAATACAAAATACAAGATACTTTTAAAAATGGTATTTGAGATACCACATACAAGATACTTGTGGAAATGGTATAATAATCTACAGAAGTAGTTTCCAACAGCCAGAGATGTACAAGATACCCCTTAAAAAATATCTGAAATACAAAATACAAGATACTTTTAAAAATGGTATTTGAGATACCAGATACAAGATACTTGTGGAAATGGTATTTGAAATACTAGATACAAAATATGTATTTTCTAAATACTTTTTTAAGATAAAATACTTTTTTTTTAAAAAAAAGTATTCTATTAATTTTGAGATTTACTTACAAGGAATGTTACGGAAGTGTACCCCTCCGATTTTGTTCATTTTAAGATATATTGTAGTACTTGACAAAGTAACAATCATATTTTAATAATACGTGCCCAATCCCATATTTAGGGGATAAAACAACCCTGCAAAAATTTCCTGAAAAATCACATTTTGGTATTTTTCCCATACTAGCTCTTATGCAATTTTAATGAAAAGTGGTCAGAAGATTTAGACTGAGGTTACATTACTATAGAATTTTTTTCATTGGAGTCACTTAATTTTTAAGGGGTGAAACACCCCTAAGAGTGGGTTTTTAAAAAATTTTTTAGAGAAATCATAGCCCAAATTCTTTAAAATTCTGTAAAATGGCTACAAGTTATTAGTTAATAAATAATACGTGTTTCCCACTGTAGTGACGCGACGTAACTGGGGGGGGCTATGGGGGGCTCTATATGAGAACGAAATTTTTAACAAAAATATTTTGGGTTTTCCTCACGATAAAATTTATAAAATAGCAAAAATAAGGTTAACTGGCAAACTCCTTGACTTGAAATAGATAGTTCTGAAACACTGAAATAGCATTATGAAAAAAAATTTTGGATTGTAGCTTGTAATTAAATGTGATGGATTATGAAACAATGGAAGAATATACAAGTAAAAATACAAATTAAGTTTTATTTATTATTTTGAGTAGATGTTGAATAGTGGTACAGGCGTTAAAGTGCTTCAGTATGCCTGAATTTTACAATGTATTTATAAAATATTATAGAAGTATTAAAAAATGTTAATTAGAATTATGGATGATAATTTTCGTAGTAATGATATTCTTCAAGTGTTTTAAGCAAAACGATTTCATGCACCAAGAACATCTTATAATAGATAATTCTTCACAACCTTCAATTTCGCATTTGGGGGACAAATTTTCTTGGAGAGCAATTGCAACTGGATTCTCAAATTTTTCTGGTTTCTTACTTATGTATCCGCTTTTGTACCATGAATAACGGAATAAGTTTTGATATCGAGGAGAAGAAAATTGGTTATGAATCAGTGATTGCAGCTTTATTATGTTATTACGAGAATGAATATTGATATCGTAATTGAGTGGCATTGCACTATCCGAAAACCGCTTGATAAAATTCTTGCATATTCGGAATCCGTATACATCTAGTGGTTGTATCTTCCCTGGAGTCCCTTTAGGTATTATCATGACTGTTATTTATTTGTCAGTAGGTGTTAATTCGTTAACAAATAATTTTTTTGGCAGCAGAGAAAAAAATTTGATTGAATTATTATTATTATAATTATGTTATTATTTTACTATTCAATACACATATCTTTGTTTTATTACATTTTAATTTTACCAATTTTTTTTGTATCAATAATTTGTTTATAAAACTACTTCTCACCAAGCTACTCCAGTGTTTCAAAACTATCTATTTCAAGTCAAAGAATTACCAGTTAACCTTATTTTTGCTATTTTATAAAATTTATAGTGACGAAAACCCAAAATAATTAATCTTTATTAAAAATTTCGTTCTCATATAGAGTCCCCCATAGTCCCCAGTTACGCCGCGCCACTACAGTGAGTAACACGTATTATTTATTAACTAATAACTTGTAGCCTTTTTACAGAATTTTAAAGAATTTGAGCTATGATTTCCCTAAAAAATTTTTAAAAACCCACTCTTGGGGGTGTTTTACCCCTTAAAAATTAAATGATCCCAATGAAAAAAATTCTATAGTAATGTAACCTCAGTCTAAATCTTTTGACCACTTTTCATCAAAATTGCATAAGGGTTAGTAAGGGAAAAATACCAAAATATGATTTTTCAAGAAATTTTTGAAGGGGTGATTTATCCCCTAAATATGGGATTGGGCACGTATAATTAAAATATGTTTGTTACTTTGTCAAGTACTACAATATATCTTAAAATGAACAAAATCGCAGAGGTACACTTTCGTAACATTCCTTTTAGTTTATTTCATTACACATTAATTGGATATTTATTATTCATTTTACCTAATATTTAAAAAGTTATATCAAATTAATAATAAATTTTTAAACTTATAATTAGAACCAGTAGCACGCCGACAGTTTCCAAGCGCATATGTGACGTCATAATGTTTACTTAACTGAAAACATTAATATATTTTTACTTTGAATTATTCATGCTATGCAGTTATTGCTTGTTATAAACATTTTTATATTCAGTATCTTAATGACGTCATAAATATCGCAATCTTTTGTAGTGCTGTTTACAAGCAAATGATATTTTTTAAAATTTAATTTAATAACTAATAAGTTTTGATTAATTTATTATTATATTTTTATATATCAACGGCAGCAATAATAATAGGGCGCAGGCGCGGCGAGAGTGGCGACGCGACGGTGGCAGACAAAAACAAATAGATCATACAGTCTTTTGATAGACTGAGAAATTAAAAATTTAAGGGCTCAGTTTTAATTCAACTTTATGATGGGATTAATTGGTAAAAATGGGTAAAAGTATTTTAGCAAACTCAAGTATTTACAAAATACTAAGATATCAAAGGAAAGTATCTAAATACAAGATACAAAATATGTACATTTTTAAAAAAGTATTTCAGATACAAGATGAAAATACGTATTTTGTATCTTGTATCTGTATTTCAAATACTTGTACCTTAAATAAGTCACATCTCTGCCAACAGCTGGTCCACGGACCCTCAGAAGAACGCGAATTTTTTTAATAAAATTAAATTTGGGTTATCCTCTCTTTATAACTAATCTTTTTTTTTTTATTGTTTAGATGCGCCACAGCTAAGGTGATATGCATCGTTTGGTATATGTTGTACTATTGCTTTTTGGTGTTGATGTGCTATAGATGAAACTAATCTTATGGCACAAGTAATTCTCCTTAGAGGCAATTTCATGGTTCAAGTAAAATATTATCGTTTTGTTAACGTGGGCAGAGGCAGCGCAAAGAGTGGGCGACCACATATAGTCTCGCGCTTTTGGGGGCCTCGCATATGTAAGAATGCTAGCAGAACTTGTGTTTTTTTTTTCTCGTCACCTAATTTTCAGGGAGGCTTTTTGAAAAATCATTGGAAGATAAACATTTCAATTAAGATCAAGAAAATTAAAGGAGGCCTCGCAATAATTATCTAACTCACTCCCCATTTTAGTCTTACACTGCCTCTGAAGGAAGGCTTAAACTTCAAGGTTTTCAAGGATTCGTAAATAGAAGAAAAATTTAAAAATCTGAGTTGAAATTTTTATGAAGAGGTATAGGGTAAAAGCCCCCTTTGTGGAACGGTATCTAATACTGGAACAGTTTTGACATTTACATATTTATTTCTTTAATTAAGTAAGGAAACTTTAAAGGCGAGGTGAATTTAAATTGAAAAACAATCATTCTATTAATAATAATTTTTGTTATCAGACGTTTCTTTCAGAAATAACTTCATTAATATGTAAATGTTCATAATTAGATACCGTTCCACAAAGGGGGCTTTTACCCTATTATTAAATTATTTTTTTGACGCATTTTTCAAGGTTTTTTATTTTTTAAAAATAGTAAAAATACAATTTCAGCAGCAAGTAAAACAACATGTACTGAAGGTATAAGCCAAATTTGAAGTCGATTGGATAAACAGAGCTTGAGAAATCATGTCAGCCAGCTTGAACAATATAGTTTCAAGGAAAATGCATTTAAAGTTTTGAAGTATAAATACCTGATACCTACCGTACTAAAATGACTATGACTTTATAAATTTCCAAAATTTTTACATTTTCTTTTGAAGACACATTTTTAAAAGTCTATGCTTTCAGAAAATGAAACAAAAAAAAAAAAAATCGAATTTCAAAAAATTCTAGACTGGAATAGATACTACCTTAAACTATTTATTAAAATAAAAAAGAATTTTTTACGTTGTAAAAATTTTACAGTTGCGAAATCTCTTAATAAAGACTGGCGATGGTAGAAAAATTGAAATTAATTTCTATAACTTGAACAATGTCATAAAAATGTTTATATACATATGTATATCTAATTTAGAATTGTTCGTTAATATTTTCTCTTGTCTGACGTCACACTATTTTATTTCGGTTTTTACAAAGATACATAAAAAAGATCATTAAAGTTTTATTACAAAGTTTAATTACAGGGTGTTCAAATTTTGTTTACACTACGTAAGTGACTAATAGGTACCGTAAATATATAATAAATTTAAAATATTAACTTGACAGCGTTGTTAGAATACATCGGCAAGTCACCAATGATTAATGTTTACTATTACAAGGAGACAGTGTGAGTTCGTTTGTTTATATATAAGAAATAAACTATTCGATTTCGAAAATTCTCAGATAAGCGACATCAATTGTATGAAGAAAGTACAGCCTAAAACGTCAACCAGTCGACATTTCATTTGCAACAACCTAATACTTATACTAGGTCTAAGCGAAATTCTTGTATCAAAACGTTCGTGACTGAAAACGGAATATTTATTTTCTATTAATGATAATTGAAATTTGTACATTATAATAAAAATATGATTCTTAGAATTTTTAATATTTTTGATATACGTAAATATTTATGAAACTCACGATTTGTCATTTCGGTACAAATCATATTTTATTTACAGTGCGTAGCAAAAAAATGGATCAAAAAAAAATTCCAAATTTTTAGCGATTTTTCGAATGGCTGTATCTTCGTTAAAAATGGTCGTATCGAAGTTATAAAATGACCAATGAAATTCTTTGTACAATTTTTTTTTCTGTAAAAATTTGTCCTAACTTCTATTTCATGGTAAAAGTGAAAAAACTACAATATTCTTATGGGACTTAATACACATATGAGTTAAATTGTCTTTTATAAATTTAATAAATACTGTTATTGATAAAGCCAAGAAAAAAGCTAAGATCGGTGGAAAATTCTCAGAAAATTTTTATTATATTTTGTTAAAGAAACTGTGGAGTTTTTGTGGGTATACTGAATTGTAAAAGGCACACTTAACATTAATGGTTTTCTCGATATTTTTAGTTCAGCGCTTAATTCTTGAAATAGCCACCAAAAGCCCGTTTTTCCTTGATTATTTATTCAAATTCATGTAGAGTATGCAAAAAATTTTTTTTCGAAAAAATAATGGCTAATCCTTGTACAGAATTTATTCACGTTTTTAAAACCCATATTCAATTTTCTGTGCAACCATTGGTTGCTGAGATATCGATGGTCAAAGACGAAATGATCCTTTTCCATTCAAAGTCCGATAGTTCAGCGAGAAGTTGTCGTATCAAGGTCTAAAAATAAGCAAATTAAAGCTGAATGAATAAATTATGAGGTCCATATGGTGGTTAAGCCGGAAAATTTTTTTCCAAGTCTGTGGAACAAAAAAAAAAAAACGAAAAAATTTCGAAAATTTTTTTGTCCCGGTATTAGAGTTGGGAGGTACACGTTGCTTTGAAAATTTTTTCATCGCAAGATCTCAAAACTAGAAACTTTAAGTTTTAAATTGCTTTTTTACGACTCCGATACAACTATTTTTAACGAAGATACAGCCATTCGAAAAATCGCCAAAAATTTAGAATTTTTTTTGTTCCTTTAATTTTTGTGCTAGTATAGTACAGCTGAACTCTTTTTTATGCGGTCCTTTTTTGTGCGATTTTTTTTTGTGCGATTTTTTTTATGCGGTTTGTAAGAAATGGCCATTAAAATGCATTGTGTGGATCAAAATCACGAGACAGTAAGAAACTTAAACAATTACTATAGTAACTTTCTTTGATAAAAATTCTTTTTAACGGCTTTTAAGCATTTAACCAATACATTGCATAAGAACATAATTTATTACATCATTCAATTTTGTTAAAGATGTATTTTTCAAAATTTTCATAATATTGTAAAATTGAAATAAAATGTTTCTATGTATAAATTAATGCTTTATCTTGTTTATAGAAGCAACTTCTAAGGAAATTTCTAAGTTTTGAGCGTTTTGAGTGATGTTTTTTCGATGAAACTTTTTTTATACGGTCCCGACCAACCGCACAAAAAAAGTTTTTTGTACAATCTGGATCGAACTATAATTTTTATAGCTATTTATGATATTTTTGAATATATTTTTTTTGTGCGATTTTTTTTATGCGATCTCTATCCACCGTACAAAAAATAGTTCAGCTGTATAAGATATCAAGGTTAAATTTTTAACAAAATACTTTTTAATTTCAAAGAAAAAAGTTGGAAATTATGAGGAAGTCAAAAATTCTTATTGATCATCTTTATTGCCTTTCATATCTTTATATTTAGTTGACTAATGATACTTTTTTTGCTGACATGAAAGGACACACCAACACACTTGCACACACACGGAAGTGTAATCAGTGTCTTAATTGATCATAGCGAAAAAAATGAAAACAGAATTTTCTTTTCAATGTCAAGGGTGAGTCAAGGTTATCCATTTTCCAAGCAACGGTGATTCATACTTTTTATAATGTGAAATAATTTTAGACGCTGAAAAGCTAAGCTAAGATATTAGTTGTTGACATACATAAAATTCTATTGATCAAAATGAGGTATATAGTTGGGTGCCATCATGTTATTTTTTTATGTTATTAATGTGCTTTGAGTGCAAAGTTGGGCAGAAAAACGTTAATCTGTTAATCGCTGAAGTTAATGTGTTACTTAATGAATTAATTTCCAAGTTAATTTCAAAATCTGTTAACGGTCTTATTAACTGTCTTTAAAATAATTTGATACATACGTCAATCAAAAAATAATTACTAAAGTAGTAATTATACCGAAGAAGAGAATACTTTCTTCAATACTGCCACTCACAATCAGTCGGCTGAGTCAAAAACATTGGCTGGACGTGAATTCGAAAAAATTTCTAAACTAGTTATAAAAAATATATTTATAAAATATGTCACTGTATCGGAACGTCTATTGTCTTCGGAAAAGTGTACTTTGCAGCCTAAACAATGATTTTTCCTTTATGTATACTTTAACTTGTTAACTGGGTAATCAACTTTTGCTCAATTCGTTTTACAATGAGAAAATATAAAATATTTCCTAAGCTACAAAGAATTAATTATGATGAAATATTTCGCTATACTCAGTTAGTGGCCATCTATCAAATACATTTATAAAGGCGTAGGAGGGAGGGAAACTACGTAGCGTGACGAAACGTGATGACTTTTGGGCGTGGGGCAACTTTTGAAATACCTACCTACATTAATTCTATTTTTTCTACATCAGTTTTGATTTTAATAATTAGTGCAGTAAGTTCCTAAAGAAAAACAATAATTTCGTATTATATCAAAATTCTATGAATAAATGAAGTTGTTTAGACGTGATTCTTGTATGTTAGCAATGGTGGCCACAGATTTTTAAAGATCAAATTCCTTGACTTTTCCAGGTTTTCCGGAAATTTTATTAAAAAATTCTCTGACTATTTTGTGAAAAGTGTCGCACCTACTATTTCCCAAGAAACTAACTTTTTGACAATTTTTCTTAAAAAAATTAAATGAAGAGCAAAAAAACAAAAATGAAATCCGCGCCAATATTTAAGTCTAATCTCAAAACAATTGAAGTTTTATCCCTAAATAAACAAAATTATAAAAATCAATTTTTTCCCAGTCTTCTGGTAAAATTCCCTGACTTTTCCAGAAAGTTTAGAATTCCCTGACATTTCCAGGTTTTCTAGGTTATCCAGTAATGTGGCCACCATGGTTACTAATAATCGTAAAAATAATTAGTTAGGACGAGGGGTCTAGGCTTTGTCACGTATTATTAGATAGGTGGTTGAAAGAAATGTGGTACAGGGGTCTTAAAGGGGGAAAAGGAGTCAAAAATACGTGAATTTCGCGTGACGTGTTTTAGTTAACTCTCTATAATTCAAAGTTATCACGAGTTCCCTACAAAATCTCTTTATATTTCGAACTAAATCAATACATTTTTATGCACTTGGTAATTGGAACGAAAAAATCATTGTTACGTAAAAAAACGACGCGTTAATTCGAACTCATCGGCGTCAAACACTCGACAATTCAAAGTTGCAGAGAGAAAGAGACAGAAAGATTGTAAGTTCATTGTGATTGATTTTGATGTTAATTAATTGATTAAGATTGTAAGTACGTTTTGATTGATTTAGCATATAGTGTACATTTTGATTGATTTTGAACCATTTGATATTTCAAACACTCGATAATTCGTAATATTTAAACAGTCCCTCGAGTTTCGAATTAACGAGCGTCGACTGTATTTAGTTTTAGTTTTGTTAAGTAAAGCTCACATCAGTTTTGCAATTCTTTAACTCTGAATAGATTTCTTGTAGCCTGGAACCATTTCCCCCTTAAATTGGAATAAGATTAGGTTATGTAGCAGGAAATGACGTTTCCCGGTCAATTGGACGACCATGCATTTCAGATAAATAGCGACACTTTTTTAAGTTTTAGAGAAATGTTTACAAGCAATTCTTTAATTTTGAATATAATTCATGTAGCCTGGAATCATTTCCGCCAGTACTGGAATAACATTAGGTCGTGTAATATGAAATGTTGCTTTCCGGCCACTTGGTCGAGAATGTAATTCAGATAAATATCGACACATCATGACCAATTCACCATATAGACAAATGAGACAAATGGCTAGGGGCCGGGTTTTTGAAGAGTCTGGTCAAACTGTCTATTTTGAATATTTGATTCAATATTTAAAATTGTTTGAGTTGTTCACATTATTTAAGTTTATTTTATTTATTGTTTTATATTTTTTGTATATGAAAATTACAGTACAACAACGTAAATATAACTTTTTTGGCTTTAACTAGAAATGCAATAACTTATATTCACCGTTTTCCTATGACTAACTCTAACTGAGAGGACAGACCGAACATAAATATTTGGTTGCGACTGGTGCATACATGTGGTGTGACAATGCGGGCATCCCATCCTACCTTTCTTTCTCGTCTTACCCCACCTTCCCCTATATTAAAATTTTTATTGTATTTATATTACTTGTTATCAGAGTAATAAAAGAGAATCGGTACTGTTTAACTAATTAATTAACTTGCAATGGAAAGCAACTGCTTGCAGTGGATGTCATTTAAAAGTAGCAGTATATACATAATATCTGCAGTTAGTACCGAACAGTTTTATTTTTATTGAGTATAGAGTAATTATGGGTTGAATGCGAAATATTTACTAACATTTTTACTTCATAAATTAAAAACTCTTGTCATATTTAAGATCTTGTTTGAATGATTTTTGTCGATAAAATTTTTGGTTCATGTATCATCAAAACTTTAAAATTTAGTCTAGAAACTAAATTTTGGTTGATCCTAAAATCCATAAGTTAGGAACTTTTTAGTTTTGAAAATACCTAAATGCAGTTAACAAGATAAATTTTAGTTACTTATTTTCTTCTTTTTTTAAACGGAAGATGCTTTTACCATTACAATATTGAAATTTTAATGTGAAATATGACAACCGCTCTTAAAATTTATTTTTTACTTAATTATATGTTTTAATATAGTTACTAAAAGCCTATAGCAATATCAAAAAAATATTTTGCCTTACTAGTTTTAAGAAAAATTTTCAAGCTTGAAAAAAACTTAATTATATCATATAGGATATTCCTTTATACTTATAACGTTGGTGAGCACCAAGAAAGGATTATTGAAAGTTCATTCACTAAGAGGATTAAATGGAGAATGAAAATTTGTTTAGAATTTCATTTTTTTTAGCTTAGAAACGTGGAAAGTGGTATTTATAGACTTCTGAAGAACATCGAAGTTGGTTGGTTCCTAAGATATTGCCAATGGGAATTCCTATCAGGCACACGGCTAGTATACTATAAGATATTTCACCTAAATAATGTGATGCCATCGAATCTTTACGTTATATTTTCTGTAAATTTACTATTTTCTGTATTTTCTGTACCTTGACATATCTTGTTACGTTTGTACTTTTCTTTACTAGGCTATTTGTACTGTCTGTTAAGTTTTAACTGGTGATGTAGCTACAAATCCTTTTGTAGCATAATTTATCTTGTACGTACATAAAATTAGTTAACCCCGCGTGTGTTTATTTTTTCTATTTTCTTATTTTTTTACGTTACATTTAGTGCGAGTTAGTTAATTTTGTGTCATCTACTTACTTTAATACTTGTTAAACTTTTGTTATATACCTTTTCTAGTCAGACAAGAAAATTATAAAGTTGAATTTATTGTTGTTTTAAAAAAAATGTCCAAAACATTTTTTATAGCTACTCAAACTGACTGATAATTATTAAATATATGAACTTTTATGTAACATGGTAAGTCTGAACTTCATCTTTTCCGAACCCATGAACCCCCTGAGGATACAAACAGTCTAATAAACTTTCATGCTTTTAAACAACTCAAAGAATATTATTTTTGTCTAATACCTTTTTCTTTATTTCAGACTTTTTTGACTTTTATACTCAATTTCTATTTAAATTCAGGTATTTATTATTATTTTTTTTTGTAATTATATATATATATATATATATATATATATATATATATATATATATATATATATATATATATATATATATATATATATATATATAAAGTACGACCTAAAAACAGTTTGAAAACTATATGAATGGTTTTCTTCTGAAAAGGAGACGATGAATGTTGTGGAATCGATGGTTTAAACTATGGATAAAATATTTTGAAAACAGAAAATTTTAAAGACTTTCGCTTAGTTTTTCGTAAACATTCCAAAAATGAAACGAATCACGAGGAAAAAAGTTCTTACAAGTTATACTGGAAAGTTTCTCCTCATAGAGATATTCACCTCTAAACTTAGAGGTGAATATCTCATAGAGATATTCACCTCACAATAAAATTTACGTTTCAAAATAAAGTTTAAGTACGAAAATAAAACTACTGAATGAAATATTTTTCCCCGTTAATAAATCGGTACGTTAAGAAAATAAACAAAAACACCATCTATATGTATCTATCGTTTTCAATTGAAGAAAAAAACAACGGTGACGTCAGGTGACATTGTAAAACAGTCAACTGACGACTATATTACTATTTATAAAAATAGAAGTCTAATTAAATGTATTTAAAAAAAAAAAATCTCAAACGAATTGATTGAAGCTATTTTTTTTATACCAATAATAAATTTTCAAAATCATACAATTTATAAATTACAGTTGTGTATAATAAAATTAAAACACTATTTATATAATATAATATTTTTGTAGCAAGTGTTGCTATGTTTTTGTACGCTAAAGTATTTGCGTGTTTGACAGAATATGTAATTAATTTTAATTTCGTCTTTAAAATGTGAAATCGATAGAACGAAAATAGATTTTTTTGAAGTTCATAATTTGCTACAGTACATACTTATAATGTTTTTTTGTCAGTCAGTTCGCATGTTTGCAGAATCATCGTAGGTAGTCTATAATTATTAAAATATTTCATCGTCAAGTAATAAAAATTGAAAATAAAAAAAATTACTTTAATATTAGAAACATAAAAATATTACTTTTAATAATTTCATGAAATTGACCCATTTTATTCGCTATAGTTTGATTTAGATATAGTAGAGTCGCGATAATTTGAACTTGTAATAATATAAACTTATGATTATGGGTAATATGAATAGTAAATTATTATGTGTTCCTTATAACATAGCTGGCGTTCCAAACGAAAATTTTGTTAACCTAACGTTAGCCAACGGAACTTTCACCGTTACAAACCAGAGGGCACGCATTCAAAAAATTAATATACATTATATATTAAACAACAATTTCTAACATGGTGACTGATTATTTTTATTCCATAATTTTTAAATATGGCTGTACTTCAGAAATTAAGTATTTATACCGTGAAAAACCGTGAAAAAATATTTAACGTGCATTAATTTTTGAATCAGAGCCCTCTGGTTTGTAACGGTGAAAGCTCCGTTGGCTAACGTTAGGCTAACAATATTTTCGTTTGGAACGCCAGCAATGACGCACATAAAAAAAAACCTCAATTACATAAATAAATTTTGGTTTTTTCAAGTAATGTATGACGTATCTACTACAGTGACTCTTCAAATGGGAATCGCGAGCTTTTAGGGGTTGCAATATCGTTCCTACACATTTCTACGTTTTTCTATAGTATCTTAGGAGAGGGTCCTTTGAAATTTTTAAATGGAAAAGAAACACTGTTATATTATAGTGAAAAGAACGACAACTGGAAATGATTCATTCATATAATTTTATGTTTTGGACAAACTCATAATATAGCTGTTTCTCACAAGATCTACTAATATATTGAAAAAGGATAATAGAAATTATAATAACTTTTATATGTGAAAAAATTTTTTTTTGAAGTGACTCATTTTCAGTTTTTAAAAATAAGATTATACATATAACTAAAACAAAATGTAAACTGGAATTTTTGTTTGCTGGTTTTGAACAGGTTGATGTAAAAATTGCAGACTCTAAGGCTCAAAAAACGTCCTAAAATTGAATTACTCTTAAAATTGTTAATATGGTATTTATCGAAAAATGAGATATATTAACATGGTTACTTTAGTAAGTTTAAAATCGTTTGAAGAGCGAAGGACTTGTATATCATCCAATCAATTAGTGTCATGATGTCACCTATTTTTTGACATTTTCGTAAAACAGTCGTAGTTTTTGAATGCTGATTGCATAATTTTTTTCAAAGTTGGCAATAACATTTTTGAACAATTGAATGAAATTTTGAATTAATTTTTTTTTTAAATAATAAACAAATATGGAATACCATGAAGTAACGCTCAAATCTATTAATATAATTTTTTTTTATTCAGAATTTTAAGTACTAGAATAAAATATTTTAAATTTCCAGCCCTTTTTACTTCAGCAAACTGTCCTGAAAATGCTAAGAAACGAAATATTTAGAAACAATTCATCATCATTTTTAGAGTTGATGCATAGAAAAGTGTGACAAACACGACTTGTCCCCGCTAGAGTGTAAAGGGTTAAATATAAATGTTTTTGCATTGGTCGTTTATACGCTTAAGCACGTGCTTTTGACGTATACACATTCACGCGAAATGAGGGGGAAAATTTTTGACGGGTATAGTAATGACGTCCATATAAATTCGAGGATGACGTAATTGTATGAACTGTTCGATAATCCAACTGTTTTTATATGAATCTGGGCACCTCCTGCCATTCGCTTTTATGCGTTTCAAATTATTTTTTATAAAAATTGCACGCAGGAATTATGAATAAAAAAAAAAAAAAAAAAACAGACCGGAAAATAAACTAGAATTTTAACAGAAAGGCAGAAATTAATCAGAAAATTGCATATATTTAAACTATTATTATAGATGTCTAAAAATATTTTATATTAACAGAGTGCAAATATTTTTAAAAGAGGATATTCTCTGATTAATAAAGATAGAAATTTCCGTTCGAAAGAAAACGTAAATTGTAAACAAAGGTATAAAATTACCTAATTGTTTACATTCAAATAAAATTACATGTAATTACAAACAATATGAAGAAAAATTTATAAATACGTGTTCTAAATATATATTTTATCAGTTATTACCGTTCAAACGTTTTAAAATTATAAAATAATATGCAATCTTAAATTAAATCTTGTAATTACATAAATTTTTACAGTGATATGCTTCAAAGACACCAAACAATCGATCGAGTGTAGGTGACACCACTGATTTTAAAATTCTACCGTAAGATGTCCTTGTCAATTTTCATATTTTCATCATTGTTACAGAGATCAAAATCATCAGATCACGAGAAAAAATTTAAAAAAAAAATGTACAATCAAAAAGTAATTATTTACCTGAAAAATGAGTATTAAAAAAAAAATTATTTCAATCAACGATATTTATTAAAATTCAGAATGTATTTCGTTTTATTTTCAAAAACAAGATCACTATTTTTACCGGAATAATTCAACAAAATTATTAGAGTACTTTTTTCAAAAACTTTTTTAACAAAAAAATATATCACAAATTTTTGATTAAATTCAAAATTTTTCTCACTGAAAATATTGAGACAAAATATTGAAAAGTAACTGAAGAAAATTAAGTGAGTTTTTTCGATACGCGAGAGAATTTATCGAACTAGCATAGAAGTGTAGCACATTGATACTGGTTTGTGTATATAACATAATATACTCTGAACTGTTGGTGTTACTGCTACACAGTAAAATCGTTTAAAACGCAACGACATAAACGATTTTCTTCGGCACATGCGAATTAATCAACTTGACATTACAAACTGAAATTTACGTCTCGGATAGTCTAGGGATATCGTTCATTAAATGCACACAAAATTCGAAACTGAATATTTTTAATGTTTAAAATGCTAACGATGGACGTAAAACAAGCCATGGGCCAGAAAAATATTTTATAATCTCCCCTAGTTTGAAATTAATTTTTCTTATGTTTAGCATATTGCATATGAAAAAGGTAAATCAATATGGCCGAATGGAATTTTCCGCTACTCTGTTTAAATGGAGCTACGTAGGTATCTAACAATTTCCATGTAATAAGTTGTAATGTCAGCCAATTACCAAGCACGGAGGAACTGATTTAATGAGCGTTATTGATTTAGAATAAAAAAAAATTGAATCGGTTGCGCTTTTTCTTGTTATCTTGATTTGTAAATTTTATACTTTTTCATAATTTAGTAAAATTTAGAAAACAATACAAATGGAGTAATCAATAAAAAGAAAAGTTATGTAATCGTTAACTAAATTAGAAAATTACTAACTTATTTTAAATCATTTCAAAATTATTTCTGGAGCTATACATACTTAAAAAAATCAAAGTTTTCATAAATTAATATTTTCCTTTAAATATTGCAAATTATTTACAACAATCAAATAAAAATGATGTAATTATTTCCAAAAAAAGGTTTGATTATTGTAAGAGGTAACATCTATTAGACACTGGTAACACTAGCAAATCTTGTTTTAAGTATTTAAAATGTAACTGCCATCTCTGTGCTATATAACGGACTACAAATACGCTCCTATATTCACAGTTGTTTCATATTTTACCGTTAGTGCCATCTGCACAGTTTTTGAAGTAGTTACAGATTCACTCTCTCACAGATAAGTTGGTAAACAAACTTTTGCTATCTAAAGGAATGTTCTCCAGTAGCACAATCAAATAAAACGGAGAGTTTTTGAGCTACGCGACGTTGGCGCCGGGAAAATTTTTTTCTTTTTTAAATCAACTTCTAAATTAACGTATGATAACTTAAAAAATTGCCATTTAATTGCACTTTCCGAATATAAAATTGCCTTAGCTGTATCTTTTAGTAATAGTAAGTTATCATTATATATATTATTTAAAGATTTTGACATATAAATTAGCATTAAAACAATAAAAAAAGTTTTTTAATCATCAAAATATTTTTTCCTAATACTTTTAAATTTGCCCCATCCAAGCGCGAAATTCTTTTTTGATTTGATTATATAACTAGAGAGAAAAAAATTAAAAAAAAAAATTTCGCGGCGCTAACTTTGCATAGCTGAATTTTTGTCGTTTTTGGTTTTCAGGAATTTTTCGCTTTGGATTATATTATGAATTGTAATTTTTTTCTTGCACTTTTCCACATTTTCTATATCAAATAACTAATAAAAGTAGACCCAGGTGAATACATTCTTTTAAATAAGAGATCTCATTTACAACTAAATATTTATTTATTTAATCAATTTCGGTGCAAAATCTTACAAATGTGATTTACATAATAAAATCTTAAACATAAAGTTTTGATTAAGAGCAAAAATGTTGTCAAAGACCACACGTATTTTGTATTATAATGATATTTTTTTAAATTTTATTTATTACTTATTAAATATGACAAAATTCAATTCTAATTTTAAATCATATACTTTTTCAAATTTTTTCCTTTAATTTGAGCGAAATAAAGCACGGCGAACAATACAACATTTTTATAACTACAGTTAAAAAAAAAAATTAAAATTCATTGTGATATTTCTAAATAAGTATTTATTATAATAATGAAGGTATCCATTGTGACTAGATATTTAAAAGTATAGTTATAAAAATGGTGTAACTTGGATCTTCCGCCAATTTTGTTACTAAATGTATTTTAAAGACTATTTATTATAAGAACCCTCTTTGAGGAATGCAAATATATTTTATGATTTGAGATGATTAAATATTTTTAAAGATAATGTAGCATTATGGTGTGCAAATACTGTGTGATTAAAAGCTTACAAGTAAGTATATAAATATTCTGGTGCAAATGAAAAAATATTCGTGATTGACAAATGGGTAATAGTTTAATCAATTTTGATTTTTTTTAGAAACATACAGTTTTGGTTTGGGATAAATTTTAATGACACAAATATGATCAATTCAAAACGAAGTAGAATTATTCTAGAAAAACATTGATTATTTAACGATTATTTACGAAAATCAACTACTACATTTTTAAGTCACTCATGGAATGCTCAATTTTTTTTTTGTCTTACTAAATGTAATAAGTGCACTTGCGTTCAAAAAGGCAATACATTTTTTGATTAAAAATTGCTTTTATTATCTTATATAGTATATAATGTTCAAAATAGTTATGTTTAATTTCCTCAAAAAGAAACATAATTATTTTGAAATGTTATTTTCGAAACTGTACGTAGTTTCATGGCAAAAAAATTGTAGTGACAGTTTTGAAAGTAACAGCAACTGAAATTTTTTTTTACATTAAAATAGATAAATTTTCTGTTTCTTACAAAAAAGCAATAAATTTTCAACAAAATTTTGTTATTTTCTTGTACTAAAATTATATGTACTTTGTAAAATTATATTTCTGATAGACTTATTTCGAAAATGCTTTTGATAGTTGGGATTTTAATATTTCTACTATTTAAAAAAAAAAAAAAAATTAAATTTTGTCCCAATATTTTTGTTGCGTACATGATTTTTCAAAATAAATCTACCATACAATGACAAATAAATACATCTACGTAAATATATTCCTAAATAACAGTGTATTTACAATAAAGATTTGATTTTCAAAATTGAACAATTAAAATGGCATTTAAAGAATTTCTAAAGAAAATTTATATAAAAAAAAGAAACACCATATTCTGTTTTTTTAAAACACTACAAACTTTTTTTTTTTCAATAAACACTTAAAATGTAAATATGTGTTTTTTGTTGCTTTTTAACTATTTACAAAGTTGTAACTTTAAAACCACCATTTAATATAGTACAAAAAAGAGGGGAGCAATATCCTTTGGAGAGAAATATGACGTATTCTATAATTTTAATTTCTTTATTTAAATAGATATTATATAAAATTGAAAAATATAAAAACCAATAATTATTAATTATCCTAAAATTAAATATTATAGACAAACAAACAAACAAAAACGCAATCTTTGGAATTAATGCTTAAATGCTATTTTTTGGATATATAGCTGTATTGTTTTCAAAATGTAGCTAAATATACTAGTGTTAGCACTCATCCGAATTTTCTAGTACATACTAAGTAGATATTATTTTAATCTATAAAATTTTAATGTCTTTTTATGACTAGAAAATAAAATATATTTCGATTCTTCTTATTATTTTAAATATTTATAATTTATTTTATTTCGTTGGAAAATCGTTGACAAACTAATCTTCATAAATTAAGGTGGTATTCTACTAATTACATACTTTAAAAAAAATATTTTCTTAATTTTAATGTATTTACAGTTAATTAAAAAAATAAAATTAATAAAAAAAAAAATGAAAAATGTATTCTTAAATGAAATAAATAAATTTTTGAAATTGAAATAAATAACTTCTACTTTTTTAAACATATTTACAAAAGTTACTTAATCTACATTGCTAAAAATTCTAAATTAAATCTTTTATTTTTTACCGTTCGCTGTCAAAGCATAAGTACTTTTCAATTGTGAAGGTTATGGCTTTTTCAAAATCAGTACTATATGATTGTATAAATGGAATATTCTTTGTAATCGAGAGTATTTATTTTTGTCCTTGTTCAGTAAGAAAAGAAAAAAGATACTCTCATTCCGATATACTCCAGATATGCCTAATATTTTAAATTTATAATAATTATATACAAACTATTCGTTAGCTTTATTAACACCTAATAATTTAGCAGCGTCATCTGCCGATGATCGTAATACCTGATCAATAATTGAGCTATCTCGTATTCCTAGTAAATTACTTATTAAATCGGTGCCTCCCTCACGTTCCTCCGATTCTCGCGGGGCTATTGACTTGGAGACAATGTTATTATTGTTATTTTCATTTGACTTGACATTATCTTCGTTTTCACTGCTATTTTGACGCATGGCGTCTTCACCAGTTCCATTGTCAACGCACATTAAATTTTTTGCCAAGAAATTTTCATCGGCAATTTTATGTTTTTTTCTATGACGTAACATGGAATGCTTTAACGTGAATCGCCGTCGACATACATCACACGAGAAGGGTCGCTCACCGGTATGTGTTCGCATATGACGTCGTAAATCTTCGGCAGACCAGAAACGACGCATACAGAAGGCACACATGACTTTACGGTTGGCGTAATCAGGGAATTTGCCGCGTAAATGGATTTGATCGTCGGTCAACTGTTCGTCGCTATTCGTTTGATCCATTTGAGTGTTGCTTGATTGGTGATCGGATTGCTGTTGACTATCTAATGCCCCTTTGGACATTAGAAGTTCATATTCGGACGTGTGTTGTTCTTTGATGTGATCTAGTGCGTCTTGACGTTCACCGTACGAACTGTCGCATAGGTGACATTTAAAGGGTAAGTCGGTGTTTGTCTGAGTTTGAGTGGTCATGTGAGTGATATTTGCGTTTGAGTCACCATTATTGTTTTGAGCAATATTGATTTGTTGTTCCCAACAGTCATTTTGATAATTTTTGATAATTTTTTCCACTTGGACTTTTGATACGGCATTTTCATCCTCGGATGAATGGCTATCATAAATACTTCCTCCAATCGGTCGTTCGTCCTTTTGAGTGGACAAACCAATAATTGTGGAATCGTTATGTTTACAAGACATGTGTTTCTTGAGATTACTCAATGTTGAAAATGTTGAACTGGGACAGTTTGAACATTTAAAAGGTCGTTCAGGAACGTTGCGCATCATATAATTTGTTGGCAGTGCAACATTTGGCGGGAGGTCATTACTACTATTTTGGGATGTTGGATTTCCCGAGGGATTGGGTGTTGAAATTGTTGTATTGACGGTGTTATTGCTGGGATTGTTGTTATTGCTATTATTATTGTTATTTGTGAGGTTTCCATGCTTACGTAACAGATGACGATCACAGTTCGATTTCGTGGTAAATAGTAGTGGACAGTGGGAACATTTAAATGGTTTCTGGCCTGTGTGCGTCAAAATATGTCGGCGCAGTGATGATGACCATGGAAACTTACGATGACAATAGGGACAAGTAACACGATTTGGCGCCAAAGAATATGCTGATTTTTTCTTCACAGGAACATCTGGTTGCTGGTTGGAGTTCGGTTGGTTAGAAGCTGCAACGTTAGCTTTGGCATTATTTGCTTCGCACTCGGATCTAGAACAATGAAAATTTATCAAAAACTGTGTCATTCAAAAGTGGTAAAATCAGTATTTACCTATTTCCATCACTTCCGGATATGTTTCCTTCACTCGTGCTTCCGCTTGCTACTAAACCTTCTTCATCCTCTTCGGACGGTGTTTCAGTGTCTTCCGTATCTCGACGGAAATATTCACGAAATGGAATTTGAGCAGCGTTATCGAGTAATTTTGAGACGGGTACTAAATCTTCGTTTCGATGATTTTCGTCCCGTGTCTGTTCAGTTACTTTGATTCCTTCTTTTACTTTTTCCGCGTACTCTTGTTGCTGTTTCTCTAGTAATTTTTCTTTTATTAGTCGCAGTTCAGTCATTTTTTGCTCCAAAGTTTTTCTCTGTTCATTTTGTTGAGGTAAAACAGTTGGCAAATGATCATTCTTTGGGATCTCTAGTTCAGTTTGCTTTTGGACATCATTGGTGTTACTTTGTTGAGAATTCTCATCAATCACTAGAGTGTCGTTTTCTTCTTCTTCATCATCGTTTTCATTGGTATTTTCTTCAGTTGTCATAGGTTCGTTTGTTTTTGGCGGTTCAGAATTATTTTGCAATTGCTGCTTAAGTTGTTGAGCCAAAATTGCAAATTTGACGTGGTCACTTATTAGCAGCGGTTGCTTATTGAGATCGTTTAGATTTGCCAGGGAAAAACTAGGAGGAATATCTTTAGATACATTTGGAAGAGTTTTAGGTAAACTTAAATTTTGTGCATCAAAGTTCGGTTGTGTTTGTGATTGTACACTTGGCAGTATTTGTAAGGATGGTTTCCGACCAGGAACTCCACTCGACATATTTGAACGTTGCCGTTGAGACCAAAATTGTGGATGCTGTTGTTTGACGTGACGTTCCATATTTGAGCGTAATGTGAATCTGGCCGAGCAATGTTCGCAAGAAAATGGTCTTTCAGTTCGATATCGTCGTTGTTTTTGTTTTGGCATTAAGACACCATTTTTAATTACCATTTTAACTGAATTTGGTGTGTGTGATATAATATTTTCAGTAGGTTTTTGTACAGTTGATGACTGTTTTACTGGAGATCGTAGATTAGAATCGAGATTGAACGAATCATTTGTATCCACAGTTAGTGGTTTGTCTTCTGACTTGATGGAAAATTCTGATTTTTGTTCATTTTGTTTTTGAAACGCTTGTAATCGTTCACTAGCCAAATGTTCCATAATCAGCCCACCGCCGCTAAGTTGTAATCCACGAATAATTTCTTTTTGGATGCGCTCTTTCATTTCTTGAAAATCTTGAGGTGATGCGGATGGTGTTAAAAATGGATGTGGTTGTAGGAAATATGGATTAAGCCCAAATGGGGGAATATTTCCAAATTGCGGAGGGGTAGTCAATGGCGAAGTGGGAACGGGTGATCTTGCACTGTAAAGATTCTGTAAATGAGAAGCGTAGAAACTAGGTGGAATCCCAGGTGGAGCTCCAGCAACCCCACGCTTCAACAATTGTTGAGCAAGTAATAACTGTGTTTTTTCGAAGAATGAAGTGGGTACTTGAGGTTGTGGCGGAGGTGTGCCATCAAGATTTTGATTGAGAGTTTTTTTCGTGAAATCTTGTGGTTCATCATTGGAATCCTCGTTATGATTGTGAGTTTGTATCTCTGGTTCGGGTGTAGGTTCACGCTTTTTCTTACTTAAGTCTAACACGTCCATACTTAGATCTATCGGGGCCACCGTGGATCTTGGTTCTCTCGAAAAATGTGAAAGCGGTGTTGACATTAGCGTAGAATGAGTTGAGTAAGTATCTTCAGGCTCTGAGTCAGTGTGTTCACTTTTCGCTGGAGTATCTATTTCAGGTATTTCTTTGAGTTCGTTGAAATTTTTAACTTGAATTTTTGGAGTTGCTAGTGGAAGAGTTAAATCATCTTTATGACTGTCATTTGACAGGTTCAAAGCACTCGACAATTTTGGAAAAATTCGATGTTCCTTCAAGGCATTTAAGTTATTCTTTACAATGTTTGGTAAATTTAATGGTTCATCTTTCATTCTTGATAGTGGAGGATTTGAAAGGTGAAGAGTTGGCGATAAATCGGGATTTGGTAGAGAAATTTTCGACATTACTGAACGAATGTCTGGTATTTGGATAGATGATGAAGTGGAGGGTATATCAGCTACGGGAACTGAATTTGTAAAGAGTGCTCTCTTCGCTTCTGACATCAAATGCAATTTCGAAAATTCATCATTTCGTCGGGGTGGGGTGAATCCTTTTAACGACGTAGCCAGAGTTTCATCGTTTGTAGGATCTTCTGACGGATGATAGATAATGGATCTTTTCACTTCTTCGCGTGTTACCTTACGATGACGGTTTCGTAAATGTCGTTCACAGTTTGCCTTTGTTGTAAACGCATAGTTGCATACTGCACATTCGTAAGGCCGGTCACCATTATGAGTTCTCATATGACGCACCAAGGCTGCTTTATCGGTTGACGAATGTGGGCACATATTACATCGATATGGGCCGTTTCCATTACCAGTTAAGTGGGCTCGATTATGTCCTTTCAGCGCACGTAAGTTTGGAAACACTGCCGTGCAGAGACGACAAGGAAATTCACCGCGTAATTTCATTTTACGGAACTCAGCAGCAAATTGATCTTGTTGTTCTTCTTCTTGATGTGATTCTTGCGATGATGAAGAAGGTAAATGAGGACGTGGATTTGAGTCGGGTGGGGTAATTTGCATGGGAAATGGTAATGGAATATTTGTGACGGGTGGTGGGGTGCTTTTTGGAGCAGTGAGTTGTTGGAGTAAACTTTGAGCACTAGTAACAGATATAATCGATTGTATATCCGCTAGATCTTTGGTGGTGTCAATTGGCAATCGTGCCATATGATTTAAGGTGGCTGGTAATTGAAAATCTGGTTTTGCCAAACATTCTTTTAATCTAATTTTCGGTGTGAATGGCATTTCTTCATACTCCTCTTTCTGCGTTTTATTTTGGAGATTTAACCCGGCAAAAAAGTCACTGCGCTTGACGTCCTCTTCACTTTTTGGATTATTTTGATTTTGTTCATCATCGCTTAATGATCCGTAATTGTTCGTCTCTTTTAGACACGACTGTTGGTGGATTTCCAAGGCACTCATGCATGGAAAACCCCGTGAACATTTTTGACACTGAAAATTTAGATCATTTTCGTTGCTTGCACGATGTAACGTTTTTTCACACATCGCTTTTGCAATGATTGGAAATTTTTCGCTCGAAAAATCGACAAAAGTGAGATCTTTGAAGCCAACAATACTTTTTTGTTGAGTATCTGCTTCAATTTCGTTCGAACTCAGGTGTACCATATAGCGATGTAAGTTTAATACGCGGTGATTCTTAAATCCGAGATTACATTGTTCACATTTAATTTGATATTCTGGATGAACTTCTTCTAAATGTGTTTCGAATACATTTAGTGATGCAAAATCTTCTCGATCACAAACGGGGCAATGAAACTTTTGTGTAAGTGCATCGATTGTATTGTTATTTACAGTTTTTAGTCGACGTCGACCGTGTTGTGTGGGAGATGGTTGATCTTCGGTGTTTAGTTCGATATTTTCGACTTTCCTTTTGTTGTAATTGTTATTGTTATATTCGAATCGTCGTCGCATTCGTTGAGATTTTCGTTGTGTTTGTTGATGGTTTGCGCTCGTGGATGAACTATCTGTACTTTCATCGGATTCATACTCCGATTGATTTCCCCCTGATGAATGGGTTCGCATATGTCTGTGCAAATTGCCGTTTGTAGTAAAAGTGATCGAACATATCTTACACCGAAAGGGTCGTTCGTTGTTTGAATGTAATAGAGCGTGGCGTTCTAAGTTCATGCTGGATCCAAAACTTTTCTGGCACACAGAACATGTGAACTGTTGATCGGTGGGATTTTCCAAATGCGGCGAACCTGAGTCATGTTGTCGAATATGATTTAAGTAATCATTTTCGTTATCCGTTATCGTATCACAGATCGAACATCGATATTTATTTGGGCTTGTGGATTCGGCGCTTTCTTCGTTGCTTGAAATATTTCCACTACCGATGGATTCGTCACGTGGTGGTGTAGATCTTTCGTCAGTTGTTGCCAAATTTTTCACGTCACTATTATCATCGGACGAGTGCTGGTGATCGTTCTGGTGATTTTCTTGTTCACGGTTGATACTACCTGTGTTACCATTACTTGGTGCGGTGACCGATTTTGGTGATTTAGCTGCCGCAGTTGCGTTTTGACGTAGTGACTTTTGGATGATACGCTGATAGTGGCCTCCACTTCTGGTCGATATTTGGTATTCTTCTTTGGTATCAGTAGCAGTGCGTTCCATTTTGATATCTGAAAATTAAAGGTGGTATTATAGATATGGTAAACAATAAAAAACTAAATTATACCGTTCAAAAACGCTTGTTACTTTTTTTTCTTTTTTTTAAATTAAACTTTTATATTTAAATCAAATAACTAGTGAGATTTTTCTTATGAAAAAAAAAAAGAAAAACGTATTTTGGAAAATGCACTGTCTTGTCTGTGTAAACATAATATTATTCAAATAAAAATATTTGCGATAAATATATCTGTGGTCATAAAAAACACTAAGGGATTAATATTTTTTTTTTTTACATACGTGCTATAAATAAAATAAAAGGCAACTTCAATTTTGCTTTATTATGCGTCTCTGTGATCTCTAAATTGCAATATCTTTATGATGGCTTTTTAAGAGACCGTCATCTTGTCATAAATTAATTAAAAAATAAAGATGATTTATAAATAAGTTATTACTGTGTTTTATGGTCAAAAAATCATAATTTAACTCGATTATAACCTATTCGTACCTATTAAATTAAAGCATATAGTTCAGTTTGGGGATAATACTGAATCAATGTTAATATGAAAAATAGTTGTGAGGATTATGTAAGCCTAAAATTCAAACTGGAAGCTGCCAAGCATACTGTGTATATATTAATTAAAAATATTTATATTTTTGAAAATTACACCGCAGATATTAAGTCTGTCTGCATGCAATAAATTTTTGTCGCAGATGAGTACTTAAAACAATAAAAGTTATGTCTTAATCTGCATTCAATTTTATTTTATGATTTTATAATATTTTATATACAAAAATAGCTTTTTTATAATATTTTCACAGATTTTGATCTTTAAATACATTTTGAAAATTTTTGGTCGTTGCTAAGCTGAAAATTTTCAAAATTTATATAAAAAAAAAATGTAAATATTTAAATCGAAAATCTCGAAACTCTCATAGCTTCATGAAATTTTGCATGTACACTCTATAAGTAGTCTCAATTATATAGGTATAGCAAAGAAAAAAATTAAAAACAGAAAATAGAAAGGGAATTTTTTCTCACGTATCAAATCGTGTTGAGTATTGTTCGAAAGGGCGCTTAAAGTGAAATTGAAATTTCTTAAACGTTGAAGGTCTAAAAATCTTTATGAGTTCATTAGTCAGACATATTTGATGCCGGGATCCCCAAAGCATAGTTTTTTTGCCAGGCTATTTGAACTTTTACCACACCAGGTGTTCCCAAGCGGCTAAATTATATGCGCCCCCAACCGTCACAAGGGGCATCGCGGTTACCTCGCTAAAAATGAGTAAATAATGTCAATAGTTTTAGATTCGGTGAAGCGATGGTGAAAATCATCACTTATTTTGTGAAAAATCCGCTTTTAGGAGCTAAAAGGTGCCGCTAAAAATGATTTATACCATAAAGGCACCGTGGGTCTAAAAAATTTGGAAACTGTTGTTTTACACTATGACAAAGAGCAAAAAATATCACATAAAAACGTTTTAGAATCATTATCGTATATGAGTGAGTTTTCGAGAAAAAGTAATGTTTTAACCAAAGAGTTTCAGTTAACACGGTAGATATTTTATAATTCCATTATCTGTTATTGACTTTTTCAGTTCAGTATTTTTCTACGTACTTAGCAAAAAAATCAATAAGATCTCACAAACTGATTATTTGAAAAAATGTTTTTAAAAGAAATATTTTTAAAATATTTTATTGTTATTTTTTTCCGATCAATTGTTTATTTATATTAACATCATGTGATAACATAATTTTTGTTAATTGGAAAATTATTTTTTAGATAAAAAAAATCGTATAAAATCAATCAATTAGACTCATATTAACACTTTTGAAATTGTAGTGCTTTAAAAAAGTGAGTACTTTTGAAATTATCTGAATTGTTTTTGCAATTTGACAAAACGTTTTAAGTGAATTTCCGTTCAAAATATACTAAAGAGTTTTATTTTGACGAAATCACATAGAAAAATCTACCGACTTATTTCCGAATACTTTATTTCTGTGTTTGGTATTTTTTTTATTATTATTCATTGATAGCGAATATGATTATTTCACCAAAATAGAAGGAATATGTTTAAGAGGAAATTTAACATCCGTTTAACTGGACCACAAAAATCAAATAATAACGAAATCTTTCCCATGCATATTTGGCGTCTGTAACTAGTGGAATCAGTGTTGAAATCTTAACCACAGCCAACTTCCTATTAAAAAATATTTTAAACAACAAAAAAAATAAAAATAGCCATTGTAGTTACTTACTTCTTTTTATAAAAGCTTATAAGACATAGTAGTTGGTTTTTTTCTTTTTTGTTGGAGAAACATACCATTTAGAAAATCATAAATTAATTTTCCACAATGTTCTTTTCATTTTTGATTAAATGAAAATAGTGTTAATAAGAACCAATTGAAATTCCACTTTCATAATTTAAACAATATTTCCTGAAGAAATATCGTCATTCTGATAACAAAAACTTGATGAATTTATTTTCAAGTTATGCTCAGGAAATGAGCAATAGTACTTATATAGGTGAGAAAAATTCTTAGGTGTGTTTATTAATTACACAAGTTTTTATCTAAATTCGAAAAACGCTACAGTTAAAAAAATTCCATAAAAAAATTTTTCTGAAAAATGATTTAAAAAATTTAGTTTGAATTAAATCGTAATCAAAGTCTGATAGCTGGGGATACCTGAATAATACCAACACAATTATTTTAATAAAATCCACATAAAGATTATTTTACTTTCAATAAAACTGATATTTTGAGATAAAAAATTGAGAAATAATCAGAATTAACTGAAAAAAGGTGTTTTACTTATTTATTATATTATTATGTAGGTATGTATTAATTAAAATTATCAATAGCTAAAGATAAAATCCACTTTGAATCAAATAAATTCATTAAAAAAAAATCAGAACACGACAGATCAAGGATCATCCTTTTTGATCATCGCTCCGATCAAATTACAAAATTTGTCAAATCATCATTCTTTTATTGTTTCAAAATTAAGTAATAATTTCAAATACAAAAACTGAAATTTGATGATTCAATATGTATAGGAAATACCGCCAAATCACCTAATTTTACCGATTGACTGTAACTTTATCAAATCATATTTTACGTCATGGTTGTACTTGAACAAAGGGATTTAAAAATACCCCTGTCGCAGCATCCTGCATAACATAGCGAATTTCCGTTTATAAAAATTAGTTTTTCTCGGAAACTAGTTGACATAGAATAATAGTTTAAAGACCTTTTTTATGTAATTTTTTCTCCTCTTTTAAATGATGTAAAAAAAATTGGCAAAAATTTTTGAATAAGTGGAAATTTTGGCAAAAAACTAATTTTTTGCAAGAACAAAAACCATGTTCCTGGCATCCGACGTGTCTGGCTGAAGAACTCATCCAAGATTTTTGGACTTCCAACGTTGTCACCAAATTTCGTAAACCTAGGACATTTCGTTCGAGAGTTATCGTGCTGATACATATATACATACATACATACATACATACATATATATATATATATATATATATATATATATATATATATATATATATAAATTTTAGTGAATATTATTTTCGGTTTCTAGGGACCTCAAAACAAATTTCTGCCATAGTCCCGGGCTCAAGTCGCGTCATGACACCTACTGTAATAGCTGAATTTCCAGAATTCTTTCTGGAAATTCGCTAAAAAGGAAATTTCAACTTTAGATAGTGTTTTAAATAAAAAATTATGTTTTTTGGTAAAAATTTTCCTGTTTTTCGTTGATTTTCAGCTCGTAAAATGAGATGTAATGAACGGAAAAAGTAATTTTTCGTTCAATTACAAGCCATAAGCATCTACTAATAGAAAAAATTTTATTTTTTATTTTAGGTAAGATTTTCACGAGTTACTCAGCCTACGGTCAAAAATTAGCGATTTCTCTCGCAAAACTAGCTACCGATGGAAAATTATTTTTTTCTTCATAAAAATTTTTTTACAGTGTCTCAAAATGATATGTAATAATATGCCAAAAGTTGAAATAAATTATATTTTCTTATAATATTGTTAAAAAAGTCGCAAAAATAATGTTTTTTTTTGCTAGAGAAGACCCATCTAACTCCTTAATTAAAAATATCCATTATTTGGTAAGTATATGTTTGAGCGCTTATTCTTATATATATATATATATATATATATATATATATATATATATATATATATATATATATATATATATATATATATATATATATACGGCATGTCCCATTTGGATGTATACATACGATTTACATGTTAATTTTTAACATTGTGTTCCCATAAGGAAAAAGTTATGTCACAAGAGTGCTTTGAACAAACTAACAATACTAATTTAATATTATAACTACTGTTACTATAGCTTTAACAATAATGATGCAGTAAAATAAAGAAATGAATGTCGGAATTTTCAAGAAATTCACATTTTTACATAATAAATATTTATTTTGTATCATCTGCTGTAAATTCAAAAAGGCATTTTTTTATTTTCTTGAAAATAAATATTAAAATAATAAAAATACCAAAAGAATATTCTGTTGAAGAAATAGTACAGATAATTTGGTGGAAAAAAATTATTTTATAGAAGAAATTTACTAAAAATAGGAATATGTTTATCCAAAGCACTCTTGTGACATAACTTTTTCCTTATGGGAATCCAATGTTAAAAATTAACATGCGAATCGTATGTATACAACCGGCCGGGACACCCAGTATAATAAAATGTTTAATTCAATTCTTTATACACGAATTTCACTTTCCGTGAATTTGCCCGGTGCGGCAAATTTAAAGGACGGCATTTTGGCTGTGAATGAAGAAGGGGATCAAGCAAAAGTTAGAGGACTTTTTTTCTTTTTCGTTTTTTTGCTTGCCAGTTGTATTTTGGGGGAAAAAATACAACTAACGAGCAACAAAAAAAGAGCTCGTCTAACTTTTAAAAAAAAAATTCCAGTTGTCGCTCTCGCCGGAGCAGCATTTTTTTCTTTTTGTTCGGGTTGACGTAAACGCTGTGCGGGCGCTGTTACGGAAAAAATGAACGTGAATTCAAAACTATCCGCAGACCCCAAAAAGGTTCTCAAACTGAATTATTTCTAAAGTTATCAAGTATCTATAGAAGGGCCTCAAGATATGGAAATTAGTTATAAATATGGCCATTTGTACAGAATTCATTTTGTACAGAATTACGAATCGTTGAAGTTTCACTTCGGTCGTGTGTCTGACAACAAACACAAATTTTGTTCTTTTTATTTTTGTTCTAAATCCGAGCTCTTTGAAGTACATACCTAAGTGTGCTTGAGTGGTGCCGTCAAGCTAAAAGTCGAGCCTAACGTAAGAAATTCAAGTGTAAAAATATCGGCAAAAAACTAGTATATAATTTTTTGAATTAATGTGTACATTTTTAATAAAATTTATTAAGATATTTTATTTAGAAATCATTTATCAGTTTTAACAAAAATGTTTTTTGATAACAAATCAGTTTTTTTGAAATAAGTCTATTGAACAAAAAAAAAAAGAATCAAGGAGGGGCTTCGACTGATTTCATGATTCCGTCAGAGTAAATAAGTATCTTTAGATATTGTACCTGTGTACATAAGTATAGGTATATATATATATATATATCGAATGACATTTTTCCGAGAAAAAAGGATTTTTACTGAAGCATCAATGACAAAAATAGTTTTTGCATCATTTCAAAAACGTCTGATAATAAAAACTATACAAAATCATGTTTTAAATTAGGGTACAGGCGAAGCTTATACTATCTGTTTTCTTACCTTGACTGACAATTAAAGATGGCGGTGGTGATGAACCGGATGTGGCAATTGTCGTTTTCTCCGGAGTTTCTTCTCTATTGGGTAACGAGGGACTAAGTCCATACAAATCTTGCATTTTTTGAATTATTCAATGCCCGAAGTCCGAATATTATAGAAACAGTTATACACTTTTGCGATAACTGTATACTACAAATTCGGTATCATCTGTAACAAAAAATTCAAAAATTTAGGTCAAAGGCTTTTTTAAAAAATAAAGGAAAAATCAAAAATATAAATTAGTTTAAGCTCAACACTAATCCAAAATTTGATAATATTTTTGTAATTTTTGTATTTGAATTACTGTTTTTAATAACCTAATCACTGATAGGTGGCAGATTATGTTATACTTTTTTCTATATAGCTTAATTCTACAAAGCAGGTACTTTATAAAATAATATTATAACAACTATCAGTTTGTTGGTTTATAAAAACTGAGCTCAAAAATTACTGAATCGATTCGGGAAATTCTTTTACTAATAGAAAAATAGAAAAATTCGAATTCTGTAAGAAATTATATATATATATATATATATATATATATATATATATATATATATATATATATATATATATATATATATATATATATACTGTGTGAGTTTTTCGAGAGTTGACATTTTTATTACAGCCAAACCGTTAATTTAATCGAAAAATTGTTCAAATAAGAGTTGTAGATACTCCCGGGGGCAACTGATTGCTATAGTCAGGAGCTTTATAGCTCTCATGGTTTTCGAGCTATGATACAAACTTATAGATTTTTAAATGGGACTATATATTAATTTTCCGATAAAACTGATCTAATGCTAATTAACAACATAAATGAGCAAAAAAAATTTTTTTTACCCAAGTTTAATTTTTTAATTTTTCTTTATCAGTTAGGCGGTAAAAATATGCATATGTACTTGAGGCTACTTCAACCGATAGTGCTTTTCCATATCTAAATTTTGGTTCTAATAGAAATGGCAACTCTCAAAAAACTCATATGGTATATATATATATATATATATATATATATATATATATATATATATATATATATATATATATATATATTGTAAACTAAGTTGTAGAAAAATAGCTCTTCGACTAATTTTTAGGCTATCGAAGGAAAAATTTCGGAATCCTTATAATTTTATCATGTCCGTTTGTCACACTTCCGTAATTCCTATATCTTTGATATCTCGTTCCTTCTACCACTTTTCATTTTTAAGCCTCATTTATGAAATACCAAGCTTTTAAGTGCGAAAAGCTTGCTCCATTATTTTTAAATTATTAATTGAAAACATCTGAAAAAATTACAGACACTAGCGTTTGCAAAAAATCTTCAATTAAACGTATTTCAGCTAAATTGTATCTTTAATTTTCGTTCAACTTTCTTTATTTATGATTGAAAAAATGGTTCCTAATAAATGAAATTTTACATCGAAGAACATTGTTTCAGGATTTGAAAACATTCTCTAAAAATTTAAATCAAAATTATTAAGAGAAATGCTGGAAAATTCATAAAATTTTCGTTTTGAGTAACTCCAGAAGTTGAAATTCTTTTAACCATCTTTATTTTTAAGCCTCATTTACGAAATACTGAACTTTAAAGTTTATATGATTCCCTATTTAACAATAGGTAAGTTAAATTGAGACTCTTATCGACTATATTTATCTATTTTTAGATATTACTTACACACCCTATTAAACAATTTGTATTCCACGATACATCTATTGCGCCACATCTTTAAAGTTCTTACAAATTACACTAGTAATTGTAAATAATGTGGGCGTATTGATAAGGGACTAGGAAGGAATTTTTTTCTAAATGTTAGCAATATATTTTTAATTTTTTTTTCCAAATTTGTCCGCTTCAGAAGGAGCTTGCATTTAAAAAATACTTAGGGGCCTCTCAAATTCCAATTTGAACCTGCGTAGTGTTTGCTTTTATGATTTTATAAGAATCAAATCCGTAGAAAATTCCGGTATTTGTAGAATCACCCATATGTACAGCAAATGATATAAATGACGTAAAAAGATGATTTTTATGTTATTGTTTTGAAATCATTGATTAATAAAATTCTTATTAGTTATTGTCTAAAAATACTATTATGATTGTTAAGAGATAAAGATAAAACATCACTTGCCACCGTTAAGTTAAAATGAGATAGAATACTATTATTCAAATAAAAATCATAAACAAATAGTTACAAACAATTTTATTTAAATACATTAAAACTGAAGTCCAGAAATTTATATTATTGATGTCATTTTAAAGTTTAGCGATTGGTTGAAAATGAAGTGTTTGGTCTCAATTTAGATAAATGATTGGTTTCTTTAGGAATAAAGGAAAGTTTTTTTGCAAATAGTTAAAACATGCTTATCAGAGGTTACTTTTAGGAAAATTTTCGCTGCTAGTATTTGTGACTTGTGTTTAAGAATATCAATATCAGTTGAATGATAATATTAATAAGAATTTTACTAAACTTAGAATTATTAGTTTTGAAACCTGCTAAGGTTTTTATCAAGACAAAAGAAAAAAAATGGAATTAGTGATTATAATGATCTTACTGATTTTACTTTTTCTACGATCCTTTTTTTTATACAGGTAGAAATATATGGTCCATTTCACTTAAATTTAACCATGCTTCATCACTTATGAATTTAAATAATTTCCGTTTTCTTGACTTTATCTCTTTCATTATTGTAATTACCAACGTAAATTTTAAATTTGCAGTTTGTTTTTAGAAAAGAATAGAAGATTGATTTGTTTGGAATATAAAATTATTTAATTTTTTAACGATAGCTCATGATCAATAGTATTTGAAACAGGGTATAATTTCGTAGTGTTATTCTAAAATTTTACCTTCAAAATTTTGAATATTTTGTTTTTCAATTTAAAAAAAAAAGACATTAAAGTAACACAATAATAAACAACAAATCAAATTTTTAAAACTTTAAATCTGGTAGAAAAGTATCTTATTTAAGAATAATTAAAGTAAATAAATTTTTCTTACCAAACGATTTTAATAATTTCCAATTAATAAAAATCACATCTCAACAAATAATTAATAAAATTAATTAATTATTTAATTGAAACAGCACTAACAATACTTTAATCGATCTATGACAAACATAATTCGATTACTAAAGTGTTACAAAAGCAAAGATTAGTTTCGCGTACCTGACACTAGCTGTGTTTTTCTGATGAGATAAATTTATCAATAACATTACGTATATTTGTATACACGTGTACTGTAAATTTTGTTTGAAAATTATGAGTATGACAAATTTATTTATTTATAATAATTCTAAGAATAATGGACAACAGATTAAATGGTAAACAGATAAAATATTTTCAGATAAAATGTATTGAAAAAAGATTTTATTGGATGAGTTAAAAAAAGTAAAGGGTTTTTTTACAGCGTGATTCAGGGTAAATATTTAAGTGAAATAGTAGACGTCGTAGTTTGAAGATTTGATGCTGCATTAATATTAATAAATAAAAAAAATTTCATCATAATTTAGAATATCAAATTTCGGGAATTATTAATTGAAAATTTTTAAAGCTATTTTTTTTCGCAGAATCTTAAAATTTTTAATTTTACCTTTGCCTTAAAAATGTGTCGATAGAGATATGTGCAGGTACTTCATAATTACATAAGAAAAAATTCACTCCAAACTTCTAACTATTCTGGAAAAACATTTTGTTAATACAAGTTTCTTTGCTTCATTGTGGATCATGTGGTTTTAAATTTGAAAAACTCATTAGTCTGAAACTCAAATCAAAGTGAAGACTTGCAAAACAAAAATTATTCTTGAAAAAAATAATAAATGTCTTCAGTTATTTCTTGGAACAATTTTAAAGGAAACATATACATTGCTGTTTCATTATGAAACATTAAAGAACTTAATTTCTAAAACTGTAGGTGCCGAAACGCTGGCGTAATTAAATTTTCCCAAAAAATAGAAGCGAGGAGCAAATAGCAACACCTCGTTTTGCCTTACCATATGTCCCTGCTCTCATGCACTCAACTACACAACGCCTAAAGAAACTAATGAAAAATAAAATTTCTGGAAAGTGCCAGAA
The DNA here is from genome assembly GCA_035578155.1 of Brachynemurus nebulosus. Classification (NCBI taxonomy): domain Eukaryota; kingdom Metazoa; phylum Arthropoda; class Insecta; order Neuroptera; family Myrmeleontidae; genus Brachynemurus; species Brachynemurus nebulosus. The sequence continues at coordinate 31,860,411 of JAPWDM010000003.1, forward strand.
CGTGGCGTTACACACTTGCAATTTTTCTAAGGTTAGGAATTAGTATACTTAGAAAAATCAAACAATTACACAATTTAATACATGGATTTACAAAGTTCTTTTAATAATTGATTGATACTCTGTAGTTACTCGTGATAAAACGATTCACAATATTGTTATATATTTTTTACTTAAAGCATTAAAATTAAATCATTTGTCGATTACTTCTAACTAGTAAATGCTAAAGTGACGGAGTAATATCTAATCATAGGCAAATAAAGTTCCCTTCTTACACAAGAGATGACATTGTTGTTAAGTGATTTGTTTAAAAAATATTCGGAATATCTCATTGTTTCTCACCTTCACTACTTATATTTTGCTGAACTGTATTGAGTTGCATCTGCGTATTTCTTATATCTAGTTTCAAAAAATTCAAACACCTTTCATATCAGTACATAATAAACATAATTATGAGTGTTCTTTTCTTTAATATCCGAAATTGTAACAAAATTATTAAATGTACAAAAAAGATGGTCAAACATGTGACAATTTTTCAGTAATCATATTGTATACACTTTCTTGTATATAAATTATAATTTTTCATATAATTATCAAAAATAGAACAGGTTGAGTTTGTACAATAATTTTGTACAACTAACGTCATAATATAATTACACTACTAAACCAATTTTCAAATAAAATTGGCGTTATCAGGTGAAACCAGTCATCTTATGTAAATATCAAATATAGGTAATTTTTTAAGTTGAAATTCAATACACATTTGAATTTCAAAATAAATAAATACAATTTATTGATTAGAATTTTATTGAGAAAACCGCATATATAAATCACCAACATACTTGTGGTAAATATTGATCAGCAAAAATTTTTTACGATAAATTTTTTGAAATTGATAAAATTTTTTCTTCTTTTTAAAATTCATTATTTAATCTTTTGGTTATTTGTGTTATTTTTTCACTTCTGACTGATCAAAATTTTCGAATGTTTTATATATTCAATACTGATGGCGAAAGTGCAAAATCTAAGTTATAAGTTACTAAAATTCAGCAAAAAAATTTAAGAAAAATCGCTTATTCAAGAAAGTTACTATATTAAACTGTGGGCTAGGTTAAAGGTACATAATTGTTAATTTGGAAAAAGGATGAAAATTTATTTTGATGATGCCATCAAATGTATCCAATCAGTCATGAATATTAGAGATATTTGATATTTATTATATAACTAATTAACTTTGGTGGGGTTCTTTTTTATTTTGATAGAAATTCGTGTTCTACAAGATAAAGTAAATCCTAGTAATCTAAGTCTGGGTTCTGTTTTTAAGCTATGAATTTTTATCTTAATCTTGTTTAAAAATTCTGCAAGTACAAGATAGCGTCAGTCTTGCATTCTTAAATTATGTTGCGCTGAAAATCTTAAAAAAAATTTAAAAATTCCAAATTATTAATAATTAATAAGCCATACCTACTGGAGAGTTTTCAAAAATTTTAATAATAATATCTGATAAATTTCTACTCTCTAGGATTTCTATAGTATTTTAGTTAATGTTTGCTTTCTTCGTGGTCTTATTCACTTGCGTCCTGGTATTGGTCTTGCAACAATTCTTATAATCGTGATATTGGTCTTAGTAGATTATACACAGTATTTGTCTTGGTCTTGATCTTGTAACAGTGCGTCTCCACTAGACACATATCATGTTAAAACTTATGTCGTGACATAAAAATGTCTTGTGGAGACGCTAAATATTGTAACATATTTTATGTCATGACATGCATGTCTTGACATAATATATGTTATAACATCAGCTCGGACATATTTTCAGACATAAATTTGACGTTTAAGATTTTCAAGATTTTCGATGAATTGACTCAACACTTTGATGGTTGGGAGATTTTATTTTTAATTCTGTTTGTTTCTTTCTTTTTCTGAATTTTGTATTTGTTGTAAACATAGAATTAATGTTACAGTTTTGAAAATCTTTCTGCACAAATGATGATAGAATTTACTGTTTTTAGAAATTAAATATGTCAAGACGTAAGAAGTTCCCACTATTGATTATATGTTAAGACATAAATTATGTTAGGACATATGTCTTGACATCAATTATGTCTAGTGGAGATCCCGTGTAAGGCCAAGACTTATTGCTAGTACTCTTTACAGGTTTTGCACGATTGTAGTTTTACACCGAATTTTGTAGTTTTGATAATAAAAATGTAAGATTTAGTCGGTAAATTACTAAGTGAATTAGTAAGTGAATTGTTCGTTTATTTATAGCACAAATTAATGCTTAATTAAATACATATTTGTAAAAATCATACTTAAGTTATGCGTAATGTTCCTATTTACTAATGTTAATGGGTTTATCAATTGTTTTAAAATAAAATAGCTACGTATTTAATCAATTTATGTATTGTACTGGTTACCTACTGTCCGATCATTTCATAATACTTTGCTTATAATATTACTTATTAACAAATCATAAACGTGAAGATTGGAGAATCATAATACTGATTGCTTGTGTTAACTTAAACAATGATATTTTAAGTGATGTTTTTGTCATAAAAGTCAGACAGACAATTATTTAAACTTTGATATTATATTCAGATTATTTTTATATGTTCATTTCTTATGTCAATACTTTTTTATACTTTTGTAAAATTTATAGAATAATAGGGTAAAGTGGCCTATATTGTACAGGCTTCTTAATCGTACCACCTTACTAGTTAAGAAACTTAATAATATATTACATAACTGAGGTTGTAAGTTACATATTACACACGAGCGAAAAAAGTTACGCAAAAACTACGTAGTCCATAACTGTGCGAGTGTGTAGTACGCTTTACAATCGAGATACGTACTATACTTTATCTACGACTAATTTCGATTCGGTTTCATACGAAATCGAACGTAAATACTTACAGAACCTTCGGTTGCGGGAGTTAACTCTAGATAAAAAAAGATGTTTTATGCCGAAAATTGTATTGTATTTCGATTTGGTTAATACAATCAATGCTATGCTTAAAATTATCTGTCGCATGCCATAGGTTCCTTATCCTTGCACTAGGGAACAATACAATACAATATAGGGAACTTCCCCTTAGTAAAAGACATAAGTAATAATATTCATTATGAATTGGCTGTACCATATTCGTTTAAACCACTTAATGTATAAAGCTTAAATTGTTTAAAATAAAATTTTATAAATAGGTATGTTCCTAATTCACAAATGATCTTTTGAATCTTAAGATATAGACCTAATCTTTAATGAGACAAATTTGAGTTAACTATTCACTATTTATCTAAGTATTCGCGATGAAAATTACGGCGCACACTAGTTCGTTCCCGCGGTCAGATAACCCTGAAGGGTCTTATACTAGCTCGCTCCCGTCTAGACCGTATACTAGTTCGCTCCCGTAACTATCTGCTAATGCGATTAAGGTTCATTCTAAGAACCCAAAGATAGAGAAATTACACAAATTGAACAGCAAAATAAGAATGTTTTATTTGTGTTTTATAACTTAATATTAAATATATTATAAATTTGTTGTAAAATTATATTACATAAATTTTACAAAGTCGAATCTATACTTTTAATTTCAAATGTTATCGAGTGCCTGTGAAACATTATTAGTGTATGGCGGATTTTTATCCGTATTTTTAAACATACACCAATAATTCATATGTCCACTCAATGTCCAGCTTTGGCTGATACTTGAACACTCGATGTACTTTGGCAAATGGCCAATTCATTGTGTTAATTAAAATTGACATAGTGTTTGAAAAATCACCAAACTGGAACAAGTGATCGGTGGCCTAGTTGGTAAGGCGCTTGGCTGGTAACCAAGAGATCCGGGTTCGAGTCCCAGCCGATCCAGTTTGGTGATTTTTCAAACACTATGTCAATTTTAATTAACATAATGAATTGGCCATTTGCCAAAGTACATCGAGTGTTCAAGTATCAGCCAAAGCTGGACATTGAGTGGACATATGAATTATTGGTGTATGTTTAAAAATACGGATAAAAATCCGCCATACACTAATAATGTTTCACAGGCACTCGATAACATTTGAAATTAAAAGTATAAAACTGCGTCTCGCATTAGAGAGAGGTTGTGTTTGATTGATTACTGAATTGGAGTGGCACTCGAACAAGTGATCGGTGGCCTAGTTGGTAAGGCGCTTGGCTGGTAACCAAGAGATCCGGGTTCGAGTCCCAGCCGATCCAGTTTGGTGATTTTTCAAACACTATGTCAATTTTAATTAAAGTCGAATCTATTTATTACCTAAGTACTATTGTTTCAATAATGATATTTTTCCTTCTACAAATTCCTTACGCAAATTAATTACCTTGCGATACACTTTTTTGTGCCTTTATGTAAATGTTTTTATGTTATTCTTATGAAAATTATATTTATAATTATTTACAGTTAAAATGGATTTCACTTTTTCACTTAACATTTCACACACTTCCATATCGATGACAAAATTATACAGATTGGTTGTTAAACTAGTTTTATCTTCAACTGATTGACCACAAATAATAACTAATCTGCGAATATTTGCTTTTCATCTTACTATATGGAATATCCCCACCGTCATTTAAGGTAATTAATTTTACCTGTCGGTAGATAATAAGTCGGGAACGAACTAACCTACGACCCTTTTTCAAAATAAGATTAAAATCTGACCGCGGGAGCGAACTAGTATGCAACCCGGGAGCGAACTAACCTACGACCCTTTTAAAGATAAGATTAAAATTGACCGCAGGAGCGAACTAGTATGCTAGTATGCTAGTAGAACTGACAGTTGTTTTTTATCCACAAAATGAAAAATCTACAACCTTGAAAAATCAATTTCTCTTATACTGCGGTATCAGTTTATTTGAAAAATAAGTCTGAAACAAATTCATATAATTTATCTTTTTGATATACTAATTCTTAAATCAATAATGAAATATCGACATAATATGTATAACTGTATAAGAAATATTCTATAAAAATATTTATTATTAATTAAATGAATATTCTTTAGTAGACTAACATTTTTCTTCCATAAATATTTATTTATTAATTATAATTTTATAACAAGAGGATAAATAAATAAGTAATCAGAACCGTATTTATGTTTGATAATAGAATAATAGTTTAAGTAGGTACATTTTACAAAATAAAATTTTATTTAATTTTTTTTTATTATTCTTTAAAATATTTTGTTCGCCACTGTTTATGCATTCTTTTGTTTAATTGTACCTTTTGTATTTGTTCACTAATGTATCATTTAGTTATCTAATTCATTATTAATTGACTTCAAAACAAGATTTTAATAGTGACTTATATTGTACGGTAATTATTATTAAATTTCAACAAGAATAATTATACCTTTAAAGCGTAATATGCGCAAATAAGATGCCCGATTAGAAATTAATTTATCAAAATAATTTATTGCAAGAATTTCAGTTAGTTTATCAATACTTCTTATATACCGTAAAACCGTCTAGACCCGGACACTTTTTTACATTTTTTGGTATAATTTTATGTTTATACATGTTTCCTTCATAGATATCACCAATAAAAGTATTACCATTAGAAAGAGCGTATACTATCTGTTACATCCCTGACCCATTTGTTTCATTATAAGTAAAAAGAAAAAAAAATAAAAAATAATTTGTAAGTGTCCGGGTCTACACCCCAAATCAGTCTTGACCCGGACACTTACTTAAATAATGTAATAACACGCAAACTAATCTCTCCCGTCGGTGTTAGGACAGTGTTTTATATCGTCTGATGTCTTTGAACCTGTCAAAGGCTTCAAAACATTTTGTGGGAAGGGAGAGGGGTCAATACATAGTATGCCTCTCTATGAAGTAAACATGCGATATGACACCAGAAGGAGGCATAAACCGCGTAATTCTGGCGGGAATATAACGTATGGATACTGGAAATTACAGCCAGTGCGAATTGCGGCCATAGTGTAATAAACTGATGTGTCCGGGTCTATATATGTATATAGCATGTATTTTTTTATATATACATTGAATATAACTTCAAACATCATTAAATGATGCGCGATAAAATTCTGAACACATACATATCAAAATTAAAACAATATGACAATTATGACGAAAATTACATGTCTAAGTTAGACACACATTTTATTTCTTTGAAAAACTAGAGAATAGTAATCCTGTAAAATGAGATAGTAAAAGTTGAAATCCGTAGTCTTTATTGGTAAAACTGTTTAGAGGATGTTTTTCTCTCTATAATGACGTCAAGAACAAATGTTTATTGTAGCAGGTTAATGTAGAAGCTACTTACTTTGAAGATTGGTGCAAAGTGTCCGGGTCTAGACGGTTTTACGGTAAGTTCTTTTTTTATTTTTTTTTTATTTTATTTTTTTTTTTTTTTTTTTTTTTATAAATGCTAATACATATTAATATATTTTATCTATCATATGTTTTTAGATGCGCAAATTAGAGGCAAAGTTATGTTATTAAAGTGACTGTATTCAAATTAGTGTTTGATAGTATAGAACATACTGAATGAACTTAGAAATTAGAATATTATAAATAGTTTTACGTGACTTTAGTAAATTAACACATTACACTCATAAAAAATGAAATATAAAATAAGGATAGCATTTAAATTAATGTAGGGGCGACCGAGAAAAAAATAATACCTAATTGGAGTAATTAGGATGAAATTTTCAGACGATAGATTAGAAAAATGTTATTGTTTATAAAAGATTTAGTTAAATAGCTTTTTGAAAATTTTTGAATAAAATAAAATGTTGATAATAAAATGGATATTATTTATTTACAATAAGTGGGTCTGAAGTAGACAAGCAAGTTTTAATGGCACGCGACTATTAAAAATCAGTGTTCAATTTGTTTTTTTTAATTTACGGAGTACAAGACCAGTATTTTTAAACATGTTTTTAAATAAGTAATTGACAATCGGACAGGTGTTAAGAGTTGAAAAAAGAAACAAAAGATAAATTAAAAAAAATTTTTATATAAATCAACTTAGTCAAAAAACACTACACGTTGCGTAGATTTTTATCACCAACCCCATCAGAGATGCAGGAGCTCAAAATTCTAAAATTTGAAAAAAAGTCCATTTTTGGAAATTTATAAAAATAGAAGGATATTAGTTTTACAATTGAAATTATTTTAGGTAGTTGTACCCATACATGTAAAGCTATTTTCAAAAAAAAAAAAAGAAAAAAAATGTTTAAAAAATGAATTTTACTTAATTTTGATATCCAACTTTAGGTGAAGTTTTCTTGTAGAAGGGAGAAAAATAGACTAAATATGGAAACAATTTGAAATAAAGAGAGATTTATTACTTTTAAAATGGTTTTTGCTTCAACCTTTTAGGTTGAATGGTTTATGATATATTTGCATTAGCGTACAAAGCTGCAAACACAAAAATCAGCGCAAATTGAAAAACAAAAATGGCCGCCACACTTGAACGGCTTAAGATAATTTTTGTAAAGGATTGTTCTAAATACCTCAAATAAAAGAACCTTTAAAATGGTCAAACAACCACCTCTGGACCACTTTCATATGGATTGACTCGTAACAGAGTAATAATTCTGATTTTTTTTAAAAAAAAAGTTTGGTTGGTACACAGAACTACGAACGTTCGGTTCGAAAATTTGTTTATTGGAACATTTTTTAAGTACACGGCATACGTGTGTATGGTATCAGCAGAACCGTTCTGAACTGTGCTGCTGGAACACAGTTAATGTTAACATAATGCTTCCTATTACTGTACTATCTCTATATATCTTGCATGCAAAATACATAACTTTTGCTTTTAATTTTTCTTCAACTACAGTAATTATTTGAATCATCCATTTTAATCTTTACTTGTTTCAATTTCAGTTTTTCTTATCGCAAGGATAGACAGGCACACATACACAGTGATTTTTAAGTAATCATTATTAATTATGTTGTAGATAAGCTTGTATATATGTGTGTATGTGTTGCATATGAATTATGGATGATGTTACGATGGCTATACGATGATGAAATTAGAAGATAATTTTTTTTTGCATAAAAATTAATAATTTCCCAATCAATTTTAATTAATTTTAATTATTTAAACATATAAATAAGTATATATGAAAATAATAACATTTATATTTTTTGCTTTTAAAATTCAATAATATAATAATTTTTGTGAAAGTTATGGAATATGTTAAAATTTCGTTCAGCTTCATAAATTATCAACTTTTTTTTATTTTTATATATTTATTTATTTATTTTATTAATATCGTATTTTAATAAAATAATAATCATATGGATTACATTATAACTTAGTATTTCATAAGATTTAGAGAAAAAAATTGTTTAGTTAGCAATTATTTGTTTCTACGCCACTGAAAGTAAGTTTTGCGATCGATAATTATTGTAATAGAAATCATCTTTTTGAAAATTACATCACTATAGAGTGTTTTTATTTTAGCTTGTTTGCTCGAATTTGAAATGAATGTGGTAAGTGTTGAATTAAGTTGAGGTTGAGAATGAGGTTGATGCTGAAAAGAGTAATATTTATGTAGTATGCAAGTTGATATCTTGTTCTTTTCCCAATTCCAATTTTGTTAAAGCTGAAAAAAATGGTAACAAATAATAACAAGAACTTATGATTCCCTTAAATTTTTCGGGTTTTTAAAATCTTCTATGCACTGGTTAGCGTCTGCACAATTGTTAAAAAAATATTTAAATCTAACACTATTGTTTTATTAAAGTGAACGTGAAAATGAAAGTAGTTTTCGGGGATATTTTTCGAGGTAGATGTAACATATGGATATACCGATAGAAATGGAAGAAAAAATCATTTAAGTGTGCCAGAACCTATTTCATGTTCCATAAGAAAAACAAAAGTTCGAGGTCATAACTTGAAAATGGGTAGTCACAGAAAAATTCTAAGATGATACTTAAATTTTCCATAAAACGATATTATCAGAATGCGTAGATAAAAATATGAGCTTTTACCAGCAAGAAATTATGGGCAGAAAAAGAAATTTGGAATTATGACTTTTGGGAGATAGCATTCGACACATCTATAATTTAAGTGAAGCTGTCTCTTCCACCGACCATGAGATTCTCGTGAACCGACTTGTGTGCTAATGGCCATATTGACCGAAACATGTCATAAGAGTTTAACACAATAAAAGTGCTATTTTTATAAAGTATTTTATTTATTAATAGCAAATATGGAATACCATAAAGTAACACTCAAATCTATTAAAAATCCCATGGCAATTTCATTAGGGATGCCCCGTACAGTAAGTAACCCTTATATATTGTTTTAAGAAGTTCGTAAATTGAAAACTGAAATATGGCTTTTCCTTTTCATTTGTTTTTTTAATAATAATAAAATGGTTAATTAATTAATTAAGTAAATAAATAAAAATACCAATTCCATCAATTTTTTTGTTAAAATTCAGTTTTACTTTATATAATGATCAATAAAAAATACCATGTTCCTTTCGCAATATGTCATGATTGAAAAGTGATACTGTATTAATAAAATTAATATGCGTGCGTGACTTTGTTTCATGGTTGAGATACTCCTCTTACTCGGGAGGAGAAAAGACATAATAAAAATTGCTGACTGAAGATTATTAAATTTGAAAAAAAATTACAGACATACCTATTATAATGATTTTCGTTTTCTTCTTAAATAAGTATCCACATTAGGTATCCACATATAACCATGTGTGACCATTTGTGTCAAACAAGGACAACAGTCCATCAGAGAATAATAGTCATAACAGATTTAACATAATTGACCATAGAGAGAGTCTTCAAGATTGTTCATTTAATCAGTGTTTTAAGATGAGTTTTTGTTGTCATGTGAACACACGCGGTTATAGTTAGTCAATCTATGATTTATTGCGTTTTTTTTTCTTTTTAAAAAAGAAAATGTGAGTTTTCCTTCAAGCAATTATAAGATGAAATTGTATGTCATTATTTTATTGTCGGTACAGACGTTGGTAAAACAATTTACACGAATCAATTATCATTCAAAATAAAGGGGACGATTTTTTTTTTAAATTCAACACTATATTGGGATAGAGTAATTTAACAAAGTCAGTCCTTTACTTATGAAAATAACACTTACATAAAACTTACAATTTTCCAAATTTACTTTCTGGCAAATCAATTTCACCCTTTTACAAATCAAATTTAACCATTTGTAAATCAAATTTAGCTTTTTTCAAATGAAACTATGTATTTCTTTCGGCTACTAACACCAGAAACTAGAACGGCATGAAGTAATTATACCCTTTACGATTACTTCAAATATAAAAATGAAAACAGAATTTAAAAATAATAACATAATAACCAATAACGAACTGTTTGTTACACAGTAAAAAAAATTCTGTTCTGCCTAAAAAAAAAACCAGTGGTCAAAATTTTTGTGTTAAATAAGTAACACAACCCTGCGTTTATATAATATTTCGTGTTTGTGTTAAATGTAAATATTAACATAAATTTCGATTTAACAGAATAGAAAAAGTTTACCTGTTTTGAACACCAAGGAAGTAACACAATATTTGTGTAGAGCAAAAGAATGCTATAAGTACCTAACTTACATTAGAATATATGTATATCTACCAAAATATATATAATAAAAAAAATGAGAGTAGTTCTTATTATTAAACAAAACCGAAAAATTATAAGTTTTTTCAGTTATTGACGAATCTAGTTTTATTGAACGTTTAAAAATGAAACAATTTTTTCACATTTTAAGGTTATTTTGTTACAGATTCAGTTACAAAAAATTATGTAAGCTTATTTGAGATTGTATTATATAATATACAATCTCGTAAGCTTACATGATTTTTTTAACTGAATCTGTAACAAAATAACCTTAAAATGTAAGAAAATTGTTTCATTTTTAGACGTTTAATAAAACTATTATTCGTCAATAACTGAAAAAAACTTGTAATTTTTGGATTTTGTTTAATAATAAGAACTACTCTCATCTTTTTTATTATATATATTTTGGTACATACATATGGAAACAAATAAAAATTTTTACAAAGGACTGACTTATTTTGCGTTCTTTGAGTGTCATTTATAATAATATGTGAACAAAATCGTTATAGTTTTAGACGATTTTCAAATATCTTAAGTGGAAGTAAAATATTGAATAAAAAAGTTTAACAACTAACCTTTGATAAATCTGAAAAATTAACACAAAATATAATATATCTTCTTGTGTGTTAAATCACTGACACAAATCTTGTGTATAGATTTGACATATATGCTTTGTGTTAAAATTACACAAAAAATTGAGTGGACCGTTCTGGACATGTGAAATGTGTTAATTTTAACACAAATTTTTTCACTGTGTAATGGCCATATCGGCTAAAACATGTCACAGAAATTAAAAACTTAAAATGAAGTGGTATCAGTAAAAAAAATTGATATAAGTACTTCAAGTATTTTCTGATTTTTTTTAAGGATTATTTGGAAAATCGGAGGACAATATTAGGAACTATACACAGAAAAAAAAACAGTGATTTTATTTACAAAACCGCTTTTAGTATTTAGCTTTCGTTGTTAGAACTAAAATTTGAGTAATTGTAACAAAACTCACTTTCAGTGATTAATATAAGTTTTATTAATCCTACAAATTGCGTTTTATTAATTCGTTAATATAAAATTTTGTAAATATTATAAAAACTTTTGTAATAACAAAAAAAATAATTTAGTAGTATATTTTTGTAGCATTAATTACAGTTCTATTAAATATTTTAAGTAAATATAAGAAAAATATTTGTAATTATAACACTGTTTTAAAAATCAAAATGCGCATGCTTAAAGTAAAAGTTTCTTTTGTAATTAAAACAAAAATTTTTGTAATAATTAAATGACGCTTGCGCAGAGTTGACAAGTTGATACGTTTATGTGATATTTTGTAAACGTTCATAATACCTATATATGCATTTAAAGAAACCCTGATTTAGTGATTATCAAAAAGTTTTGTATTTCTCATTTAAAAATTGTGTTTTGTAATTATAACAAAAAGTTTTGTAATAAATAACTGACGCAAGCGCAATATTAACGAATTCTATGATTTTTAGAATGTTGTGTAGTATTCATAGCGTCATTCTGTGATAGAGTCCATCTTCATAAATATTTATTATAACCTGACAAGAGTTTATGAAAAAACATAGTATACAATCTCAATTTAAAAGATTGTTTGTACGTTAGAAATATGACAAGAAAACTTGCTAATGGTTTTACTATCGAAAATCTGACAATGGCTAGTAAGTATTTTCATAAATTATTTTTTGCTCACAAATATTAATAACATTCCTATTAAAATTTGATCTCTTTTTTTTTCAGATACTAAAAGCAATTTTGAACATTATGGAAAAATTAATTTCAGATTTGCAGTTAAACTGTTTTATAACCAAAGAAAAATTCCTTCAGTTCAGAAATTTATAAAACACTAGCAAATTTGCATTCCTTTTCAAATTCAAGTAAGGGTTATTTTTTGGTTAGACATGTTTTTAAAGCTTCATATTTTAGTCAGTAAAATATTCTTTTTTTACAGGTGGAAAACATGCTAGGTACTCCTATTTTATCTTTTTACTTTGATTCTGAATCGAATATGTAATCCATTATTCGACTATATGTGAAAAACCTCAGTCAAGTAAATTACTAACAACAAGGATTCTTTTTCAAATTCAAGTAAGTTTTTTATTATTTGGTTAGACATTTTTTATGTTTCATATTTTAGTAAAATATGCTTTTTTACAGATAAACAACATGTTTGTTTTCGTTATGTTTTTTAAAATTTTTCACTGGATTTTGAAGATGTAATTGAATATTGGACTACAGTTATATATTTTATTGAAATTTGCTTAATATTAGTTCTGAATATAAAAATATGTTAGAATTATTTCTAAAACACTTGCCATACCTCCTGTAAGTTAATAAATTTTAACATAACTTTTTATTTTTTTGTATTAATTAATTAATAAATTCATTTATATAAAATAAAATTTTTCTTATTTTACAGGGACTAACTGGATGTACTTTGATAATTAATGTAATGCTGTGTAAAATAGATGTGAAGTTTGAATTTTGTACATATTTTATAGTCACATCTGTTTTGTTTTTTACATTAATTATCAAAGTATATCCAATAAGTTCCTTTCCTTCACAAATATTCTTAATAATATTTACAGGGGTTATTTGTAAGTACAACAAAAAAATATAGTAAAATTTACTATAAAATTTAGTATTTATTAATAAATAAATCATACCAATTACAAATTCCATTTAGTAATTATAACAAAGTTTATTAAATGTTCAACAAAACATACGTTGAGTTTTATTCACAAAAATAAGTCTTTGTGATAATTACAAAAATTATTCTGAATTAATAGAACCTTTTAGTACTCAGATTTTTAATAAAAGTGGTTTTGTAATATTACTAAACGGTTCTATTGGAGTAAAAATTTTGTAATATTAATTCACGTTTTTGTAATATGCAGTGAGTTTTTTTTTTCTGTGTAGGTATGGCTAATTTTCTTGATCAGATAAGTAAAAATTAAAAAAACGATTTAAGCCGGTTGGTTGAATTAGGGTAACTGGTTATGAAACTTTTATTTACACTATCAAAATGATTAAACTTTTTTAAAAATATGACTGACTCCACAGTAGATTTTTTCTTAGTATTCTTACATGCCAGATTTTGGTGAAACTGAAAATAACGATTTCGAAAATCGATTCGCTTCCAATCTCATCATTTTTTTATCATTTCACAATTTTAGTAATGCTGATAACGTCACCAAATTAAAAGGTTCCCTTTTTTTCAAAGCGTCACACTAAGGTGATTTGAATTACAGTGATTTAGATGTTAACTTTTCATTTTTGCTATCAAAAATAACCCAATTCCTTTTATAAATGTGACTGATTCGACAGAAATAAGCCACGATAATATTTGAATTATCTGGTTTGTAAAAGATTGAGTTTTATTTGCAAAAAAGGTGAATTTGGAGTATGAAACCTGTAACTTAAAACAGTATTATTCATATTAGGCTTTCCAATTATTTTTTTTAAATTCATGCATGTTTTATTAAAAATGTGAATTTGGACATCTGATAACGACACTAATATTAACATTTAAAGTTTTCTTAGTTTTCCTTATTTTTAAAAAATTTTAAATGAAACTTGCTTAAAAGATACAAATATACACTAATTTAATGCTAAAAAAACATAATTACGTACATCTTTTAGTATAATTATAATAGCAATAAAATAATTAATGATAATAGTATAACGGATGACAAATAAAAATTAGGGGGAAGATGCATGATTTGAACTAATATTTATCATACAGTACGTACGTGGTTACAGGATAATCATGGGAAAATACAATAATGTATGTTGTAATGAGACACTAGCGCCAACAACCGTCAAGTTGGTAAGTTACGTTACCTGCAGTTTTATCCCCGTGAAAATGTAGGTGTGTATCTGTGTATGTGTCGATTCACACAGGCAGATAGACAGACGGAGACAGATTGAATCACTTTTTGCTCGATCGCAACTCTTTTTGTTCTGTGAGGAAACAACTTTGTACGTAAGTATAGATGTGGCAACAGCAAAAAATAAATAGGGGAGATAAAAAGTGGTTATTGAGAGAACTTAGAACGTAGTCATCGTGTCTATTTGGTTTCCCCCTTGTTTGGTTGCGGACTGTGGTTCACAAACCAACAAAAAAAAAAAAAAATGAGTAGATACATTATCAAAATTAAATTGAACGTATAAAATTGATATTGGGTGCCACCAATTTGGATCAAAAAGTCATAATATTTATACAATATAGATTGAATTAAAAATCAAAAAGATTATGTTTTATATTAGGATTAAGATACTTATTAAATAACGCTTAAGAACATTTAAGTGACTCAAGTCATATACAGTCTAGAAAATGCTTTCTCGGAAAGCTCAAAGAAATTTATTTTCAGCTTTGTACTTCTTTGAATTTAATAAGTCTTAAGTATTTTGTCTAATAAGATATATATATAGATATAGAAATTAAGAAGAAATGTAAAACCGTTTCCAAAATATTAAGGGTTCTTGAAAAAAATTTATAATGTAATCGAATTAAGGTAGCAGTCTGGTAACTTGCGCTGTTTTTCATGCCTATTTTTAGGGGCATTTTTTTGAGAAAGAACAAATGAAAAGTTTTGAATTTTTAATACGTTTTTAGTTACATCTTAAGGTAATAAAAAAAAATATTTTTGAATAAATTAAATTTTATTTTATTATTATTATTATCACTTGAAGTTGGCGCCTCAAAAAAAACACACCTTGATGGCCCGCGCGGTTTCTAAAACAATTTTTCAGCGCTCCCACCATAATATAGCTCTTTGTACAATCTAGCTTCATACATCATAACTATAATTGAAATTTTTTTAGGGATTTGTCCTGCGCTTCCACACCGAAAAATTGAAAATCATATAATATGGGGTCAGTGGTAACTTTATGGATCAAACTATTGGTTTAATTAAAGATTTTTATAGTAGTTATGGTGTATCTTAAGTTTTTGTTATATCAAAAAAAAAAAAATTCTGTTCAATGAGTTTAATTTTAAAATATTCGTATTTTACCCTGCGACTACGTAATTGACAACTCCTAATTATAATATTTATTAAGGTCATTTACTAACAATTTCATTATCACTAAAACGATGTTTCTGTTAGTTTCCTTAAGGTAGTAGTCCGGTAACAAGCGCTATTTTTCATGCCTATTTTTAGAAGCATTTTTTTTTTTTGAGAAGGAACAAATGAAAAGTTTTGAATTTTTTATATGTTTTTATTTACATCTTAAAGTAATAAAAAAATATTTTTGGATAAATTAAATTTTGTTTTATTATTATTATTATCACTTGAAGTTGGCTCATAAAAAAAAACACACTTTGATGGCCCGCGTGATTTTGACTCTTGGAGACATCTGAAATCAAAAATTCTTAATTAGTCCTAATCTATAGATATGTCATTCTGGTCCGGATTAGAATTATGAAATTTTATCGAAAGGTAACAAAATGGCGGGGGCTTCCAAAAAAAAACTTTTTTTTCAAAGTCCGCCATTTTGTTACCTTTCGATAAAATTTCATAATTCTAGTTCCGACCAGAATGACATACATATCTATAGATTAGGACTAATTAAGAATTTTTGATTTCAGATGTCCCCAAGAGTCAAAATCACGCGGGCCATCAAAGTGTGTTTTTTTTTTTTTGATGCGCCAACTTCAAGTGATAATAATAATAATAATAATAAAACAAAATTTAATTTATTCAAAAATGTTTTTTTATTACCTTAAGATATAAATAAAAACATATTAAAAATTCAAAGCTTTTCATTTGTTCTTTCTCAGAAAAAATGCCTCTAAAACTAAGCATGAAAAACAGCGCAAGTTACCAGACTACTACCTTAAGGAAACTAACAGAAACATCGTTTTAGTGATAATGAAATTGTTAGTAAATGACCTTAATAAATATTATAATTAGGAGTTGTCAATTGCGTAGTCGCAGGGTAAAATACGAATATTTTAAAATTAAGCTCATTGAACAGAATTTTTTTTTTTTGATATAATAAAAACTTAAGATACACCATAACTACTATAAAAATCTTTAATTAAACCAATAGTTTGATCCATAAAGTTACCACTGACCCCATATTATATGATTTTCAATTTTTCGGTGTGGAAGCGCAGGACAAATCCCTAAAAAAATTTCAATTATAGTCATGATGTATGAAGCTAGATTTTACAAAGAGCTATATTATGGTGGGAGCGTTGAAAAAAATTGTTTTAAAAAAAATATTATAATTTGTTTCCCATAGAATATTTTTCCCATTTAGGTACTCAGTTCAGAGAGAAACAATGAACGAGTAAGATAAAGAAGGATAGATAGAATTAACGTATTAATAATTTTTTTCAATTGTACATCAGTTCTTTAACTATTATTATCATTTACTAGTGCGGGTGAGTGTCATGTTGTAACGTGGACAAATAGTATGTATAGTAAACCAACCGTCTAATACAATTATTAATGGCAGGTGATAATCTGTTTTTTTTTCTGGTGTAACGGACATTGCTACGTTGGAAAGGTGTACAATGTACAGGGTACAGGGTTTTTAAAAAAAAAAGTAAGGCAATCTGATCCCAGTTGTCAATAAAATATTAAAATATTTTAATCAATTCTGTAGAAAAGAGTTTAAAATGCTTTAGGGGATATTCTGCTGCGATTTACCGAAACGGTTACGCACGGCTTTATGACGATACACAACGATTTCAAGAATATTTGGTTGGATGTACGAAACCCACGATGGCCTCTGAGGCTTAAAGTTCGTTGTACATATTTGCAGATATTGTTTATTGAGATAAAATCAAAGTTTATCGCGGTTTATTTGATGAGGTCATAAAATTTTTCAATGTCTTCGATTCTATAAATGAAATGATACGATAGAATGATGTTATTGGTAGCATTAATTGATTTGAAATTGTTCTCTTCATTTATACCAAAATTAAATATATTATAGAATAATCCGGGGGCAAAAAAAACTTCAAAATCTTCAACATAAAACTCATACTTCAAGTCATATTTCTAAAAGAATTCGATTATTTTGATAACAAAAATGGAATTAAACAAAATAATGATATCATCATTTATTCTCGAGATATGCGAGACGATAAATATTTTACAAAAAGTTTTTAATTTCATTTTCTCATTATAAAAAACAAAGCGCTAATGCGAATTTGCTGAAAACTTTATCCGGTCTTCATTTTTTAATTATGCATCTAATGAAATTAGTCCGGAGTTGATATCATCATTCGTTCTCGAGATATGCGAGACGAAAAGAAATTCACGAACGAACTAACGAACGAACGAACGAACTAACGAATGAACGAACTACACAGACATCACGCTAAAAACGATGCATTCGGATCCTAGTGACCTTGCAACGCGGAGATACGTCTTAACTTCAAATGGAAAGTTAAAAAAAAAAAAACGTATTCAATTATTGTGTCACCACGCTTGTCGTAGCTGTCACGATTGGTGTTTGTTACGTTTTATATTTATAGTTATGTATAAACTTCTAAAAAGTAAGAAAATGATGTCTTTTATATAAATATTGGGTGTTGCTAAAACTTAAGTATCAGAAAAAACGATACATTGCAATAATAATAAAAAATTCGTTGAAACTACCGCGTGTTACCATCTGTAATTTCAAGGTACACCTTGTAAGTTGACATTTTGTAGTGCAATTATACCCGTATAAAATTTACTCTTTGAATACGTTCCCTGCTGTTGTCATTTAGTGATTACAAACAATAAACAAGGCATAAATATTTTAACTTAAATATAACTCAATATAAATTTTATTAACTTTTCAGAAAAAAGTTATTGTAATAGGCTCGATTTCCGAGAGTCACAATTTTGATATATCTCCACATTTTGAGGGCCCGAGAGTCGCATATTATCGTTTTTAAGATGATATCTTTCTATGTGTAAGTATGTAGAATTGCATACATGTCAGATCAGTTTCATTGGATGCGTAATTACGTAGTAAATAAGTACCTATTTGATTCGATTTTCATGAAATTCGGTCAATTCGTTTTTCAGTTAGGTAGTTAGTATATAGTGATTTCAGTTGTTTTAATTTTAAAATTTATTTTGATTTAATTTAATTTCCATAAATTTGTCGCATTTTATTAGTCCGACAAGGATAGAAATTAATTGATAGGTAATAATAATGAAAATGTTAATTTATGAAATTCTAAAATTGTTGAATCGTTCTCTATTTTAACTATATTTTATTACTACATTGTTTCCAAACTGGAGGTCCCGACTAGTGATGAGCAAATGCAAGACCAAGACCAAGACTTGGCAGTCTTGGTCTTGGTCTTGTTCTTGCATTAAGAGTTTTGGTCTTGCTCTTGCTAGAGCAGTTTGAGTCTTGGTCTTGGTCTTGCAAAATGCAGTCTTAGCCTTGGTCTTGTTATTGCTAAAAAATCTTGCACTTTCTTGCATTTTTTTTATTTGCGGATTTTTTTCTTCTAAAATCAGAATTTTTACTATCTTTACGCATTAATTATACTTTCAAACTATTTAAATAGTTTAGCAAGAGTCTTGCTTTTGTCTTGGTCTTGCTCACTTGAGTCTTGGTATTGGTCTTGCAGCCATACTTATAGTCTTGGTCCTGGTCTTGCTCTTGGTATACATAGTCTTGGTCTTGCAAAAATGCAAGACCAAGACTAATTTTGCTCATCACTAGTCCCGCCCCCAAGGGGCGCGTTTGATAATAGGAGGGGTCGTAATCTATTTAAAAAATAAGACCCGTCTACAAAGCATTCTATTATTAAAGTAATTATTGAATTATAATTGTTACAAAATTAAATAATACCAGGTAATAATAATATTATAAAATAAAGTAATAGGCAAAGTTGTTTGAAATAATTAATTATTAACTATATAATGCGATGCGATGGTCGGCTTTGTTTTTCACTTATTGTTGGAAAATTGGAAAGTTGGAAAGTCAATTATATATATCTATGGAGTTGATGGTATGGACCTGCAGGGCCATTCCATTTCCATTTCCATTTCCATACTTCTCAATGTTGCCACTGACCCGCGACCAGCCTCCGATATTTCATTGCATCTTCGACCCTTCCACTCTAACTTTTTTGAGATCGGCCTCAAAAATAAATTTTAGGAAAAAATTATCATTTTAATTTCCTTAAAATACTAATACTCTAGTAACGGAATGATCATCAAAAAATCCAAATATGAGGGAAATTTTTTAACAATAATTTCGAAAAAAATTCTCGAGAAAATTTTTTGGGGGAATTTTTGTTAACGCATTTGTTGGATGTTTTATTTTAAAATAATTTTATATTCAACAAAACCTACTTACCGTTGGGTTATTGTGACCGTATACACGTAGCTCAGTATTATATAATCCAATTACGATATATGTGGAGCTTTTCTATCTTCCATTATATTCCAATAACGTATGACATAAAAGCTTTCAAGCTTTCTTATAAATCAATATCTATTCTCTGCGACAAATGCTGATACATTAAGTGCCTATATCTACATATATCTAAACGTTTTATATTAGGTATATATCAGAATTTTATTTATAAGCTTTGAACAGTTACATCTCCAGAAGGTGTAATTCCCAGCTAAAATATGGATTCGGTAAAATTTGATGAAATGTCTATCTGAGGTTACTTTCAGTGTTTCATTTAAATCTCACGGAAATTTTAGAAAAAAAAAATTGACTACGCATTATATTTCCACGAATGACGTTAATATCAGTCATGATTAGGGTTGCCAACCATACTTTATAATAAAGTATTCTACTTTATTTTTCACAAACATACTTTATACTTTTGCATAAAAATAAAGTATGCTAAAATACTTTATTTTAAATCTTGACTGTGATTACACTAAACAAAACTTTCTGATACGTAATTCGCAAACGATTTATTAAATATTAAGATAGATGATTTACCTATAACTATTTCTGAATCAATAATACTTAAAAAAAATCTAGAAAAAATCTACTAATAATAACAAAGAATTTTCAAAGAAAAATACTGTTGAAAAACAGCAATATATGTATGCTTAAAAATACGTGTGATAACTAACCAAATTAAAAAAAAAAAAATTATTTCGTATTTGCTCTCTGTTCCAGCAACCCTAGCTTTCACTGAGAGAGTTTCTCCATAGATTTAATAAAAAAATGAGTTATTTATTTATTTAAATCTAAACTTAGATTCTAAAACTAGCTATGAAACGTTCATAGATAACAAAAATTGTTAGCATGTGCTAATAACACAAAAAAATGTATTTAAGGCAATAAAAATTTGAATTTGGAAAGTAATTTTTTTCTGATAAATACTTTGTTTTTTATTAAAAACTATTATTTAACTTCCTATGTTAATATGTTGGTTTAGATCAAATCTTGCATACGTGTCTAAGTCCTATACGTTTAGTCCTATGCAACTTTTTGACATTTCGAATTATCAAATATTGTCCATTGATTTTACATTGCAATTTTTTGTCTCCATAGTTATGTCTGATTAGGGTAAATTAACCGATTAAAATATAGGTAAAAAAATTACTTCTTTATTAAATAAAATAAAGTAAAAAAATGTTTTTTTAAGAAAAAGCTTTTATTCAAAAATGGGCTAAAAAAATGAAATAACTACTGAGTGAAGTTTGAAGCAATATGCAACATAATTTATAAAAGCTTGAGGCGTTTAATTAAGTTTGATAAGTACTGAAAAGTAAAATAGCTACACTTATATCCAAAACAGAAATAATTAATGATAACGCCTCAAGCTTTTATAAATTATGTTGCGTATTGCTTCAAACTTCACTCAGTAGTTATTTCATTTTCTTTTGGCCCATTTTTAAATAAAAGCTTTTTCTTAAAAAACATATTTTTTACTTTTGTTTTTATTTAAGATTCTTTATTTTTCTCAAAAAAAGTTGGCAACCCTAGTCATGATAGAAAGCCGTCTTCACAGTATCTCTCTGCCCGCATTAATATACTCGTAAACAATAATCAAGCGAAAGAAGCATGGCAACAGAAAAACCGATTTGTTAGCAAGGTGTACGAACGTACGCGCGTTTGACGGTGTTGTCATAGAAACGATAGAATATCAAAATCAACACAAAACGAAAATACGAGCGAAACGCCAACTCACCAGGTAGATTAGGTAGACATGACTCTTGGTGGAGAAGTGAACGTCCGACTCCCTTCGTTCGTATCTCCGTGACTTGGCTTCCACCTCGACAGCACATAGCAGCCGTCGTAGCCGTTGTACGTTCTGTATGTCCGTCAGTCAACACGCGTTCACATCGTCAAGAGATATAATCACCACCAGGTAACAACAGAAAAGCACACCTATTGTATTCTATGAAACTGGGTACCTACGTACATGATAGCTTTATGTATGTTGCTGATATGCCTAGGCTAAGCACTACAGACTAGGATACCTATCTAGTTGGTGCCAGCGCAATGACATGTGTGTCGGTTTTATTCGTTAGTTATCATTAAATATACTATGGATAATTCTACAGACTGAATTTTTTGAAAGTTTTTATTTTTATTAGACTAGCCGCGCACTAGCAATTTTTTTGTCACGTCTAAAAGCAACTTTTAAATCACCGAGTATAAAACGTATTGTTTTGTATTGAACCCAGCGCATTGGTGATTTTTAACTCTTTGCAGTCAAGCAAAAAAAAAGTGAGTTGTAAATAGGCTGGTAAGACATGTCGCACATGACAACGATCGACGTTCTTTTTTTGACGGATTCTTTTGACGTTCTAACCTTGTTTCCCCAAAGTTGAATACTAAATGCGCTAAATACGTCCTCAATGCTGTTTTTATTAGTTTTTAATTATAAAAAGATAATTCAACGTGATTTTGTATTATTTTATTTACAATTTTTCTAATAAATGAATGTGTTTGCAGTTATTAAATAAAATATTCATGTAATGTGAAGTATGAGCAGTCATTCAGTGTGTCATGTGGTACATGTCTTATGATTCAACAGACAAAACACCTTTACATATGGTAGAGTTAATGGACAAACCACCTTGTCATCCTATACATGTCTTATAAGCGCAAAGGGTTAAATTGAGGTAACTAAAAAATTACATCATGTTCTATTTTATGAGTGAGGGAACTGTTGCCAATGATAATGGAACACGCATGTTCAAGTTAGTTGGAGCGCACTGGTGACTATTTAGTTGCTTATAACTATTTCTTATGACAATTTTTTATTTGTTTTTGTGAAATTGAATCATGGCGTTGAATGTTGAAGATTTTATTAGTGAGATCGAGAAACGACCAGCAATATTATAATACAAAATTAACAATACTCTGATAAAAATTAAAAAAAAAAAATTATGGGTTGAATTAGGTTTGTGAAAAATTTGTTGAGAATTGGGATGAACCTAATATTGCAAATTATCAAAAATTTCGACAATCATAAGAAAATAATTAAAAAATTTATTTTTATCTTCCCTTAAATTTTGAAATAATTTATAAAATTGACCGTTAAGAAGCCTCTGGCTCACTAATGGATGAATCCACAGTCGTTTGCGTTCTTGTTTCTTTTTCCGCAATTCCAGAGCGCAAACACATGCAATTACTATGAAATCCATTTCTCTACTAAAATCGTATAGGTATTTATCAGTAATATTTTCGACTAAAAATAATCTTGTTTTAAAATTAAGAAATAGTACCAATGATAGTACATTTCAGTTCATACGTGCCGGATTTTGGAAGCATTATTATAGATTTATCACGCATCAATTTCGGCTAGTTTCATTGACTACATTCAGCAGAACGCAACAGTTGCAAAACGGTTTATGATTTTCTGCTGAATAGTATTTTTTTTTCCGTTGAGTTGCAACATGTTTACTCAGCGGTCACCATGTTTTCCATCATATTTAAAGTAGGCTGCAAAGAAGCGGAATGTGTTGACGGAAATAGTCAACACTGATTGGCTGGTTGCTTGTCAAACGTTAACTGTCATCGTCCTTGTATGAAAAACGTTTACCAGAATAAAAAAAAACTGTTGCAATTAATCACTAATCGCTTATTGAGTGTTGAAATCTGCTGAACGTAACTATTGCTAAAGGATACTGTTTTGTTTGGAGATTGCCGTGGAAACTGGATTCTTCAAAAATTAATTTAATTCAGAAGCATATACAGCCAAGCTTCTTGGGAGGGGGAGGCATGCGGGAAATAACACAGCTAAAAAAATTTCCGTTTCATGAGCAAAAAACAGTAATTTCTTGGGCTGAGGCACACAAAAAATTCCTCTGAAATTCCTGATGCCTATTATAAATTCACTTGAGGAGTCAAAAAAAAAAAAACGCCAACTGACTCAGTAATCATTATATTTATAATAATTTTACCACTGTGGTGTTCAATATTAAATGATTCTAGAGCAAATTTTTTAATTTCCGAGGAGGGGGGGGGGTCATGAACATTTGACCCTCCCTGTATACGCCACTGACATAATTAACCATCTTATGATACTTATTATTGCCTTTTTGTTTGTTTCAAAATTTTAGTAACTGCATTCAATAAGTTAAAAGCAAATTAGCCTTGTTAATATAATTTTCAATTTTATGGAATCACCCATATGCTTTGTATGTAGATTAATAATAATAAAAATTACATCTCATTTTTATCAAATCATTTATTGTATGTATGTACCTACGTACGAATGTACCTACTTATTGTTATTTAAAACGGGGTATGTTGTACCTATACGTAAAGTGTGCAGTTGATATTTATTACAATATGTATGAATATTAGAATATCACCTGCCACCAGCCACCAGCTTAAATAAGGAAGGAAATGTATATAAATGAAACATTTGGTTGTAAAGTACGTGTTTGAAAAAAAATTATCTGTGTAGTCGGTGAAAGAAATTGATAGGGGAGCTGTAACTATTTATTTTATTTCAAACTACTACAATATTATTACTGGCTTAGGATATTAGACTTAAACAAATTGGAATTGTAAATGTTAACACTATGAGGCCCGAGCACTTTCACAGTAAACTTCCCCGAAAGCCGACAATATTTTTAAGCAAATTTTATGTAAACAAGTACATAAAATGATTACACAAAACACTAAATGATTCAACGTGTATGTGTAACACACATATACATATTTACAAGCATACAACACACACACATACATACCATATGTGAATAAAAATATTATTGTAAATAAAAGATGAAGCCTAGATATTTTGATGATAAAACATATTATTAGGTATATTTATATGTACGATATGTACAAAAAATGAAAAGTGTCTGGTACGTAGTACATAATATATTATTTTTATTAGAATAATATAAAATCTTTTTTTTTTAAATATTTTTAAGTGTATTGTTTATTATTCTAAATATTGATCGCGGTCGGCCTCTGAGGATGTTTTGTTTGGTTTCGGATGCCGAAACCATGGGACTGAAAGTGTTAATAGCAATGACTTCAATGTACCTTTCTGGGTAATGTTAAGAAAAATCGTTCAAACGTTTATCTCAATTCTAAGAAACAAATGGACCCAGGGCCAAATTGAGCTCTGATTACATTAGGAGGGATCACTTTTTTCTCTTTAAATGTTCCTAAACTAGTATTAATAAAATTGTACTTGAATTTTTTGATAAAAAAACCTCTTAAAACATTTAGAAATAAAACTAAAGTAATACTTGAAAAATTTAGATAAAATTTAAATTTGTCTTTTTGCAGGGGTTATCATCCTCATGGTCGCCTCCCTTACAGCTAGCTGCAACTGAATCGACCAATGAACGCTAAGGAATTGTTTTTGTTCAACAGTTCAACAATCAATTTCACAAGTTAAAGATTTATTCAGACGAGTCGCTTGTAGAGTTGAATCTAGATAAGCAACAACCAGCTTTGGACTTACATTAGGGGCGCTAGGGCGGTAAATTTTCAGAGCGATAATAGCTTGTAGTTGTGTATTATATCTAGCAATTTGTGAGCATTCGTTTTGTAGCTCTTGGTAAGGGGCCCGAAAAAGTTTTTAAAAAATGTGATTTTTTCCTGATGGCGATGGTGGCGCCCGCCATTTTTCTCCACGGCCCTGGCTTTAGGTAATGGGGTGGTATTTTTCACGGAGCCCAAGGGCGGCACTTAGGGTAAGTCCGGCCCTGGCAATCTGGCTCAAAGGCCGATGTTTTTTCCTCATTTATTAGATTTCCTATTTACAACGATGCAGAAACAGTTTCTTTCACTTACAAAGGTATCTACTAAGGATTTCCATTAAGGAAGTAATTTAATTGAAGTAAGTATCTACCTACAATAAAAATAATGACTCGAAAACAAAGACACGGGATTTATTTATGTTACAGATTCAGACTTGACCCAATAACGGTCTGACTGAGGGACTCTCAGCCAAAGAGGTCCAGAGTAGAAATGCGATAAAATTCTGAACGACAAAAACTACTCTCTCATGTAGATATTTGCTTTTCTCACTTACAATTGGAGTTTTTTGAGAATAAACTTAAACGATTCTTGTTTATAAAGATTCCATTCTAAGCACCCGCTTCCAAACATTTTTAACCATTATAATTGTCATATTAGTAGCCTTTGTTCATCAATTTTCACCGTAAATTTCTACCCTATTTTAATTTCTCACCGGTCACTTAATAACTTAATTAAAAATCGATCTATTATTTCCAGCTTAACCTAGCTTGAATAAGCTTTTACCTATATAAGTGTTTCGACTGCAGCTCTTGAATTCCAAAAATAACTCCGACAATCTTTCAAAAATTTCAAATTCGAATTTAAAATGATAAATAGTTTTTTGTTGATAGATTGTTAAAATCTGGCATCTAGACTTCATCAATTTAAGCCATTAATATTTCTTAATATCCATTTTAAAATTACAATAATAAAAGATTAATTTCGGTACCAGTTCAATCCTATTGAACCGCAAAAAACGTCCAATTTATTGTACGAGAGTGAACCATTGAACTTCCACCCACCTCATACTCGACCAAATGAACCACATGCAGGTGAATAAGAATTTTTTCGTTCATCTGTGTGACTCATTCTAGGTTTTACTATTTTGTTATTCTTATAATTATATTGATCGCGTATTCTGTGAAAAATTAAATGAAAAACTCTACCAGGTAGTTTTTCTTTTGTTGATGTGTTTCTGTTGTGAATATTTTTATTGAATAGAGAACGAAAATCATGCTGAAATAGTTTTGTTTCATTTTAAAAGAGAGACAGGTGTATATATTAATCAAATTATGAAAATTAGTTATTTCTTTTTAACAAAATACGAATTTTTTGTATCGTAACAGCTTTTTCTCATTTTTATTAAGGTTTTCAGAAAAATTTGAAAACTCATAAAACTTTGTCAGGTCCTTTAGTTCCATAGACGGATCTAGGGAGGGGAGCTGTGGGGGCTACAGCCCCCCGCCCTTTTGACACAATAGGTAACTTTTTTTAGTTAAACATACAATTCAGAACACACAGTTCCCCAAAATTCCTCTCGGGATTATTGGCAGCCCCCCCCCTTTTCAACTGGCTGGATCCGTCCTTGTTTAATTCATCTGTCTATCCTACTCTCAAAGTATGCACATTTCTAGATCTATAGACTTGAAATTTTTTTGTGTTACTGTACATGAAACAACAATAAAATTTGTTTTTTTTTGAGATGTTTTTTCGTAATGAAAAGTTGAAATGAAAATTTTGTTCCACGCAGCTCTTTGTGTAGGGTATCGTTAGAAAAGAAGTTGCGGTTCTTGTTACCATTTTTGAATGTTTAAGCTTCGTTTACGAAACATTAAACTTCACTGGCGTGTGTGTCCTCCCTTTAACTTTTCAACCACAGATTTAGAAATTCGGAAAAAATTACATAGATGCATATACGCAGCTTTTGATTAAGATTATTTTGAATTTTGATGAACAATTTGAAATATTTTTTAAATGAATGTACCACATATAGTACAAAAATTAACATTGTTGAATAAGTATATTTTACCAGCTTTTATGATCAATTGTAATAAACATACTTAAGTTTTTTTTCTATTCCTAAAACTGAAAAATTCTAGCTAAAGTCTACAGAATCTTAAAGTGGGTTTGACTTAACAATTTTTTATCTCAATATTTTTGCTTGTCTTGTTTTAGTGGATCCAAAATCTTCCTAAGTGATGTCCCCTATTTTTGAGGAAAGTAAACTTTCAATAATTCTGTAAAAAAGATTTCTATGTTTAGTCAAAGAATGGAAATGCTTTTTAACTGTATCAAAAACTAATTTTTTTGACAATAAATTCTGAATTTTAAAGTTAACTTTATAGTTGCCTATGATATTGTCAAAATTGGTAACTTTTTACGACATATTGTTGTAAAATATTTTTTAATGTTTCAGTATAAAGTCATATTTATACAAAATGTTCCAAAAATAAGCCTTTTAAAGTATATAGCTGTTAAACTTTTAACAATTTGACAAATTTTTCAACTTTTCATTAATATTTTTTTTAAATTTTAATACTAATTGCAAAAAATATTGTATGCAACACGTGAAAAATAGGTGTTTTTTTTTACACATCGTAATTGTCCAACTCGGCAAGTCTCGTTGAACAGCTGTGCGACTCGTGACAAAAACACCTTAATTTTGTAACTTGTTGCATAAATAATTGTTTTTTAGTACTAAAATTTCTTTTATAATTGAAAACATTTTTATAAAAAAAAGTTTCACTTTTTCTAGCATCTATTTTCCGTTGTTTTTAGGATTCAAGGACTCAAATTATTTTGAAATCTCATTATAATGACATCAATTAATATGGTTTATAAAGGTGCTTGAACCCGCACATAAAATAAAAAATTTTACCGGAATTATTTAACTCATCGTTTCTCAATAATTGTTATTCAATTACTCAGTATAATTAAAATGTATATAACTAAATTAGAATAGAACACATAAAAAGTAAAAATTTCAATGACGTCAATAAATCATCATACGATCACCAATGATTATGACAAAAGGATATTGCGCGGATCGACATTATTATCTTCTTATCTATTTCAAAATGATTAGGTATATTCCTCTTTTTGTTTTTACAGAAATTGTACAATATTTAATAACCTATAGATACGTTTTAGAGTATTAAAATAAGATAAGAGATGACAAGATGATCCGGAAAGTGGCTTATAAAATACTGTCTATAATTATAGATTTTTAATTTTTGCCAGTTTAATCATAGTGCTTCTATAAGTTGTTTTTGTAAACAGGAGATATAATTATGGTTGGGATATTTACGTTTAGCAAAGATTGGCAAATTTTCATAGAAATATTAACATCGCAACATTGTTTACAAATTGTGGAAATTTATTAAAATTTACTAAAACAGTAACGTTAGCCACGGGTTGGATACAGAAAGGAAGTCCGGAGGCATTGGTAAGGAATTTGGCGAAAGTGTAAAAGTTTTTTTTGCTTATAGACTATTTTTTGAAAAAAATAAAAAAAATTTTTTTTGTTCTCAGGGTACGTCATTTTTCGCTATAGTCCTTTTGATAAACCAGAAACAATTGAAGGTTTCGAAGCCAATACAACTGGTGTTATTGATGATATAAAACCAAAGTTACTTGAAAATGGAGTTCGAGATTGGATTGACAGACATGGTGGATATATGTTTTATTTTAAAAGTTTTATCATTATAAAAAGACATCATTTATACCCAAGGAGCCAAACTACTATTATGATAGTATTCCGACTGTAGCAGAAAAGTGACGTAAAATCCACCCCACTTCGCATTACTATGTTGTGTGGGTACACACTGCTTGTAGTGGTGTTGGTTTGATGTTTGCTTCTGTGTGCGTATGACCCCAAGCGAGCTACACTTTTTTGATATTAGTTTGCTTCTAGTGTTCTATGTTTATACCGCGTAATTACTTTTAAGAACTATAATTTATTAGCGAAGAAACTGAATTATGTAATCCTGATTTTATTTTGAATGCAGTTTTGTTCCGTTTGGTATCGGTAAGAGTTGCAGATTCTGTGAGATCAAGGCTTCTCCTTGTGAGTCCCGTTGGCATGTCTTAGCGCGGCTGCACACCTAGGAGGTAAAACATGATAGATGCGACATGAGCGACACAAGAAATGTGTCGCTTGGAGACACGCATCGCTTGAGTACATTTAAATTGCATTGAAAACACAAAATTGTGCACACCTAGGAGGTACGACATGAGCGACACAGATATTTGTCGAGGAGTAAGCCGAAATGTCTTCTCTATGCGCACATTTTAGTATTCTAAACTCCCAATATTTATTATTTAGACAATGATTATCTGTGTTTATGAATCATATAACAAAAGACAAATCAGTCTGTTTGACTCCATCTTTATCTCACCTACACAAATATTTGACAGTAAAAGTGAAATAGGTGGATTGTTAGTTTTGCAGTTAAAACAAATGAATCACTAAATTTTTTTGTCTTTGTTTGGTAACGCTTTTGTGTCGGTCTGTCTGTTTGACTTATTCAAATAAAACCAAATAATAAAAACCCAAATATTGTTACGTCTTTGTTTTTATCAGCACGGCAAGTCTATTTTGGTCAATATCGGTATACTCCCCCTACACCTATATACTTTTTTATGGGTTTTTAGGATACATATTTATGTCACACACACGTGTATGTTTATTGATATACTCTATGTACTTATAATTTCATTAATGACGGAAAACTGTTTATTGAGAAATTTTTGACCGGAAATTGGTGACTTATTTTATTTAATGAATATTTTCAATTGTATGATTAAGTATGACTCACGGGAGTCTCGCCAGACAGCAAGAAATCACTCCGGCAAGGGACTTTCTGGAGATTCTTGCCTTTTTCTTGTAATCGGAGTTGTTTTTTTTCTTTTGAAAGCTTCCATTAGGTTCCAATGCTGTCAACTTTTTTTTTATAATAGTTTTGTTTTAATTCTAGATTGAAATATGACCGAGGAAGATTTATGAAAAAGTAATAGCTCTGAACCAAAATAAAAAAAAGATATCTTTAAGAATTTTTTAAAATTTTATCTGTTAATTCCAAAGAATACGAATTGTAACTCTATTAGTCGCTGCTCTGGGGCTGATCTGAAATTTTTTTTAAAAATAATCTTGTAAGCTAAAAATGATTAAAATAGACGCATAAATCACAAATTTTTTTTGAAATACTATATTGTAAACAATACGGAAAAGATGAATCATTTTGGAAAATTTTGATATGCAATCAATAACTGATTAAATTTCACAAGAAAACTTGAAAACATAATTTTGAGGGATTACTACACATAAAACGTCATATTCAGTTAGTGATGAGCAAAATTAGTCTTGGTCTTGCAGTCTTGGTCTTGGTCTTGCATTTTTTTTTGCAAGACCAAGACCAAGACCAAGACTATGTATACTAAGAGCAAGACCAAGACCAAGACTATAAGTATGGCTGCAAGACCAATACCAAGACTCAAGTGAGCAAGACCAAGACAATAGCAAGGGCGGATCCAGCCAGTTGAAAAGGGGCGGGCTGCCTCTAATCTCAGGAGGAATTTTGGGGAATTGTGTGTTCTAAATTGTATGTTTAACTAAAAAAAGTCATCTATTGTCGGGCAAAGGGGGGGGGGCTGCAGCCCCCACAACTACTGCCCTGGATCCGCCTATGGACAATAGCAAGAAAAAAGCAAGACTCTTGCTAAATTATTTAAATAGTATAAAAGTATAATTATTACCGTAAAGAGAGAAAATTCTGATTTTAGAAGGAAAAAATTCGCTAATAAAAAGATGTAAGAAAGTGCAAGATTCTTTAGCAATACCAAGACCAAGACCAAGACCAAGACTCAAACTGCTCTAGCAAGACCAAGACCAAGATTCTTAATGCAAGAACAAGACCAAGATTCTTAATGCAAGAACAAGACCAAGACCAAAACTGCCAAGTCTTGGTCTTGGTCTTGCATTTGCTCATCACTATATTCAGTAGGTATGGAAAATTCTAAAAGGAAAACTGTATGAAAAAAATCCTGTCCAGTTTTCTATAAACAAATTTTTTGGATTTTTATTTGAAATCTGGACCATTCTCGATTATATCACTTCATTATGAATTAAAATTTATTGATAAATTGTTTCGTAACATGTTGTACTAAAAATATTTGAAATACTCGCATTTAAATACTTTAAAAAAATAAATTTCCTAGAACGCTCTTATTTAAATGTCACCTTTGGATGTTGAATTATTCAAAAACCGTTTAACTTGTTACATGTGTCTTGCGACTTTGCAAAATTTAAAATTTTCATTACATATTATATAAGTGCGGATTCGATGCATGCATTCTCTTTTTGCTGTGTTCTCTCATTAATAAATAAATTGTGTGATTCAGTTATTTTATAGCTGTATTGCTGATTTTATCATTTTTTTAATTAATAATTTAAAAGACGTTCTAATCAAAATTATAAGTAAATATGTACCTATATATCACAAAAACAATTATACTTTTATTAAGGGAGTTGTCCTCTTACGGTAAGTTCAACATTTGACTAATCGATATGCATGTTATAAAATTGTAAACTTTGCTATTTTTGTCTGTTCGCTTGACCACGTATTACGTAAAAGCTATTGATCCAATTCGGATGGAGTTTTTGATAAAACATAGAACACTATTTGAAGTAAGATTTAGTTCAGTCCATTATGAACATTTTTAAAATTTTTGTTTGAAATAAAGATACAAAAAATTGTCGAATTAAAAAAAATTTTTGTGAAAAAAAAACACAATTTTAAAAATGTTTCCCTGAGCTCTACGGCGCCAAAAAATGTCCAGAATTGAATTTCTCTGAAACTGTTAATACCTATGGGTATCTACCGAAAAGTTTCAGGACATAACAATTAGGTATATTAATAACGTTACTTTAGAGACTTTACAGTTATTTTGCGAGAAAAATGAAGCATTTTAAGGAACTGATTTTATACAAATGTTGGAATATCTGACTGGAAAGTAATTCTACTCACTATTAAGATACTTCTGCGCGGGTGAAAACCAAGGCACAGCTACTTAAAAATAAATTTATACTTAGTATATAATTATAACCAGTAGTGTGAGTTTACATATTATACGTATGAAATAAACTTAAAACTATCAGAATTGGACACAGGCCAGGTTCAATTTAAAATAAAGTTATGTTCCTGTATGAAACTGCAGCATTTGTGACTTAAATCAGATAAAAAACAATTTTGTATATTTCAACAAGGTCTACAAAAAAGGTTCGGGAAACTGCAGTAGGTATATCTTTTAAGAAAAGTCTTATAATATTCGTTTTTCAAACATATTAAAAATTAAACTCAAAATTCATTTAACTATTTTCACAATTAAATAAAAATCTGTGATCCCAAATTTTTGATTCTGACTGTACGGTTGTAAGGAACATCCTTAAATACACTTTCATTTCAGTTCATAAAAAAATTATAAATTTCTAATATTATTTAAGCAATTCATGTGTAATTTATTTCATATTTACTTTGATAACGCATACACACTCATACACACATACACACTATTGATAAAATACAGTGAAACGTCTCTAAACATGCAAAAAATTAGAATGTCGCAATCAAGAAAAAATTTTGCTTTTATAGCCAATCATTTTTTTCTTTTTTCTTAAATGTAAGTAGGTATTAAAAAAATTTAATAATCAATGGAGGAGCCTTATTGTCAGTAATTTTTTTTTACAAACTCAATGATTACGTTTTACTGTTATCGAGCGGTATCTTCTCCATAAGTGAGTATGATTTTTATGATTCGCAAAAAAAAATCACAAAAACGATAAGATTCTATCTTTGGCCGCCAAATCCATTTTTTTTTTCTGAACGTATCTAAAATTTTGAATAAATAAAAGAATTTTTTGTGAAACATCAAGGTTTTGTTGTTTATCAAATTCAATCAAGTTTATATAATTTTGAATCACGTCATATACACAATGCTACAGTAGACTTGCGCATTGCAGAGAAGAGAAAATACCATACAGATACATTACTGACACGAGAGCATTAAAGATTCGATTTTGGGAAAAGATCGTGTGTCTGCTGGGAACCGCAGACGCCTATTCTCGCTTTTATTATATATATTTCAAATACATACCTATACGCTAGCTATGTAGGTGCTTGGTTATATAAATTACCTTATATACCACCAAACATGGCTGGTTGCCTCCCAGTTCCATTTGCCCAGCTATCTCCGGCAAGCTCAAAGCACGGAGACCAAGGCACATATTATTATCATCCCCTAGCTGCATGCAGATACACGTTGTGGCACAAGCACCATGTTCAGTGACTACGTAGCAGTTAGAGACGCCGACATCAACGCCCGGCCCCTCGGCAATGGTCGCTCGGCCATGTTCGGGGAATGGGGTCGGTCGTTCGGAGAGGAGCTATACAGACACACACGGATCGGAGAGCTAGGCGAATCGCGGAGAGACAAAGAAACGACACAACTACATGGAGCTAGCTAGCTAGTGTGCTATATATAAATAGACGTTCGGCGTCAATCTATAATCCGACGCTGCAGTTACCATGGCAACGATGCAGGAAAACATAACCAGATAATAGTATGACGCCTATAGCTGTTTTATTACTGTATGTATGTATGCATAGGGAGCTATATAGAGTTACAATTGCGTTATTATATTATTCAGGTCTAGGTAAAATGGAGTTCACGTTCTGGAAACGAATCAATGATGGCCTCTCTCGCTCTCGGTGTTCTCACACCCAGAACGATGTGAGCGACATCTTGAATTTTCACGAACATGATAATATCATTTTATTCTATTTTAAAAAGTTTCTCTTAAAACGTTTCAAACTAGAGTTTCTCTAGAAGACAACATAAACAAGTCTCAATTTTTCGATCTTTTTGAGACAAACTGGGTCACATATTTTATAGGGGAAGATCACTGATTTTTTATTAATTTACGGAAACACGTGACGAATAGGTAATCGTAATTTCTGTTTAAAATCAAAGAATATAACTCTTTGCAGTATTACCGCCCGAATTAACTTTAGACACGTCTGGAGGTTATACGGATGTTTTGATCAATCCATCCACTTTTTATTTCCTGCTCGCGGTTTTCCGTCAAATGATACCAATTTTAAATATAGTATTTTTTCCAACGAATATCAGTTTTTTCCGGTTTAGATATGTATTGGCAACATTCTGAAGTAATTTCGGAATCGAATGTCAAATTAATTTGTTGGGTCCATAAGCTAAATAATTTCAGATAAATTTAATGTTTGGGTTATTCAAAAAAAATTCTTCTCAGAACGGTCAACATTATAATAGGTATTATTATGTATGTGCAGAAAATAGTATCTGTAAAACTGTTACTTGTGATGCTGTGATCATTAATTATCAATTCTAGTGAAGACTGTGGTTTTTAGAATTTGATAATTTCAAAGAAAAATATTTAATCTAAAATATCCATTGAAAAATATAATGGTAGAAAATGTCCATTTCCTATGGTAGTCGATGTAACTAACATGTTAAAAAATAATTTTTGAGTCAGATATGAAATTTAAATTTTATAAAAATATCTAGAACATTAATTCTTATTAAGCAGGGCCGTGAACAAAAATTTTCCCGCCAAAAAATAAAAAAACTCCTTTTACTTTTTACCGGATCCCCACTGATAGCTACGGGCCTACTCTTCAAGCCCGGGCGCCGAGGTTGTTATGCTTATTAAAGATGTTACTACCTGTGATGTTAAATTGCAGAGTATAAAATTAAACAACTATGTATAAATTTATGCATATATTTTGCACTGTTTAAATTATAATTTTTTTAAATGCAGTTATGCGTGATACCTCATTTACATATAGTAATAACCAGTACTTGCGTTTGAATGTACTGAAGCTGTTTTAACAAATTAATAATTCAGTATTCGTGTTTACTAAAGCTATCGCAGTCAAAAAATGTAAAACTGTTATCTTTTTCCAAGGATTGGTAATTTCTTGTGGGTAATTAATAAAATATATCATTTAAGGTGTCTTACGAGGGAATGTAAAAATTGAAAATT
Source organism: Brachynemurus nebulosus (assembly GCA_035578155.1). NCBI lineage: Eukaryota > Metazoa > Arthropoda > Insecta > Neuroptera > Myrmeleontidae > Brachynemurus > Brachynemurus nebulosus. The sequence continues at coordinate 31,896,053 of JAPWDM010000003.1, forward strand.
TCGATTAATTATATTTCTAAATTAATAAAGTACATTGATCTTAAATACATTTATTAAAGATTTGATATCCAGTCTTGACGAGAGGCTGGAGGTAGTCGGGGTTGTAGCCCCGAAACCCCGGCTTAAAGAGAGGCTCCATAGTCCATAGTTCACCAGAGGGAAAAAGTAAAAGGAGCTTTTTTCGCTCGTCACTTTTTTGGGCGGAAAAATTTAAAAAAAAATGTTTTCTCCTCTGGGGTCCATCATTTCTCCCCATGGCCCTGTTGATATTATATTAAGAGTTTATCGAGAACGAAGGTTTTTAATCAGTTATTAAAAAACTAAAGAAAAAGATATTTTCAAAGAACAAAAAAATTCATTCAGGAGTAATCGCTTAGCATAGAGAATACTTTTATTAATATCACCTGATAAGAAAAAATTCCGTGAAATACGTGTCTCGTGTATCGATGGTTCTATACAATTTTGAAAATAGAAAATAAACAGAAAAATATTGGCTTACTATTTATGATTTAGCCAAGTTCTGATGGGAATGCGCAATCAAAATTTCATAGATGACATTGTTTACAATAATTATAGGTACTATTACACATCAACAAATATAATATTCGAAATAAATAGACAATTGTTTGGCAACTCAATTACTGTATTTATCTTTTTAGTCGGTACTTACGGAAGTTATAGGTTATTTTTACAATAATAATCTGTCAGTATGTGCTTTATAGGTAAGTATATGATTGTATTCAACAATTTAAGAAGATAGAAAGGGATCAAAATTAAATTATAAACTCCTGGAAGTTTGTTCCATTTCTTTTTCAATATGTAAATAATCTTCTGTTTGTCTGAATTATTTCAGATTTATCGGTGTGTAAACTTCCGGTATAGGGTGGATAGAACGAAATTCCTTCTCATATTTTTGGATATATCCGTCAAGAGGGGAAGTCAGGTGGGGCCATTGTTTGGTCACCCGGGCCTAAAAAGACGGTTCAGAGACGGTTCTTTTTAGTGATGAGCAAATGCAAGACCAAGACTAAGACTTGGCAGTCTTGGTCTTGTTCTTGCATTAAGAGTCTTGGTCTTGGTCTTGCAAAATGCAGTCTTGGTCTTGGTCTTGGTCTTGTTATTGCTAAAAAATCTTGCACTTTCTTGCATTTTTTTATTAGCGAATTTTTTTCCTCTAAAATCAGAATTTTTACTATCATTACGTATTAATTATACTTTCAAACTATTTAAATAGTTTAGCAAGAGTCTTGCTTTTTTCTTGCTTTTGTCTTGGTCTTGCTCACTTGAGTCTTGGTATTGGTCTTGCATCCATACTTATAGTCTTGGTCTTGGTCTTGCTCTTGGTATACATAGTCTTGGTCTTGGTCTTGCAAAAAATGCAAGACCAAGACAAGACTGCAAGACCAAGACTAAGTTTGCTCATCACTACTGAGAAACAACCAAAATTAAAAGTATACTTAATATAGTTTTAAAATCAGTAAACAAGACCCTTTCATGTGATATTCCTCTTGACTTTGTTATCACGTTTTTAAATTTCAATCAATATTTCTGAAATTTTTCATGAGGAATAGTTGTGGGCAAGCATCTCTTCTACAATTGCGCTAAATTTCAATTCTACATCAACTATTTAGTTAGTGAGAAAAATAGTCGTAACATACGAATATGGACGGACATCGAAATCTCACCATAAGGGTTCCGGTTTTATCTTTCAGATACAGGATTCTAAAAATAATACTACACAGATTTATTCCTTCAGTTTTTAATCCTTTTAAAAATTTGCTTACCATTAATTAAATATACGAATATTTATGTACTTTTGAAGTGTTTCCCCTTAATGTGTTACATTTAAATTTAATTAAAATCTAAGAGAAGTCACATCTAACAAACAAACAAAAAATAATACTCAAAGAATTAATTTTTTTTTCATATACAGTAGACTCTCGTTAATTCAAACCTGCGATGATTCGAAACTCCCTATAATTAAAAAGTATCAAGAGTTCCCTACAAAATCTATATTTCGAACTAAAACAATACATTTTTATACACTTGGTAATTCGAACGAAATAATCATTGCTACTTAACAAAACAACGCGTTAATTCGAACTCATCGGCGTCAAACACTCGACAATTCAAAGTTATAGAGAGAAAGAGACAGAAAGATTGTAAGTACATTTTGAGACAAGTTCAAGTTCATTCATCGCAAATCCTTAAAAAATTTAAATTGTTACCTGCGATAATTCGAACCTCTATAATTCGTAATAAAGTCCCTCGAGTTTCGAATTAACGAGAGTCGACTGTAGGTGCTAACGAACAAATATTTCTTTATTTTAAAAAAAAATATTGTTTTAAATACAAAAATTATTTTTTAAATCAATTTAAAAAATATTTTTTGGAGTGAGTTTATATTTTAAGCACTGATTGTTGAACCAAATGTTTTGTGAAAAAATTTTTTCACAAATATTTTTTGGTTTAAAAAAGAAGTTTTTTGGATTAAAGAAATATTTTTCTGTTTGTATTGAAAGAAATTATGTCTTTGAGTCAAATAATCTTTTTCTGAGAGTGTATATTATACATTATACGTATATCTGCGTATTGGAAATATATTACGTGTAATATATGTTGGAAAAGCTCGTTCAAGAAAAATCTATTTTCCTCTGTATATAGTATTTTTGGTTGCCAGGTAACCTCGACAAATACATCATTACTGCTATTATAACTAGATGAAATTATATAGCTTGAACTATTATAGATAGTGAAACCATATATCTTATATTATTAATGTTTTATTAGACATTTTCATATATTTATGTATACAGTAGAAGTCCGGCAATTCAGGCTTTTCATTCTAAAAGTTTTTTATCATTTTCGATCAAAATTTTCGAGCGTACTCAATTTCAAAAAGTTTACAATAAACAAATATTTTAGGAAAATTCTTTCGAATTAGAAACATAAAAACAATCAAAAATTTCACTTTATCTTCCGAATTTTTAAAAAGTTCAATTGGGTCAGTTTCGCACTGTCCTTTACTGCTAATTAATGTATACGAAAAAATTTTTTAACGCAGTCATTCAGTTAAAAAATAAAAATACCTATGATTACTTAACTAATTAGGAAACTTTTACCTTTTTCACTTACGCACAATTTAAAAAAATCAAATATAATTACTGTTAATAATAATAATTCATAATTAAACTCACTAATTAGAAATAGGTATATTAATATTTCTGTTACATAATTTATTAATATATTCTAAAAATGTATAAATATATTGATTGCATTTTAAGCATCCAAGTCAATATATGCTGTAACAATATTTGCTTATTTCAAGTGCTAAGGGGAGAGAATTTTTGTAGTGAAGCAGAAAAATGCTATTCCAACTCACGATTGGGTTGAATTATTTAGTCGAACCCCCTGCACCCTTGTGACCCCTGTCCTATCGCAGAAAGTAGTGATCCTTCAAGAAAACCTGCATATGTATATAGAAGATTCGAGCCAATCAGAAAATAGACATTTCTTCTTATTAGATACAACAGCGTACAGAGGTGATTTAAAAGTTGTCATACACAATATTGATTTTTACGATAATTCTCCCGATAAAAAATGTTTAAAAACTTACCTTTTCACAAAAAATGTTATCCATTTAGGATTTAGTTGGAGTGATTGTAATAGAAACAGTCTAAGGCACATTGGTCACAACAAAAATAAAAGAAAAAAAAAGGAAATTAAAACAAAATCAAACACTGTTTCTTTTTTATTGTTAAAACAAAACAAAAAAAGTTTCAAAAAAAAAAAAAAAACAATCACTGTTCAAACAGTTTGGCGTTCAATTGTTAAAACACACTGACTGCCAACTTTTTTGAAAATTTCCAAATTTCCGAAGACACTATTTATGTAATCATGACTTTTCCGTTTTTTTCTCATTTGAAAAAATTCCGGCCCAAATATCGCCCGGTGCGGCGTTAAACAATAATGTGACAACAGTACTGATCAATAGTCATTGTTTATTTTAAATGAAAAATAAAAGGCAAAAAATTGAAGACACCGTAGTACCACACACATCACGCATCTAATGACAATCTCTTGGACTTCTGCTGAAGCTGATCGTTGAAGAGGACGACGGTATTGAAAAGATAATCTCTCTCAGTAATGGTCAAAAGATTCATTGTAGTAGGGGCCGTGTTGACTACACGACTGTCATTGTGTGTGTGAGCTAGTTATGTGAAGGAGAAGTGATACGAACAATTCATTGTAAGGTAAGTAGGGGTTTAGTACGGTATCTACACTATACGGACTCTGATATTAATGTTGTGTGTGTATGTAAGTTTTATATATAGTGTTTCTTGTTAAGAGTTATCAGAAAATACTGAGTATCCCAAAAGTTTGATAAGTATTATTGGTAAATAGAAAATAGTACAATTTTTAAGTTCAATCACAGACCAGTTATATATATATATATATATATATATATATATATATATATATATATATATATATATATATATATATATATATATGTATATGTACCTATTAGATATAGTCTATAGACAGAGTCTATCAATGAAGAAACGAAGCCTCTAGATTCGCTTAAAATACAATCAGTTATCATTGCATCAAATTAAAATTTTTTGAGAAAAAGCTACAAAATTTTGAAAAAAGAAATAGGTAATATTTGATTTATTGTCAAATATGTTAATTGAATAATAGAAAATATAAATATTATTATATTCCTCATATGACACCTCGCTAGTTATTTCAATGATTTAGCTCAGAAACGTATTTACATATCGTCTATATTAGTGTTCATTGGTCCATGGTTTTTAATTCAATGCTTTCGCCCTTGATTTACCTGAAATTGAAATGTACATGGAAAAAGCTTTAAAAAAGTAAAAATTATTTTTACTGTGTATGAGTCTTTAAGTTTTACAGTATGTGTTTACTCTTCTGTTATAACTAATTTACTCGACTATGATCTACTGTTACATAAATCAGGTCAGCAGTTAGGTTTTTAGGTCAAAATAACTAAACTCGTTCAGGAAATGTGATTTAATTGGGTCAGTCATGGCTTATTTAAAAAAAATAAATAAATATTGTCCATTAATAATAAACTTGTAATTTCTCTAAGGGTCTAACAAATAATATAATACGTTATTATAGTACAGTAGACTTTCAATTATCCGAGATTGTCTGAACTGAGGCTATCTCGGATAGCTAAAACCTCGGATAATACGGAGGCTCAATGCGTTTTGCGGTTATAAATAACCATACAAATTTATATAGCCAAACTAAAGTATAATTGCTTGTAGTAACAAGACATCAAAGTAACTATACGAAATATCTTTTGGCGTCTCCGAACTTGATAAACACTTATTTAGACATAGTAACAGTTAAAAGTCATATAATGAATCTTCAACTTTTAAAGTGTAAAAGTTTTCCACAAAGTATATTAACACAGTTAAATCAGAACTTAATGCTTATTTATTTACAATATATTATTTATTAATAAATACTAAAAAACAGATAAGAAAACAAAAGATTAGAGTAAACAAAATATAACAAAACCGCTAAAACGAAAAACTGAATATTATCCTTTACTTTTCCTAGTCAAGCATAGAAAATATAAGAACTAGTTCATTAAAACGATGGTTTGTGCTAATTCTTGTGCAATTAATATTGTCGCCAAACCTACTAGTCGTTCATGCGCCATGGGCTGCGTCATTCTTGTAGGCTGGTATCATTTCCGTCATTAAATGGAATAACATTAGAACGTGTCATATGAAATGTCGTTTTCTGACTACTTAGCCAATCATGTAATACAGATAAACATCGACACTTTTATGAGCATTGCAAAAATATTTAAAAGTAATTATTTAATTATAAATAGAATTCTTATAGTCTGCGTTCATTTTCGCCATTATCTGGAATAATATTAGGTCGTGTAATATGAAATGTCGTTTCCCGACCATTTGGCCGACCATGTAATACAGATAAATATTGACACTTTTTTAAGCATTAGAAAAATGTTCAAAAGCAATTCTTTAACTTTGAATAGGTTTCTTGTAACCTGGAATCATTTCCATCATTAATTGGAATTACATTAAGAAGCAGGGGGTAATTGGAGCTTAATAAGGAAAAACAAAAATATCTCGAATCTTTCTAAGAGTTTATTTATTTTTTAAATTGAAACACATAACTATCTTGTTTATTTGACCAAAAAATAAGCTGAATTTTAGTCAGCTAAACAATATTTTTCTGGTCGAAAATTTTTTTTCTAGAAACTACCGTCCGCTTTCATTACCCGACAGGTCGGGAAATAGGAGCCTAAAATTTACTTTAAATTCGATAAAAATTGTAAAAACAAACTCAGTCTTCAAAAATAAAATACAATTGATCCTTTTTTTGTGCGGTCTATAGGGACCGCATAAAAAAAATCGCACAAAAAGAATATATTCAAAAATATCATAAGTAGCTATAAAAAGTATAGTTTGATCCAGATTGTACAAGAAACTTTTTTTGTGCGGTTGGTCAGGACCGCATCGAAAAAACCACTCAAAACGCTCAAAACTTAGAAATTTCTTTAGAAGTTGCTTCTATAAACAAGATAAAGCATTAATTTACACGTAGAAACATTTTATTTCAATTTTATAATATTATGAAAATTTTGAAAAGTACCTACATCTGTAACAAAATTAAATGATGCAATAACTTATGTTCTTATGCAATGTATTGATTAAATGCTTAAAAGCCGTTAAAATATATTTTTATTAAAGAAATTTATTATAGTAATTGTTTAAGTTTCTTACTGTCTCGTGATTTTGATTCACATTATGCATTTTAATGGCCATTTTTTACAAACCGCATAAAAAAATTGCACAAAAAAGAACCGCATAAAAAAGAGTTCAGCTGTAAGTGCAAAAATTCAGCAAATAAAGGTATTTTAACAATGAAATTCAACTTTATAATTAAAATAAAAGAATTATTCTAAGAATTCTAAGGGCTTAGATTCTAAAGGTCAGGGCAAAGTACACAAATATAATCAGCTATGTTATCGGAGTCAAAATATTCTCCGAGTGGCCAATAGTGATGAGCAAAATTAGTCTTGGTCTTGCAGTCTTGTCTTAGTCTTGCATTTTTTTGCAAGGCCAAGACCAAGACCAAAACTATGTATACCAAGAGCAAGACCAAGACCAAGACTATAAGTATGGCTGTAAGACCAATACCAAGACTGAAGTGAGCAAGACCAAGACAATAGCAAGAAAAAAGCAAGGCTCTTGCTAAATTACTTAAATAGTTTCAAAGTATAATTAATACCGTAAAGAGAGAAAATTCTGATTTTAGAAGGAAAAAATTCTCTCATAAAAAAATGCAAGAAAGTTCAAGATTCTTTAGAAATACCAAGACCAAGACCAATACCAAGACTGCATTTTGCAAGACCAAGACTCAAACTGCTCTAGCAAGACTAATACCAAGATTCTTAATGCAAGCACAAGACCAAGACCAAGATTGCCAAGTCTTGGTCTTGGTCTTGCATTTGCTCATCACTAGTGGCCAATTTTCACCGTTTCTGCTTCTAAACTATTGATTTAGATTATTTTGCAACGATACCATAACTATCGTTGCAAAAAGTCGTGCATTTAATCTTTTTTCAGATGAGAACCACATAGGCTTTCATTTTCCGAAATCCAGCATTTTGTGAAACATGGTTATAGATTTCAATATTCATTTGTTATGACAATTCTGATAATCATAACAAAAAATTGGCAAGCTTAGCTATATAATTAGTGATAATTAATTAAAGTAAAAAATTTAATTTAGTTGTTACTTTGATAGCGTTAAAATTATTTTGTTATAAGCACCGAGCACAAAAAACTAAACTTCTCCTTACAACTGAATTCGTGCAACTACCGGAAAATGCGTATGAGAGAAGCTCCCATATCCGAAGATCCGAAGACGTATTTGAACCATATTCGAAGTCCTGTATCTACAATATTCTTAGTTAAATGTAATATATTTGATTATATAATTATATATTTAGGAATAAGGTGTACAACTATTTTTATCCATATTTCAGTTACGCTCCCACGAGTATGGACCGAATCTAATTTTAAGATTAATGACCCAGAATATCTATTTCCTTTAGAACTCCGTTTGATTTTCTTATTTCTGATCACCCGCTGAACCTGTGCGCCGCAAAAATTTTTTTTTCTAAGCTTCAACTTTAACGTTACGTATAAAATACGTCGTCATCTGGCAAAAGGAAAATGAATTTTTTTTATTTTTTTTGATACTTAAGGGTATACCTGATAATATGTACCAAAAAAATTATTGAAAATGTGTCAGTTACCAAGTATAATTCCTTTATATCTTTATAACCATTTTTAGAAGTTATCCAGGCGCCCGTTTTAGTGGCGCCTGGGCTTAAGAGTTACCACGAGATACAAAATTGATAAATTAATGGAATATATTATTAAATTTTTTTGTTCAAGTGTGATATTTCAGTTGGCTTTAGGAATAATTGTGTTAGGTATTATTCTTACTTGCATGTTCTATCGCACTGTAGTGTCTTAAGCTTAATTCATATTTACAAACTAGCTGTACCCGCGACGTCGTTCGCGCGACGCATTGTTATAAACTCAATGAGAAGTATGTAAGTGTAATAATTATAGAGAACTTGTAAAGAATAATAATTTTTGTGTAATGCATGCACATGCTCAAAATGGTTTCTCTATTTTCCCGTGGGAATGAGGAGTTTTCTCGGAGTAAAAAGTATCTTAAATGTTGACCCAGGTAATAGGTTATCACCACACCAAATTTCATCAAAATCCGTCCGATAGTTTCTGTGTAATACGTGCACATGCAAAAAATGGTTTTTCTATTTTCTCGTGGAAAGGAGGCATTTTACCGGAGTAAAAAGTATTTGAAATGTTGCCCTAGGTAATAAGTTATCACCACACCAAATTTTATTAAAATCCGTCGAATAGTTTTTGCCTAATGTGTGCACATGCTCAAAATGGTTTTTTCCATTTTCCTTTGGGAATGAGAAATTATCCCGGAGTAAAAAGTATTTGAGATGTTGACCCAGGTAATAAGTTATCATCACACCAAATTTCATTAAAATCCGTAGAATAGTTTACGCGTGATGCGTGAACAGACAGACAGACAGACAGACAAGAATTCTAAAATCGCTGTTTTGGTATCTAAATCGATAACTATTTACAGTACCTACCAGTACAATTAACAAAAAATATTCCATGTACAGAAATGGTCTCGTTACAATTTTGTTATATGCATAGATGTCTGGAACTCTTTGAGCACTTTGTGCATCAGCACACTTTTGTAAAAATAACTCTATATACAATTCCAACTGTATACAAGTACATATACAGACTTGACATATTTGTAATCTGTACGGCGATATACATATATTTAAAACGAGGGCGGAGCGACAAACAATAGTGGGGGCCGTGCTCTGGAGATGTTGCGTGTGTCACAAACATCTCGAAATCCCCACCATCGTGGAAATTGTTCTGCTATACATACAATCACATTAATGAGCATAGTGTACTCTTTCGGTGCTCTGCACTCGATTAGTTCTGCACTGTCACGATTGATTCACAATTGACTTTTTTCAGAGAGATTGTTGATAACACAGTGGAGTGGCGATTATTTTTGTATGGGCAGTGTAGCTGCTGTACCTGTATTTACCTCTATTGTACAATGAATAGTTGGGATATTTTTATAATTAATGTAGCTTTAATAAATACACGCTCAGACTCAAGCGGTTCAGTAGTTTTATTTTATTTACCTTCTTTTGCTTTTGTTTCGGAAAATGGAAATTAAAGTTTGAACTTTACAGAGAAATTCTTAGACTTTTTGTTTTAAGGCCCAATTTGACCAATACTGGGCTCTCGTAATATTGTCCGAATCGATTATAAAACTGTAATTACACTATGCTACCGGATATAAAAGGAAGACGTGAAAAATTAACTAAAACACGAATAAAATTCTTTTTTGTGCAAAACTAGTAGTCTAGTGGTGGAGAACTATCGATAGCACTATCGATAACTATCGATAGTTTTGACTATCAAAAACTATCGATATTATTTTTTTTACTATCGATAGTTTTCGATACTTTTTTTCAGTCATTTCGTTTACTTATAAATACTAAAGATAATAAAAATTTCGTAGAAATTATAGCCAGCGATATAAAAACAACCATTTTAAGGGAATTTCCGGGCAAAAAGGAATAATTCCGCCCCAGCGTAAAACCGGCGACCTTTTTTCTTTTTTTTTTTTTTTTTGCTCGCCGGCTATCTAAATGCCGCCCAACTTGGGTATCAAAAACTATCGATAAACTATCGATAACTATCGATAGTTTCACGACTATCGCAACTATCGATAATCGCGACTATCGATGGTCAGAACTATCGATAGTCGGGACTATCGATAGTTCTCCATCACTAACTAGTACCTATTATAATTTTATTGTTAGCAATTATGATCTAACTGTGGCTGCGTTTGGGTCTAGTAGTACAATTAAATTTTTTAATTATTGCCGGTAACAGTGAGGGCAGCATCCGCAATGCTGTTACCTTATCTGATGTAAGAACTTCGCGACATCATCATCATCTTTAGATCATCTTTTACTTTTTAGCGCTCCCACCGTGATTGACATTTATATTTTGTTGGATTGGGCATCAGGTTGGACAATTGCTCAGGGGCTCGTAATTTCTGTCGCCGTCCCTAATTATCACTTAGGTGCTGGATACCTTACTGGGTCTTTATTTTATTCATATTACACAATACCACAAAATACTTTACAAAAATATTGCGTAATATTAAATAGACGTGTTTTTTTTTTCAATTTTATCTTGGTCTCTTTAAGCATGGCGTAACTACAATTGAGGTAGGTAGAGCAGTCGCTCCAGGGCGCGTGGTAAGAAAGGATGCAACAGGAGAAAGAAATAGGGCACAACAAAGGGAAATTTAGGACTAAGACAGGCTGGAGACGTTTTCTTTTGCCTGCCACTCCAAATTTTCGGGAAAAAGTGGACGCCTATGTGGAGCGTTTGGTTAAAGTCACTCGAGGGCGCAAAATTTGTAGTTGCGCCTCTGTCTTTAGGTAATAATATTGACAAGGAAGATTTCGAAATAATCAGCTGGTTTTAAGGATCAGTTTCTACGCTTGATACAATTATTTCGAGATTATGTTAATTGAAATTTTTTTATGTATTTGTTGACGAGCTTTAATTATATGAAAAATATTTTTCATTGTTTTCCCAGTGCGCACTTCTTCTTTGTTTTACTTGGCCAAAATTTTTGCTTAACATTTGCAGAAGTTAAGAAATCCTGCATAACTTAGCGAATTTCCATTTACAAAAATACGTTTTTCTCGGAAACTAGTTGATATAGAGTAATTGTAAATAAAAAAAACCTTCTATATGGGATTTTTCGCCTCATTCCGCCAAATTTTTTTCACGAAAAATTTCATTTCACGAAAAAAATTTGGCGGAATGAGGCGGAAAAATCACATAAAGGTTTTTTTTATTTACAATTACTCTGTATCAACTAGTTTCCGAGAAAAACGTACTTTTGTAAATGGAAATTCGCTATGTTATGCAGGATGCTGCGACAGGGGTATTTTATTTTAAACCAGTTCAGAAGTGTAGACTGGGGTTAGTAACTGATACGCGATTGTACAGGCATTTAGATATATAAGCATTAATGAATAATAGCCTAAAACACCCCAGTGAAAATTACTGTTCTGTTCAAAGGTTACAAATAATCAAAATTTATTTTCTATTTTAAGGGTAGATGAGAACATTTTGAAAGAAATAGTTGGGAAAGAAATAGAACTCAAAAATCAAATCAAATTATATACACTTGAACTCCTTGAACGTGCATTTAAACATGAACTCATAATTTTTACACTAACCGCCTCCTTCTGTTCGCATATGATTATCAAAATTTATCCGGAAATTGAATCAATCGCCACGTTAAATACTGTACAATTTAATAAAACGAAAGTTCAATATAATAATTATTGTGAAAGAAAATGATAAAACAATCGAACATCTGTACAGGAAATTCGTTTTGGACAAGATTTGAATAATTTCACCCAATTGCATTACTGATAGTACGACTACCTTTAAAATGCGATGCTTATCTTTTAAAAACATGCGCAAGGTACAGTGTAGGTACTTGCTTTAGCTACTCTAAATTCATTAGAGATAAGTAAAATTGCTTTAAGATATTATTTTTCTAATCAGTGAATCTAGAAGAATTTTACTTTTAGGTGGAGTACTTAATTAATACTAAATTTATGAAATATTTACGTACATATTAATGGTTTACCTTTAACTAGTTATGTATAAGTTGCAATTAGATTTCAACCTTTCGCTTCAAGCGAACCGGTAAATCATTTCGGTATATTTGTTTAGTATTGAGTGGCTACGCAACTGTGCAGTCACTGATTAGAATTTCATCATTGGAATTATTTCATCTTTAAAATTGAATTTTATTATTCTTTGTTAGTTTTTTTGTCAAAAGTGCTTAGATTAGTTGAAGTAAATTTATATTATCATAATATTTTTATCATTTTTACTAGTGATATTTTAAAATTTTATCGTTTTTGGTGAAGAATTTGGCGATTTAAATCGTTCTATCTGGATACTTCACTTAAATTAAGCTAGTAAATTGAAATTTTGTAGTAACTGTTGAAAAATAGAATAAGTGCAGGTGTGCACATCATCTTTTAGATGAATCTTCTATATATGTATAAAAATTGAAATTGACTGACTGACTGATCGATTAAGGTGCATCCTAAACCGCTAGGGCTATGGAAACATGAAATTTTTTACAGAGGTTCCTTATGTAATGTAGGTGAATATTAAAGAAGAATTTGTCCTCTAAGAGGGTTAAATAGGAGATGACAATTTATAGAAAAATCTGATATTTTTTTTTGTCTGGCTAGAGGCAGATAGCCTTTATCTTAATGTATCATTTTCAATTATTCTTGATTATCTCGAAAACTATAAGGAGATAGGAAAAAACACTTTATGAGACACACACTTTATTTTTAAAATACTTTCGACCGATGTATATAATTCCAGGGTCGGACCTACTGGAGGGGCGGTTCAGCTGATTAGAAATTAAAAATATTTTTATTATCATGTTGTACCCTTTGAACTTTGATGAGACTTGGCGCAGTAATTAAGTGCATTAGGGTACCGTTACTGAATTTTTTTTGAAGTGGTCACTTAATTGGAACTCTATAAAAATTACATTGGATCGGATATTTTCCTTGTTATTATCCTTAATAACGAGGACTGGTACGATAATAAATATGTCTAATATTCTTGAGAGTGGCTTTCATGCGGATTTGGAATTATTTTCCTACGTTGAGTAGTTACCAAGAAAAAAATTGTAAATATCAATTACTTACAGCCTCACCATACCATTAATATATAGTTATTAAAACATTTCGCTTTTGGGGCCGATTCACTTATACTTATCCGGCTATACCCTTTCGAGATTTTAATGGGAGATATGTAATATTCATACCACAGTTTTCTTTATGAATTCTCATATCTCGTGAAATATTCCATCACAGAGAAAGTATCTACAATATGATGCCCGACCTACCACATCTTTATCTTTAATTACCAGATTTTTGTTTAATGATTTAATAATCAATAAAAAATGAAAGTATAAAAGACAAGATCTTGTATATACGATCATACTTATACAGTTTGGTAATCTTTTATTAATTATAACATGATTAAAATTAAAATTATCATAACATCGTACGTTTAATTAAATACTGGCTCAATTAAAAACGATTGTTGATAAAAGCAATTACTTACTGTTGTATATAAAAAGAAATCACCAGATTAAATAAATTCGCCAAGTGCGTGCCGGACACGCATTATCAAAGTTATGTGGTCAATAGCTAATTTTTCACAATTTTTAGGATATCGACGGCTTACTGCTAGAACCACGTATGCCGATTTTTCACTGTTTTGAGATAATTAGATATAAATGTTCAAAATCATCTTATATTGGATCATAGGCTACTAAAAATTTCATTTTTTTTCAGAATGAAAGTTATTTAACAATAACAAAACCTCGTATCTTCAAATTTCAATTTAAGTCATAATTTAATGGTATGTTACCATACGAGGGTCGGTATAGAAGTGCTCAGTCGTTTAGTCAAATTTTTCACAGAAATTTTCCACGGAATTTTCCACGTAACTTTGATAATACCTTACCACCACGTGCTGCCACCAAAATCCGTCCAAAAACGAATGGCCATCTTTTTAACTAAAAGTAATTCAAGAGCAAACATACTACAACGATTTAGTGGTGCACTGATAATGCATGTTTGAATGAAAAATATCTCACTGCCTAACTTTTTTTAGTGGAAAGCGCCACCGACGTGTATAGGGAGTCAATGATCACTTATGAAGACGAATGAGTGACTGCATAAGTTACGTGGTTGTTCTGGACCACGTAACTAAAAAGTTCTATGTATAATAGATATAAATACTTCGTTTCGACAATACAAAAACGACACTTTATTTACTGGTTTTTATAACATACCTAAATGTAGAGTTGCCATCTTTTTTGGAAATTTCATTGCTCGGAGGACTCGTCCTTATTACCCTTCGTGCCTTCAAACAGATAGTGAATTGAATGAATTGTATGTTAACACATGTGAGTAAGTGAAACATATTAATTGACTGATTGGCTGCCAGAAACGAATGAATCTCCGTTCCTTGGCTTCATTTACTAAAACCAGGACAAACTGTTACCATATCGCGTTGCGGGACTCTTTCGTTGAAATCGGGACTATCTCGATAGATAGTGGCAATCCTGTTTAGATGGCATAATTAAGTTAAGTAGTGTTTATGTTCAGATAACTCAGATCTTACCCATTAAGGATTACGTCAGTATTCTATTAAATGTGCGATACACATATACTTATAGTACTTGATTTACGTATACATAACTAATACTGTATTTATAATTATTATTGCAGATAATTAAGACCAATTAATTTAATATAAATATTATTTTGGTTCCACATCGATATATGTATATATATATGTATGTATATATTTGCTTATATTTCTTAAATTAAAAGTAAATTTTTGTAAACGATGAATCTCCATAACATGAGCGCATTTTTCCCCAAAAAGTTTGCCTTTAAAATTTTGTGTATGTTAGCTAGAGGTCATGTTACTGAAGAAAAAAGAAAAATAAATAGTTTAATGTGTAGGGAAGAGGTGTGTCAAAGGAATCAAAAAAATTAGTGTCCATAACCTGCCATACTTTGATATAATTGTTACTTTTAAATTTAATGTTTTGGAATGCTGTACAAAATCAGCTCCTTATAACGCTTCATTCAGAATCATAAAATTTTGTCAAAACCCTTCCAATTGTTTGATTTGGATCCTATTCGACGGCCTCGGGGGACAATTTTTACTTCACCTTAAATCAGATACTCTAAAAATTCTGCATAAAATCAGTTACTTATACGTTTCACTTTATTCATCTAACGGAATCACATTCATATTTCAAATAGCGTACCGTAAAACCGTCTAGACCCGGACACTTTGCACCAATCTTCAAATTAAATAATTTCTACATTCGAAAATAGTTCCTTTTTCAAACTATCGAATCTAGAACTTAGTGTTTTCCGGAATCACTCTGAACGGATTAAATCTTTAGTACCTATATTCATGTTAAGAAAAATGAATTATAATCGTTTTCATGCTTTCTGTAAGATTTGTACCTATGAGTCTTGAATCATTTTTCTTTTTTACCTAAATATTATCAAAAAAAACACTTGATTATAACGAACACAAACTTATAGCTCGTTTACATCGAATTGGTAAGTGGTAAATAGCAAGTAGAACGCATAAATAGGAGATCGTTCATATATACTATGTAGTTTCATTTTGACTTAGTTCTTTCTCTCCCCCTAGTTTATGGTGGCTCTCTAGGTTACTTTTTGCACTTAATGCTATTGTATTTTTCTGTCCTACTAATGCATTTTATTTAGTATTCATTACTTACTGCTTCGGTATGAATGAGATATTAAACAAAGATGATTTAACATTCCACACTGATAAAAGAATTTTTATGTCTTTTCACCATATAAATTCTATTCATCAGATGGACACCAACAAATAACATTGAATACCTACAACATCGAAGAAACTCACAGTTTACAAACTATGCATTGCAGCCACTAATCATTTAAGAATGAATCATACAATAATTCCAAACAAAACAAGTTGCTAAAAATAGTAAAAAATAATAAAAAAAAATTTTAATTCTAACGAGCGAAAACGTGCAGATAATTTCAGATGAAATGGAATAATCCTATCTAGAATTAAAAGAAAAGTGTTTGTAAAAATTTTATGAAATTTCGAATAAATTAAAAAAAGATAATTATAAAAAAAATGGGTTTATTAAGAGTTGCTTAATCAAAAAAAGAAAAATGAATGAGTTAGTTTTAGTCACTTTCATATTTCTTATACCAAGAAATTATAAAAACATATCTAAAAATCTGAATATCTAATTATAAATTCCATATAAATAATTATGTATAAAATTATATAATAATTAATTTAATAGTAATTTAATTACTAATTAGAAATAATAAAAATAAAAACGTAAATAGACAAAAAATATTAAAATATAAATTTTTATTTTAAATGGAAAAGTCGTCAGTTGATTTTAATCAAAAGTAATACATGATAAAATATTTTGAATTTTCTTCCTTTCCGTAAGAAAAGGCCTAATTAGTAACAATTGAGCAGTAAAATTGTACTTTATATGCCTAGGTCTATGTTTTCGACAAAATTTTTTGGGGCACTCCCTTATATTATTGTTATAATAGGAGGGACCCCTAAATGCCAAATATTGTAAAAGGTATTTTTAGGGGGGCAGGGTAGAATAAAAAAAATAAATTAAGTAACATTATTAAACTTACGGTACGTAGATATACTTATGATATGACCCAAATATTAGCAATAAAAAAACTTCATAAAATTGTTCACTATTTTTTTTTTTTAAATTCATTATTTCTGAACCATTAGAATCCAGTTTTGACACTTTAGTTTTTCTTATTATTTAGTTCGCTATATATTTTTTCGTTTTATTCGCTTTATACATGTTCTACATATATCTTATGAGGGTGGGGGCGGGGGGGGGGGTCATTCAGGAGTAAAATGTCCCTGTAGGGGTAAAGTGTCCTTGTAGAAACTTTTTAAGCATTAGAGACGTGCTTAAAAGAATTTTAAATCAATTTCTTGTAGCCTGCAATTATTTTTGCCATTAACTGGAATATCATTAGGTCGTGTAATATGATATGTCGTTTTCCGACCACATGACCGACCATGTAGTCCAGATAAATATCAACACTTTTTTAAGCATTCGAGAGGCATTTAAAAGCAATTTTCAATTTTTAATAGATTTTTTGTAGCCTGCAATAATTTCCGCCGTTAATTGAAATGACATTAGGTCGTGTAATATGAATTTTCCGGCCACTTAGTCTACCATGTAAATCAGATAAATATTGACATTTTTTACAGTATTAGAAAAATGTTTAAAAAGGATTCTTTAATTAAAATAGAATTCTTGTAGCTTGGAATCATACCCCTCATTAACTGAAATAACATTCGTGTAATATGTAAATGTCGTTTTCCAACCACTTGGCCAACCATGGAATTCAGAAAAAAACATCACTTTTTAAGCATTAAAGAAATGTTTAAAGGAAATTCTTTAATTTTGAATAGATTTCTTGTAGACTGGAATTATTTCCGCCATTGACTGGAATAACATTAGATCGTGAAGTATGAAATGTCGTTTTTCGACCACTTGAGCGACAGTAAGTATAGGTAATTTAGATAAATATTGACACTTTTTAAGGATTAGAGAAATGTTTACAAACAATTCTTAAGGGCAGGGTAAGGTACTAAAATAATTTTGTTTTGCTTTTTTTTAATTTTTTTTTTAACTGAATGCATAATAGCTCAAAAATATTGTCTCAAAATTTCAAGTTGATTGGAGCAAAATTGACGAAGTTATAAGCATTTTTGTTGTTAGCTGGCAGATGTTTCACTCTCTATCTCTATATATCTCTCTCTCTCAGTTATGTTATAGAAAATGCAATGCAAGTATAAACGTGTTTATACCTGTACTGTATATTTTGTCAGTGTAGCGTACAAAGTTACTTTAGCAGTAAGTATTCTATATCAGTTTTATACAAGAATTTTTAAGTGTTCAAAACTTTAAAGCGTTTTCCCCACAACTCACGTTTTCAAAGTCGGTGCCCCTGGTAACGTCAAAACTACAGCACCGATCCTTTTGAAATTTTGAACACTATTTCTGTACATAATTTACGAGGTAACGCTGGAGAGTTTTTTTTAAATTTGTTAATAATTTTTATTTTACAATAACAAATTAGCCGATTTTTTTCGCAAAAAATCATGTTTTTCCTTTCTAAGTGTTCCAAAAAAGTGAAAAATTGAAATTTCGAGAAACCCTCCCAGCGTTACCTAAGGAAAACTATTATCTAACGAATGAACTTCCATTTTTTATTTCGGATGATCCAGAACCAAGTTATGAGGGGCACCGTAATTCTACTTTTCTCCAAGACACGTCCGAATAATTGCTGCCATTACTGTATTTTTTAATATTTCTTCGTGAAAATTTTATACAATATTCTTCGAATGTCATACTTTAATCTACTACTGGTTTTAATAAAGAGATTTTAACTGTGTCGTCACAAAAAAATAACAAAAACATACCTTTTATTGTACGAATTAACCTTACCCTCTCCTTAATATTTAATTACCTTTTTTCATAAATCCAACTATTTCTGAGTTATCTGAGTGTTTAAAATTCATTGCAATGCATATACATTTTTGCCCATTCTGTATGCTGTCGATTTGATTAAGTAGGTACATAATGTATGATTGAATATAATTATTAAGATTATGATAATCTATTGCTAAATAAAGTATAAAATTTCCAACAAATATGCTAAATACCTCTATATCGCGCTATCCGTATAATAATACATTGTTTTCTGAGAGTAATAGAATACAGATTGCCTGTGAATGGCAATACGATGAAACAAAAGAAAGAATGAAAACACCAAATACGAAATACAAATATATTTTATTGGTCCTTTCTTACATAATTGTTTTTATCTTACCATCAATAACTAATTTTTATATTAAAGTGACTCTTATTTTACTATTATCTTATTTTGTTGTCTTTTAACTTATTATTAAACATACAATTTAAGAAAGGAGGAAGATAAAGTAAGGATGATTTGAGATCTCCCTAAAATAGGTAAAGATGGAATATTTTTATTCACTTAGAATGAGAAATCAATTAACAATTTGATATTGATAATATGTTTTTGATAGTTAAAATAGTATATTGTGCAATAAGTGCGGGAAATTTTCGATTGCCCACGAAAGCGAAGTTGAGCGCACTCACTACGTTCGTGCGCTCAACTTCGCTTGAGTGGGGCAATCGACAATCCCGCACGAGTTGCACATGGACCTTTTCACCTCAATTCGACCGGTCTTAAAAGTAAAGTTCTCAGATTTTTTTCATATTCACTATAATTTATCTACCAGTGGAGCTATGTCCAATTTTGACATTTATTTCTCAAAATTATTATTTACGCTCAAGATATTTTGCTTCGAAAATTGCGGTAATTATCAGCTTTTTTTGCGTCTCTTTTATAAAAAATTCTATATTTTCCAAACGAGGGATTTGAATTGGATGATTTGCGCTAAGTTAGTACTTCTCCCGCATGAGTAATAAAAAATAGACTTTTTCTACAATTTTTGAAAATAAAAGCATAAATGAAACAAATATCACATAGAAATTATAGTTTAAGATTTTTATACAATGAATGAAATTATTGAATCTGTAAATAATCAGTTTTAATTGAAGTATGGTATTCTCTCTCAGGTTAGTAGCAATTTTTAAGTTGAGGAAAACAAATGAACTTTTTACGGTAGCGCTTAACAACGATAAACAACGTAATCAAGTCGGGCAAAAGTAAGAAATTCTGTAAAAAGCTGTGCCGTGTTTCGCTAGAGGAGAAATCCGAGTTGAGATACGTAATTTTTGTTTGCTTTATTTCATACAATTAAAACAAATATGAACGTGAATGTGAAGTTTCATAAATTTATTATAAATTATTTGCAACGTGCTTAAGAAGTTTCAGGAAATTATCTCGACCGAATTATGTTACCATTTGGTCGCAAAGTTTTCGCAGTTAAATTTTCACGGCAGGACGATGTTATACTATGAGGAAATATTTTGTTAGTTTTTAAAAAATGTTTCAATTGATTGTATTCTAGACTTAATAGGATAAAATTATGTTACTTCGAGGAACGTCGACAGTTAAAGCGAAAAGGATCCCTCCCCTCTAGTCAACACTAGGGGGGAGGGATCAGAGAGATTTAAATAAAACTACGATACACTAAAGTTTTAATAAATGTAACTTTGTTGGAGCACTTTATATCCAAAACAAACAATATATATTGTAAATATTTGAATAACACATTCTATAGACGTGATGGACCATAATCTTTTATGCAAACAATATAAACACTCCATTGAAAACAATCTATGAAATACGTGGATTATTTGATGTGGTCCATTGTAAGCATTCCACTCTGATTAACAGCTAAAGACTAAACAATTCTTCATATGATTTGTTTTATCTTAAACTCTTTGCTACATTCTTATATTTTTACAAAAGGCTAATTTAAAGGAATTTATATATAGTATAGTGAGTTCCAAAAAAAAATTTAAATTTTTGAAGAGTTTTCAAAGCGTCGATTAAAAACTGGGTTCATTGACCAAGTCACTAAGTATTTTTAGAATTTGTGGACAAACTATATAAATATTTATCATTTTTATGGTCCAGTACAAATATTTAAGGTCTATTATTATCAGTAAATTCTTGAAAATTTGAAAAGATTTAAAGAAAAAAAAATTATCACAAAAACCCAATATCTTATGTTGTATATATTTACAAAATTATAACAACTAAACTCACTCACTAATGTCTTAACCGAAAAACATTTAGCATTAATAATTTGTTGAAATTATCATAATCACCACTAGTCGACTCGAGCAGTGATTGCCTATGGCCCATCATCAACACATTTCACTACTTGTATTTATCAACAGAAGCTGAGACTGAGACAATAAAAATATGAAACCATCATCAGTGGAATGGTTTGTCTGGAGCCACATAAAACTGGTAATGTCCTAATGTGATACGTATTTTAAAATGAGTAAATTTCTGTAATGTGTGGAAGATTAACAGAGATGTTATAATATGTAATGTTAATATTTGAAAAAAAAGTTTATTGTTATTTAGAATTTTTTTTCCAAAAATAAAAGATATCGCTGCGTATTTTTGTTTTTTTTTTAAATAGTCTAAAAGAATTCCTGCAGCGTTATTTCCAAGTAAGTATCTATATGAAGTTGATTCGTGTATACTCGGTTTCAAAAAAAATAATTATAATTAAGACATAAGTTATATAAGATATAACAAAATTGTCCGGTTTCCAATTCAAAAAAAGTTGCTTTTTTATAATCTGGAACGAACTATACCTTTTATAATTATTTATGAAGTTTTCGAATATTTTTCTTGTGCGATTTTTTTTATGCGGTTCTTATCTACCGTATAGAAAGGGATTTGCTGAATTACACAAACGATCTTTTTAATGCGGTTCTTATCTACCGTATAAAAACGGATTTGCTGAATTACACAAATATAGAAAAGAGAAAGAGATGTGTAAGGAATAAAGTGAAACCTACAGACTGGTATTAATAAATAAAATACTTTATTTTACAAAAATACCACTTTTCTTCATTGCGAATGGTTATATGAATACAGAAACAATCTTTCTTCGCAATTATTTTTTTTTTCAAATTTCGCGAAATTAATTTTTAATTTTTGAGACGAGTAGGCAATTTTTTTTTTCAGTGAATTAAAGCAGTTCTATTCTCAACCCATCTCTTCAGTCTCAGTGTGGTCAGTTAAATAAAGGCTCGACCGCTCGACTTTTAAGAATGTTAAACTGTCTTCAACCACAGTATAAACCACAGTATAAAATTGCACATTTAGATTAATGGTGTATTCACCATTTTTGTAATTAATAGTTTTATTTTATTACTAGCCGTATACCCACCCGATGGGATTTACCATCGGCAACATCTCAGGATGTCAATCAGTGTTATTAAAGATTTGTTAAATAAGATATTATTTACTTTGATAGCCACAGTAAGATATTTTTATATATTTCTAACTTCAAAAATGACGAATTTCCATACAAATTTTCATCCCCTATTAAACCCACTTAGGGGACGAATTTTCAAAAATCTTATTGCTCATCTACACAATAAAAGGAATTCCTATGCAAAATTTCATGCTCCTAAACCCAACGGTTTAAGCTATGCGTTGTCTGTCAGTCAGTCAGTGTTAGAGATTTATTAAATAGATTCTTAATTATTTAGGTCGCTGAAAATTAATATTTTTTAAACTTGTAATTTCATTATTTGACTTTATTTGGCGATAAACCTCAACATTAAGACCAGCAAAAAACCAAACAGAATTTTTTAACCAATCTTCAACATGTCGACCGGTTTCGGTGTCTCAAAACACCATTATCAAGACAAGAATATAAAAATCAATAAAAATAAAAAATGAAAAAATTTAAAAAAATTTTTTCATAAACAAAAGAAACTAAAAACCTTTTAGTTTGGATCAAAACCAATCAAATCAAACAATGTCAAATATAGCAACTCGTTGGTTGCAAAAAAGGAAATACGTACATCACTACAAATTATATACGAAAACGGAAATGTGAAACAACAAAACATCTGAAGACCAAACTTGCAATAGAAAACAGAAAAAGTAAAAGAAGAAAGAAAAAATCATTTTTAGAAAAAAACTTCTGTAAAAGCCACCAATCGCCTTTATGAATCACATATTCAAATTAATTCCATTGACTTTAGTTCCATTGACAACTAATTTGAATATGTGATTCATAAAGGCGATTGGTGGCTTTTACAGATATTTTTTTCTAAAAATGATTTTTTCTTTCTTCTTTTACTTTTTCTGTTTTCTATTGCAAGTTAAAATTTTTTTATTTTTTATTTTTATTGATTTTTATATTTTTGTCTTGATAATGGTGTTTTGAGACACCGAAACCGGTTGACATGTTGAAGATTGGTTAAAAAATTTTTGTTTGGTTTTTTGCTGGTCTTAATATTGAGGTTTATCGCCAAATAAAGTCAAATAATGAAATTACAAGTTTAAAATTTTTTGGCGAAAATAGAGGTAACAATTTATTTATTATTATTATTATTATTTTTTTTTTTAAATAAGTCAATTTTGCTTCTTCTTATCCCTAAAATTTGGTAAAATACTAATATCGATTTATTGACCATCATCATTTGATTGGGAGAGATATTGCGAAATCACTTTAATGTTACGTCTAACGATTTATTCTTTAATGCGAGAAAATATTGCTTCTAGACATAGTTATGGTCAATTGAAAAAAAGTAAAAAATTGGAAGAAATTGAGTTATAACTGGTTGCATCCTTGGCTCATGATAACTATATAAGCTCTAAAGGGCCCCATACACGGTGAGATCTGTATCGATACCTTGTATCGATACAAATAGCGATACATATATCTGAGATTTGTATCATGTTTATTTAACACACACACGCTGAGACTGAATCGTAAAACCTCAGTACAGATAAAAAATTTTATTAATAAAGAAATGTGCGATCTACGACGACCTGTGGCACCTGTGCTATTAGCAATTGCAATACAAACATCTTTACATTTTGAATCCCGTAGACATGGGTATAATTTATACATATTAATAAAATCTTCCCAAAAATCTCTATCTGCAGACATGATTATTCAAATAAATAACAATTATTTACTTTATTAACTGTCAAAATAAAAATGAAACCATAGTTACCATGATACTTGAGACAAGCACGATACTTGCTGATACTGATACAGTGGTACCGAGACAGTCACATACACGACGAGATCTGTATCATGATACTGATACCTGTAACATGTAGCGATACAGATCTCATCGTGTATGGGGCCCTTTAAAGTCAAATCTTTAACGGCAAGAAAATTACTTTAAGAGAGAGATTGTAAAAAGATTTGTAAGATTTAAACTAACAACATAATTTGTTGTCTTTAGTTTTTTTGATAAGTATGGTTCCACTTTTTTTCAAACGAAGTATACATATATACGAGTATTTTATTATGTACTTCAATTGTATAGGGAAAAAATCTGGTTCATTTGTGACCTTTAAACTGGATCATAGGCACCTTGTTGTGACATTTTGTCATTTTTTATTGTGAGAGAAAATCTAATGTAACATTACATTTTTTTTGTTTAGTTGGTTTTATGAATTTTTTTTAATTTGATCCAGTTATATACAGAATCAGAGCACAAGACAAGTGTTATTATGTAATAAAACTGACAAAAAGTGTAAAATAAAATAAAAAAAATATTTTTATAAAGATGAAGAATAAAAGATAGATATTTGAAGAGTATTAAATAGGGTGACACTTTTTTCAATTTTTTTCTTTAATATTTCGAATAGTTCACTTTGGTTAGAGTTAAAGTAGTAAGATTCACCGAAAATCGGATTCTTTAAAGTAAATCTTTAAAGGAATGTCAGTCCTTGGATTTACGAGTAGAAATTTAAAGTAATGAAGGGCACAACACAATTCTTAAGCGTTGTTGAAAAATAGCGGTTGGATGGGATTCAATTCTCGATACGAGCTTTTTATATCAAAAATTTCATACAGGTCGTATCTAAATTGCAGATTAATCTTCCAGATACTATTTTTTGGTAGTGCATCGCTCTTCACCAAAAATATTCTAAAAATAAGATACAGTAATTCATTCTTGTAGCGTCAGTAATTATTTTGAATCGTTTTCAAATCAGAGACAGTGGCGTAGCGAACATAACTGGCGCCCGGGGCACGACCCTTTATTGGCGCCCCTTCCCCTTCCAGAAACACATATATAATATATGGTACATTATGGCTAGGGTTGCCAACTCTACCAATGAATATTTCGGGATTTAATGGGAAAAAAATCGGGACTATTAAAAAAAAAAAAAAAAACGTTTTTAATCAGCGAGTAGGAAAGATATTTTTTTTATTTTTATTATTTGTTACTAACAGTTACATATTTAAACCATAATCTTTTTTTTATTGAGGACGGGAAACTATAAGCTGAGTGTGGGATTTCCAGCCGGAAGGTGCAATAGCTGGTGTACCCACCAAAACCCCCCTCTCTTTCACTATCATACCGGAACCGCGAAAGCAAACCCATGATCTTACAAACCTTGAAACAAAACAATTTCTTGAAGATAATATTACAATAATATTTTCTTATTTTATTTTACTAAATTAAAAATCAAGTTTTTTAATTTTTAGATTCTTAATTTTTTTTTGCTTATCAACTGTATTATTTTTAGAGGAAAACATTTTTCATAAAGTTGACTGTCTTTGGCATTGATTACTTTTAGGCTACTCGAACGCCGCTTACGTATTTCATGTACGTCAAATAATTTATTCCATTTTTTGGAGGGATTTTAATGTTGGAGGAATTTTAATGAGTTAATCTGGCAATACTGTAAGCTGTATAAGTTATAAATGAGTAGACAGAGTATACTTTATCAGTAGGTACAGCAAATATACTTACTTCCTTGGTCGTCATGACATGTGAGCGCGATAATTTAGAAACAATAACGAGACTAGCGGGACTAAAAATGTAAAGAAATTGTAGATGTTAAAAATCGGGACAATTAGCGTTCCGCCACTATTGTTGTCGGGACGCGGGACACATAGGGCTAAAATCGGGACATCCCGATTAAATTCGGACAGTTGGCCACCCTAGTTATGGCGCCCTTTTGCAAGTGGCGTCCGGGGTTTGATAGACCTCCTTGCCCCACCCCCCTCTTACCTACGCTACTGCATTTATTTTCTATTTTACAACGAAAGTAAGACCGTAAAACCATTACACTTACAAAGTTACAATTGCACCTTCCTGGCCTTCTGTGACGCAAACATATCGATGATGTTTCTGATGTTTTGTTTTTTCTCGCTCTACACCGAGTGAAGCTAGGTCGTATAACCTTTCTTAATCCATTGTAGCCCTCAAATACGAAAGTATTAAATTTAATTTACTTGAAGATCGCTCACAACTTGCGGTGAATACTACAATTTTGAGCAGAATTTGAATGAAAATGCACAAATTCTGAAATACGCTTTCATCACCATACTGCACAATAAATTCAAGTAGCTTTTCAGCGCACCTGAATTGAGCACACCATTCACTCCCTCTCGCCCATTTGTGAAGTGCGGGAATTCTGAACGGGATTGTTTGATACGAATTATTTTATTGTGCTATATTTTCATTTTTAAATTTAATAGTTGGCGATTTTGCGCGCCCCCCTTTGAAAGGCGCCCGGGGCACGTGCCCTACTTGCCCCACCCTAGATACGCCTCTGATCAGAGAAGATTAATTTTTTCCTCTAGTTATATATTTTTTAAATCTTTTTTTCCTTTGTGATCTGATTAGTTTTAGATTTATTTGTTGGCTGCAGTTTTAAGCGGAATTTTGAAATTTTAATAGTAAAAATTTAAAAGTTATCGCAAAGTTACTAAAATGTCACCAAAATATCAAAATGAAATAATCTAAATAATTTTAAGCTTTTTTAAGTTAAAAAAAATTTGGTTTTTGTGACGTCATCAACTATAACTAAATGTTCTAGGGCTCTAGGCAATAATATCTCTATTTTAAATGTCGAATGGTATTTCTTAGTTTTTGTTATCCCTCTTTTCACTATATTATACCTAATATTATCCAAATTGTACGGTTAATAGAAAGTGGAATTCTAAAATGTAGACTGTATTTTTAAGGAAAATTTTGATAATCTTTTAACAGAAATGGAAAACTTTTTCCAAAATTATTTAGCTGCAACTAATAAATTCATATAAAGTTTTAATAATAATTGCAATTAGTGATGAGCAAATGCAAGACCAAGACCAAGACTTGGCAGTCTCGGCCTTGGTCTTGTTCTTGCATTAAGAATCTTGGTCTTGGTTTTGCTAGAGCAGTTTGAGTCTCGGTCTTGGTCTTGGTCTTGCAAAATGCACTCTTGGTCTTGGTCTTGGTATTGCTAAATAATCTCGCACTTTCTTGCATTTTTTTATTAGTGAATTTTTTCCTTCTAAAATCAGAATCTTCTCTGTTTACGGTATTAATTATACTTTCAAACTATTTAAATCGTTTAGCAAGAGTCTTGCTTTTTTCTTGCTTTTGTCTTGGTCTTGGTCGCTTGAGTCTTGGTATTGGTCTTGCAGCCATACTTATAGTCTTGGTCTTGCTCTTGGTATACATAGTCTTGGTCTTGGTCTTGCATTTTTTGCAAGACCAAGACAAGACTGCAAGACCAAGACTAATTTTGCTCATCACTAATTGCAATAGTATCCAGATTTTCTAACTCAAGTGAACCGGTTACCCATGTTTCCCTTATATTTAATTTCATAATTTAAATAATAGTTCTCACAAATTTTTATTGTCTCAGCTCATCTAATTAAATTTAGAACATTTTAGCTGTAGGCAATAAAAAAAATTCTCGGAGATATCTTGACAAAATGGATGAACTTGCTCTATTTTGATTATGAGAAAAATATGTGTCTAAAGACATTTAAGTATTCAAATTCTAAAAACTGGATAAAAATAATATAAAGTATTAATATATAGATATTTTGTTGACAAGTGAAAGGTACGTTGTACCTAGTTAAATATTCTGATATATTTTAACTGTAGATAAAGAACTACTAAAATTATAGAGTCACCAGCGCTACCACCATAATATATTACAGAGGAACTGTAACTCATAGTATCCTTGTTTTATGTGTTGCCTTTTTTTTTTATTACATTTGCTTTAGGTAAATCATATCAAAAATATTCAACAGAGTTTTATAAGAATTGAAGTATTATTTATTTAGAAAATTATGTATTTTTAAAGAAAGTGGCTAGGAATAAAATTTCTAATATAGGCTATTAGGTACATCTAGGTATGTTTGGGATTAATCCCGAGTGGTATCCCAGTTATTTATGATATCAGTAATATTAAGGTCCAATTTACATTAACGCTCCGCTCTCGGTACGTTCCCGCTCTACTCTCGCTCCGATATAATCTGGTTGTGTTCACATTACAATGCTGATATCATGCTGGTACCTATTTGTTCTCTATTCACATTATAATGCCGTTTTGGGTACACTCCCAGTTCGGTCTCAGTTCGATACAAATATCTTTTCATAACAACTGAATGCAAGCGGAGTGGAGTGGAATCAAAAGAATGTTTACACTATAGATACAAGCCATAACAAGTCTGATATCACTCCGATAAAATATTACCTGAGTGATATTGATATTGGAGTGGCATTTAACCGGGAGCGAACCGTGACTGATATCGGACCGATATCAGAGCGATAATGTGAATACACTCATTGTTTATTGTGTAAGAATATTTTATCGAATCGGGAGCGTAGTGATATCGTACCGGGAGCTGAGCGTTATTGTAAATCGGGCCTAATACATTTGAGCGTTACTTTATGGTACTCCATATTTGTAAATAATAAACAAATACTTTACTTTGCAAAATACCACTTTATTTTTTAAACAATATTGTCACAGTTTCAAAAATAAAAGTGGTATTTTGCAAAGTAAATTAGGTATTTGTTTATTATTTACAAATGATGTCAGTGCTTTTTTGCTTATAAAAAATTACACTCAAAGTTTCGAAAGCGGGTTTCTCGAAAACATAATTTTTAAAAGTACATATAAGATGTTGTACATCTTTTACTATTATAGTAACCGATTCTTGTACGAAGGATTTTTTATTTTGATGATTCGATTTTTAGTTAGATAGGAGAAAACGTATTCTGTAGTATAAGATACTAATGTTCCATAACATATTTAAATTCCATCAAAGTTGATAATTTCAACACTCTTATTTTGTGATATTAGTATGGATTTTAGTGTGCGACAATGCAATAAAAAGATAAATAAAAAGACACAGTGAGCTTCCTATAAATAAAGTATTTTTTAGTTAAAATTTGTATCTAGAATATTATAGGCTTATCTAATTCTGTATGGGTGAATAATTTTGTATATTGAATTTATCTGCAGGTTGATAAACTTTCCTGAGTCCCTGTAGAGCATAATCTGTATTATTTTGATAATATTACATAAACGACACGGAACCAGAAGTAGGTCACCCTATGAAGCTATAGTCAGCTGAAGCATAGTCTACTATTTGCCTATAGTTTATTCATGTAGTGACCTATATGTGCATATTATTATCCATCAATTTTTAATATGGACACAAGCTAACAAGGATAATCATGTATCTAAAATTTAGCGATCCACTAAAATAATTACATTTTTCAAATTTATCAGTACGATTTATGACAAATATGATTATTAAGCGAAAAAAAGACCTTTCGGCACGTAAGTAACTTGTTTGAAAAAAATTTTACTTTACGGAATTTTTGTTCTTATCAGATTTTACTTTACCAGACATAATCCTATCTTTACTCACCACGTGAGTAAAGTTAACAAACAACAGTGACCATTTCAAAGGCTATTCAATTTTCATTTTTCTTTTCTTCTACATTATCCAATTTTCACTATCGAAATAATTTTTTTTTGTTCAATAAAAAAAATCTTTGAATTTTTTTTTTGAATCATAAAAACATTTCTTTGAATCAAAAATAATATTTTTTTTTTGACATAAAAATATTTTCTAAAATTTTTTTTCAGTAGCCAAAAAAATATTTCTTTTGATCCAAAGAAAAAATACCCTTGTCGCAGCATCCTGCATAATATAGCGAATTTCCGGTTACAAAAATTAGTTTTTCTCGGAAACTAGTGGACATAGAAAAAAAGTTTAAAGACCTTTTTATGTAATTTTTTTTTCTCTTTTAAATGGTGTAAAAAAATTTCGCAAAAATTTTTAAATAAGTGGAAATTTTGGCAAAAAACTAATTTTTTGCAAGAACAAAAACCATGTTCCTGGCATCCGACGTGTCTGGCTGACGAACTCATCCAAGGGTTTGGGACTTCCAATGTTCTCACCAAGTTTCGTAAAAATTGGATACTTCGTTCGAGAGTTATCGCGAGGACATATATATATATATATATATATATATATATATATATATATATATATATATATATATATATATATAAATTTTAGTGAACATTATTTTCGGTTTCTAGGGACCTAAAAACAAGTTTTTGCTATAGTCCCGGACTCAGGTCGCGTCATGACAGTGGCTGTAATAGCTGAATTCCATTCTGGGAATTCGCTAAAATCAAAGAAATTATTATTCTTTGAACAAAAAAATCGTTTTGAGATTGCATCTTTTTAGTGCGCAACTTTGCATCTTTTTTTTAAATTTACTCTGTTACTACTCTCCTTCCGTTGCGCAACTCAAAGGCAAGTTTATTCCAATATCGGTATTGCTATGTCTATGCATATGTAATAAAAATTTTTATCATAACAAACTGGGTCACATATCGTATGGAAATCACACAATATGTTTGAAAATTTGATAAGATTCAGTACAGTATGGATACTATGGATTATTCACTCTACGTAAAAGCTACTGAAAAATCCCGCCAAACACAGTAAAGCCGGTAAAATTATAAAAAAAATAAACCTAAAAAAACTGGCCTTTGATAATTTAAATTCAGTTTTTGTCTTTGTCAAAAGGATAATTGGTTTTTTTTTACTAGTACATCCAAATTGTTCGTGCTCATGGGTCAAACTAAGCGTGTAAAAGGTCCAGGCGACAACTTGATCAACGTTCGTTCAATTTACGCATATATATGTTTTAAAGATATATTTTTAATCATTTTATCAAAAGGGTACTTTAATGTACTGACCACTTCATTATTCAAACGACCCTCCGCTAAAAAAGAAAACAACATGGGTCATTTAGAATGGACAAAGGTCACTCGACGTACAATATGAATTTAATAGGCTTATAATCTGTAAAACAAAATTTTAATGTGGTGCCTACATTCAAATTTATTTTAAATTATTGTACGCCTCTGAACAATAAAGCCAAAAAAAAATTAACGTATTAATTTTTTGAAACAGAATTCTTAAAGTATATGACCTAACACGATAAGTAAAATTAACGAGATTTTACAAAAATATTTCTAAGGCTTTAACAGCTTGAGTAACTGTAGTTTGGTAATCCTTTGAAATTAAAAATATAACTGCGTCTCGCATTAAAGAGAGGGTGTGTTTGATTGATTATCAGATTGGAATGGCACTCGAACAAGCGGTCGGTGGCCTAATTGGTAAGGCGCTTGGCTAGGTACCAAGAAATCCGGGTTCGAGTCCCAGCCGATCCAGCTTGATAATTTTTCAAACACTAGGTCAATTTTAATTAACATAATGAATTGGTTATACATACCTATACCAAAGCAAATCAAGTGTTCAAGTAACAGCCAAAGCTGGACATTAAGTTAACATATTAATATTGGTGTATGTGTAAATGGGAACAAAAGTCCGCCATACATTAATAATGTTTCAAAGGCACTCGATAACATTTGAAATTAAAAATACAACTGCGTCTCGCATTCAAGAGACGATATGATTGATTGATTATCAGTAGTGATGAGCAAATGTAAGACCAAGACCAAGACTTGGCAGTCTTGGTGTTGGTCTTGTTCTTGCATTAAGAATCTTGGTCTGGGTCTTGCTAGAGCAGTTTGAGTCTTGGTCTTGCAAAATGCAGTCTTGGTATTGGTCTTGGTCTTGGTATTGCTAAAGAATCTTGCACTTTCTTGAATTTTTTTATTAGCGAATTTTTTCCTTCTAAAATCAGAATTTTCTCTCTTTACGGTATTAATTATACTTTTAAACTATTTAAATAATTTAGCAAGAGTCTTGCTTTTTTCTTGCTATTGTCTTGGTCTTGCTCACTTGAGTCTTGGTATTGGTCTTGCAGCCATACTTATAGTCTTGGTCTTGCAAAAAAGGCAAGACCAAGACAAGACTAATTTTGCTCATCACTAATTATCAGATTGGAAGTCATTCGATTGAACTTTAAACATCACTTTTGAATCTCCTTCCGTTAATTTTGACCTCAATTTGAATTCACGATGGAAAAGAATTTTCACGTAAGTATATAAATATTTTGAAAATAATTTGTTGAGAATTTTTACGCATTTTGGAAAATTTTATGAAAATAATCTTTTATAGAAATAAATTAGAGAATTATTGCGATAAGAATTTTTGCTTTTAACGATTTTCTGTAATGCTATCAGTTAAAATTTCACTGCTTCGAAAACATAATTATTAGTTCCCATATTTAGTGTTTACAGGTCAAACTTTGGGAAGCTCTTGTTTAGTGCGTATTTCTGTCTTCTGGGATCATAAATTTTTGAAGCTGTGATCTTGACAAACCGAAAAATGATTTTGAGAAGTTTTCTTTAACTAGAATCATCATTGCTTCTTATTGGGACGAAAATAACGAAAATTTTAAGGAAGTTAATTTGTTTTTTTTCTTTTAAAACAATTTTTATGGCGCGATTTTAAAACCCTTCTATGTTCAACGAATTCCTTTATATTAAATAATAAAACATTTCATAATAATTATGCAAATATTACAAGACTATTAATCATCTTTTCAAACAAAAAAATCTCAGTAGAGTGAAAAGATTTGCTATGGACAAAACAATCTCCCAATTCCATTCAATAAATTTATACTAGTAATTTCATATAAATATCATTTTATTTATATAGGGTGTAAGAAAAGAAAGGGTTGCCGTGTCATAATAGTTAGTGTCCTTTTCACTGTATGACCACCAACCAGTTGATTCATAAAAAAAAGGATTATATAATTTCAGTTAATAAGGTCTCTAATGTATAAACATTCGACCCTTCACTGAACCACAGAAAGAAATACATCACGATTGTTTTTGAATAGGTTAAATGTATAACTGAAATTTGACACTCAAATGGGATCCAGGGGTCATTTTTTTATGTTTTATATTTTATATTTATTAAACATTATCAATAAAATTTGTTTTAGATTAATTTTTGCATAACTCACAATGTTTTGATGGCGCGAAAACTTAAACAATTGTACTAAAAAAGTATATTGTATTTCTGTAGCTATTTTTAATCGAAATATTTTAGATAAAATTTTTTTAAATATTCGTTTTAAAATACACGTCTATTATGTAACATATTTTTTAAATAAAAAAAGTTTCTTATTTCAGTTATTAAAATATCTAACTTTATTTACAACTAAATTAAATATTTCTATTTTTTAAATAAACAATATGATATCGGCACATTTTACAGTAATGCGAAAAAATACTAATACAGTTTTTTAATATACTCTGAATTTGTAATTATACACTGATGATAAAGCGACTGTTAAATTAGGGGTAGGTCCTGCTCTCATATTAGAAGAGGATCAAATTTTCTATAGGTTTTATGTTTTTTTAACATTGCCAATTTAAAAAAAAAAAATGGGCTTAAGTTAGCTTTAAAAAGAAGACCTTTGAAAGCCAATAATAATACTCTCTTAGTTTCGTCATTTTGTCGTTTCATTAAAAATTTTTAAAGCACTAAAAAATTTTAGTAAACTTGAAGACGTCATCAAATTAAAAAATTTCGTTTTTCTCAAAGCAAACCATATTAAAGTGACTTAAGTTAGGGGAGTTGGTAACCTCCATGACCACCCTTTTAGATCTGATTTTCCGTTAAAATTCTTTCAATCTTTAATCTTCTCCAGTTTCTAAGTTTCTTTACAAAACTTTTTTGTGTAGCTCCTATGTTAAATCTTAACATTTGACTGGGCTAGTGATCAGCAAAATTAGTCTTGGTCTTGCAGTCTTGTCTTGATCTTGCATTTTTTGCAAGACCAAGACCAAGACTATGTATACCAAGAGCAATACCAAGACCAAGATTATAAGTGTGCCTGCAAGATCAATACGAGGACTCAAGTGAGCAAGACCAAGACAAAAGCAAGACTCTTGCTAAGCTATTTAAATAGTTCTAAAGTATAATTAATTCGCTAATAAAAAATGCAAGAAGGTGCAAGATTTTTAGTAATACCAAAACCAAGACCAATACCAAGACTGCATTTTGCAAGACCAAGACCAAGACCGAGACTCAAACTGCTCCAGCACGACCAAGACCAAGATTCTTAATGTAAGAACAAGACCAAGACCAAGACCAAGACTGCCAAGTCTTGGTCTTGGTCTTGCATTAGCTCATCACTACACTGGGCAAAGCAGAAATTTCAAAAGTAGATGACTAATATTTTAATAGTTACTTTATATTAAACAGAATGTTAATTCACAAAAACGACTGTTGCTACATCCAAAATTATTATAGTCAAATAAATTTAGAATGTGTATGGATATAGGATTTACAATGTACATATTTTAAGGTGCATTATAATTGAAGTCAAAATCCGCTGGACTTTTCGAAAAAAAGTGTCATTGTTAACAGTTGACAAAACAATTAATTGTTTTGCAGATTGTCTTATGTCTAATTGTAAGTGTTTACGTAAATTTAAGCCTCACTGTCTCTAATTGTCAGATAAAAATTTGTTTTTATATTTAATAAAAGAGAAATTTTCATTAGTTTACAAACAAAGTAAATTTTTTAGTTTATTCTTTTTCATAATTAATTTTACTTATAAAATAATTTGGATTTAAATTACAAGCAATCTGGTTTCAAATGATAAAATTCCTAACGTTTTTTATACATAAAATAAAATTTCTATAAATATGGTAGCTGAGAAAAGTTTTTAGAATCGAAACTTTTAACACATTTATCAAATAAAAATTCGATATGATATTTACTTTACACAGGTATTAAACAATAATTGTAGCTAATCTGGTAGCTGTCAAAATAGCTATTGATTTATTTCCAAAAATGGCCATCAGATACAGAATTCGAAAATACAGAATTCTTCAAATTATTTCAAATTATTCAGTAATTTTCTTAAAGAACTAACTCAAAAACTACTGAACACTCAAATGTGCCCAAATTCTGGTCAAAATTTCTGATCCATAAAAAATCAGGTAGATATTGATTTTTGACAAAAAAAACTCACTGCAATCGTGCGCTCAACTTCACTCGTGTGGGCAATCGACAACTTCCCTATGCTGTGATAGTGTAACTTTGGTAACAACTAATAAATTAGTAAGAATAATACTGAAAACTGTACGGGGAATCGAACTCAGGACCGTGCCATCCATATGTCTCCATGTTATCCGTTAATTTATTCACCAGTTTTGGATTTTGGTCTAATCGTAAATTTTAAATGGGAATACATATTTTTGATGTTTTTAATGGAGTGGACCCTAATATTAAAAATTCTTTATATAAATGTGGTACTCTACATGTAGACGAAATCTAATCGAAATCAATGAGGGACATACTTGGATTCTTCTGGTCAGATTAATCCATTTTAAAATTCATTTTGGCGCTTATCTTATTTGATTTTTTCTGTTTACTGGGCATGAGTTTTCATGCAGATAAAATATGGCCTTTAGATACTGTATGTGACTTGAATGAATAGGTACTTCAAGAATTATCTATTGACTTTTTTTAATTTTTTTTTTTTTTATATATATAAAGATTATAAATTATGACACATGAGGGCCACTAGTTATTTATAAATTTATTACTTCCTTGTAATAATAATAATTAATTTATTTGTATAGATTATTTTACCTTAACTAGATATCAATAAAAATATTTGAAGATTTTGTAATTTAGAAATTTCTCTTATTACAGTATTTACCCTACCGTGTACCATAATATACGCATTTATATACCTTTAAAAGACATAATTATTATTTTTGCTTTCTTGATAAGGTTATTTGTATTACTATTTACATAATTACCAAATTTGTTTATATTTTCGTAATCAAGATATTATGTTTAAAATTAATTTGTTTAAATAATTATTTGGAAATAAAAATAAAAATTAAATAATATTTCACATGAAAATATCTTAATTTGAATTAGCTGAGGACAAGAATGGACTGGCATAGCTCACCACAGAGAGCTTCAGTGTACACATTAGAAAGCTAGTACAAAAGCGATTCAAGTTGCTATATAGTACAGTTGTTTGCTTTTCTTCGTGAAAAAGTGATTAAAAACTTTTGTCGACAAAATTACCTTTTTCGTCGTGACTACAAGTTCGGTATTAAGTAACAACAATAATAATAATGAAATTTAACGTCCGTTTTCAAACACCCAATTTATAACAGATACCACCCATATCATTATTTTTCGAACTTTATTTATAGGGTTATATATTTAGAATATTTCATTTTGTGAGCGGAGGTCAAGGGAAGTGGTATGGGAACTATAATTTGGTATATATACGTCTACAACTGTTTTCTTAAGGAACTATGCCGATTTTCATCTGGATTTGTGAAGGGAAACTGGAGAAAATCTTCACGAGCATTGCCCGTCGTAGAATCTGAACCCTCGACCTATTAGTTCGCAAGTACCACTGGTACTATACGCAGTGGTACTGTACTACTGTCTAAACTCGGCCACTGCGCTGGTAAGTTCGGTATAAGTTGTGGACCACTTACAAACCCGATAGAGGAAGGTTAAGGGGGACCACTAGTCGAACCGCCTGAAAAAAAGGTGATTTTTGGGAATTTTTTTAAAGGAAACTACTGTATGGAATGTTTCAATATTTTAAGGATATATTCGCTGGTATATAATAAATTCATGCTAAAATTTTTGGACCAAGAAATTGAAAATTCAGTGAGTTATTCGCGATCTCCCAAGGATCCAAAAAAAGTTCCCCCACTGCTGCAGTGATAGTGACCTTCACAGTGCCTGAAATCAAAAAAACCAAAAAGCCTATTAAACTAGAAGGTGTTGCCCGTGCTATGAACCTCAATCGAAAAAAAGTTGAAATTTAACAAAATGGTGGAGTTTTAAAAAAAAAAGTTTTAAATTTTGCGCGAAAATTTGATGATTTTTGGCCTACAAAAATTACATTTTTTATTCGATCGGAAAACTGGAGGTTCATGGCACGAAGAAACGGTCAGACCAAGACAGTCATCTTGCGGGCTAACTGGATGTCATATACTTATACTGTATTACTTGATTTATTCCCAAACATTCAAGTAGTTAATAATTTCTGAACACAATTAAAGTCAAGTGGATTCGGATTTTCGATAAAGAAATTATAATACGTGTTTTAGTCAGTTTGTTACGTTTTAGCTCTTATGTCGAGTATGCAATATAATTTCTTAATTGCAGTTCCGGGCGCTCGCCACGGTCTGTCCTCACACTAATTTCGAAAGTGCTATAGAAGGGTAGCGACAGTAAACACTAAGAAGGGATTTTTTGGAAATTCATCTCGAAATGGGATAAATTTGGCGATGAAAATTCATATAGAAAGCTAACTCTTCCCTACGCTGAGATAAATTATTTACTGGATCAAAATTTGGTGTCCAAATATTGACTCAAATATCATTTATAAAAAGCTATCCATTTTATTAATTATTTTATTGGTTGAGTTGATAACAGAAAAAAATATCGGTATGTGTTTAGATATCTTGCACTTGTTTACTAGCTGTGTCAGTTGCTATCACTTACCAAGGTTTTTTACCTTGCTCTACCTATAATTATAGAGATAATGATGCAAATTTTATGCATGGCTTCGACGTGAGTAAATGAAAAAATTTGCAATGTTTGTACAGTATTATATAAAAATTCTTTAAAATACAAAGCGATCCAGGACTTATGTTGTCAACAGAAAAATATATGGATGATTTTGTATATTCAGTTGATAATTATTATAGTTTTGCAGTGGTTACCAATTTTGTTGATGTTACGTAATTTCTCAAGTGGAAACGTCTGCAGACATAAGTACTTCACAGATTTTCTTCATGGATAGTGAATATATCTGATTTAGTGATGTGTAAAATCAGTCTTGATTTTGAAATTTTTGTTAAGACCAAGATCAATACCGAGAGTATTTACGGTATTTTTTCTCATTTAAAAACAACGCTTTAGTAACGCACAAAATTAAGATTTTTCTATTGTTTTGAACGTTACAAAAGTATCTATAATACCACTGTAACTTGTGAACTAAACGTCAGATTGTCATGAAATTTTAACACATGTATATTATTTGAGGTCAGTACTGCCTAAAAATCATATGGATTATGTCCAATATATATCATCTTATGAACTTATAGTACTGTGTGTTGTATAACAGTAATCTATGCTTATTAGATATTCTACTATTTTCGCGTATAGATCTATCAATTATTTCTTTAATTTCTAGCACTCATTTTCTAAAGAAGTCACAAAAATACCCATTTAACATAACATTAATATAATTATTGACTAACAATATTTCGATCGAAGCGAAATGTGTCGTCAAGCTCTCTTTTTATCTACCAAGAAAATTACGAAGAAAATCAGTCCTGATACACTAGCGGAAAAAATTAAAGGATCAAAAAAAAATTCCAAATATTTAGCGATTTTTCTTATGGCTGTATCTTCGTGAAAAATGGTCGTATCGCAGTCGTAAGTAAAGCAATTTAAAGCTGAAAGTTTATAGTTTTGAGATCTTATCATAAAAAAATTTTCAAAGCAACGTGTAGCGCTCGATCCTAATAAATACACTGAAAAAAAAATTTTCGAAATTTTTCGGGTTTCTTTTTTTGGTCCACGGACTTGGAAAAAATTTTCCGACTTAACCACCATATGAAGCGGATAACTTGTTCATTCAGCTTTAATTTGTGTTTTTTTAGACTTTTATACGACCACTTCTCGCTGAGATATCGGACTTTGAATGGAAAAGGATCATTTCATCTTTGACCATCAATATCTCAGTAACCAACGGTCACACAGAGA
This sequence comes from Brachynemurus nebulosus, assembly GCA_035578155.1. Lineage (NCBI taxonomy): Eukaryota > Metazoa > Arthropoda > Insecta > Neuroptera > Myrmeleontidae > Brachynemurus > Brachynemurus nebulosus. Next base: position 31,935,118 of record JAPWDM010000003.1, read on the forward strand.
GTTGAAGATGGGCTTTAAAAACTCGAATAAATTCTCTACAGGGATTAGCCATTGTTTTTTTGGAAAAAAATTTTTTGCATACTCTACATGAATTTGAAAAATCAAGAAAAAAAGAGCTTTTGGTGGCTTTCTGGAAAATCAAGCGCTGAATTAAAAATATCGAGCGAACCATTAATGTGCCTTTTACAGTTTAATATACTCATAAAACCCCACCGAGTTTCAGTTTAATCTATCGAGCGGCTTTTTTGTTTCGTTCGATTGAATTTTTGAAAAAATTAAAGGATCATTTTTTTCCTCTTAAAATTTCATAATCTTTAACAAAATGAAAAAAAAAATTTTCTCAGCTTTTTTCACATTTTTATCAATAACAGTATTAAAATTTATAAAAAAAGAAAATTTCGTAAAAAATTTTCAAAAAAAAATTTTTTTAAGTTTTTTGAAAAGGATTTTCAAAAATTTTCTTGAAAAATTTTAGAAACGGAAATGTTTGATACCTTTGACTGCGTTATTTTCATTTTTTTTTTTTTATGTGTCATCTTGGTTCCATCATTTTAGTTCACTTTTTGCGTGGTCAGGTTTTCAAATTTTTTAAAATTTACCTTATTATAACAAATAATAAAAAAAATTTACTTAAATTTAGGTCTACTTTACTATATTTTATATCGAAAGCTGTAAAAAAGTTTAGCTACTGAAGAATCCTGGTTCGATGCATGTGCAACACGAACTTGGAGGATTTTCTATTTATTTCGTTCAGAATTTGAATCAATTAAGAACTTTTTATACTTCGATTGTACGGTCTCAGCGCACCTGACATAAATTTTGACAGCCTTGGCTATCATTTCAAATATTGGATTTTCGATTTATTCGGGCATAAACTATCAAAGAACTTTGATCCCCTGTTACTTGTCTGACAAGAAAAACTATGCATTCCTATCTCAACTTTTTTTTTTGTATGTTATTAGAAAAATGTCTTGTGACTCTCTTATTATTATGACAAAATGCCGAAGATATGTTAGCTTATGTTTTTTTCCTTGCCTAATCATCATACAATAACTGATAAAAAACATTCAAGAAAATATAATTTCAGTATTAATAATTTTAACTATGTTAATGATCTTAAATAAGCAAGAATTTTCAAATGGTTGAAAAATAATTTTCAGAAAACGTTTTAAAGAAGTTGAAACGTTACCTACTTACACTACAGCTATTCTACTAAAAACTAGAGCAATCTAAAATAATTTACAAAATCCTACCTTTATAAATAAATTTTTGCACTAGACACTTTTTTTTAGCAAAACACATTTTGAACTTTATCAGTTTAATCGATTTCAAATCAAACTAATTTTTAAACCACACAAATTAATAATAACGACCAAAATGCTGATGGCTGAAAAAAAAAATCAAAATTAATTAACAAACGAACTCAATTTGAAACAAAAAAATTTTGAGCCTAGTACGCAAAGTATTTTAATAAATTTTAATAGAATTAAAACTATTTAATAAAAAACTACATATAAAAAAAACTAAAAAAATAAAAACAAAAATTAAACAAAATTATTTTAAAACTATTAAAACATTAAAATAAGTATTGAAAATTTTAAGTTATTTTCAATTGTTATAGATGTTCCAGATTTGAGATGTTAGAATCTAACTAAAGGACGAAATATCTTGATAATAGAATAGAGCGATCATTTTCTTAATTCATCCGATTTTACATCCCATGAATCCATGGGAACTCTACATGCAATTAATTATAGGTACTGCTCATATAATAGTCGTATAAAAAAAAGGTTTTGGTAGAAAAGGACAGGATAATTTATAGATATTTAAACTGGAGCAGAATATTTGTTTTGTGTTGAATAAAGATAGTTGATACTTTTTGATAAAATAAACAAGAAAGGGTTAACGTTTTGTTTGGAATCAACCAATCAGTTCAAAGAATTTTAAACTTAATTTGATTTTGACGTTATGACGGAAAAATCAATCAAATTTTTGGGTTTTCGTTTCTTCCAGCTATTAGTACTTATTGTTAGACAGAAAGACAAGTATACTATACTTTAAATGGTGGAAAATGATTCGAATGTCAGGCAGTAATGTCGGTCTGGCTCGATTGAAGAGCGAATAACTGAAGTTACTAGCTTTACTATTTTGTTTAAACTAAATCTAAACTAGAATCTGGCTTTACAAAAAAAGGATCGGTATTCTGAATTTAAAAGTCAAACAATTTAACAATTGGTATCCAAACTTGTAACATTTTATCCATACTTTAATGATTTATTATTTACGGAATAATGAGGGGTAGGGGTGTTTGGTCCCGAGCTTACACCAAATTTACGAGGCCCTGATCGGCTGATAGGGGGTTTGGAGTGAAAGCAATTTGACGTGGTAAGTTCTGGCGCGGTTTCCTCTTTTTGCTCATCAATGGTATTTTTGCAAAGAAATAAAAATAAAAAGGCTGTTGCTAGTCGTCCGCTAAACGGACGAATAAAATAACTTAGTCGTCTGGTAAACGGATGAATAAGTTGCTAGTCGTCCGCTAAACGGACGAATAAAATAACTTAGTCGTCCGTAAAGTATTGACTTTTCGCGTAAGTATTGATTTTTAATAATGTTAATTACTTCTTAAATAAATGAAAGTAATTTAGAATCATTTTTAAAAAATCGAATTGAAAAATTAGGTGGTGAGGTTGCTTTTGGTTAGGTTAGGGTATTCGAGCAATCGGTAACCTTAACTAACCTCACTACCTAGTATTTATATCAAAGTCGAAGTATATTGTCAAAACTAACCTAACCTTCGGGCAAAGGGTAACCTTAACTAACCTCACTACCTAGTTTTTATATCAAAAATCGAAGTATATTGTCAAAACTAACGTAACCTTCGGGCAAAGGGTAACCTTAACTAACCTCACCACCTAGTTTTTATATCAAAAATCGACGACTAAGTTATTTTATTCATCCGTTTAGCGGACGATTAGACACTTCGAAATAATAAATTGCATTGTTTTTAGCACGGTTTTTAGTTATTAATTCAGTTTTTATATTTTTTATAAAGTAAGAGTGAATTTGGGCCCGCGGATTTTCTTACCACCAATTCCCGAAGATACTAGTCCGCCATTGCTTCTGACTAAGTTAATTTTGCTTTGTGTACTTTTCTATGATGAAAAAATTGACGGGAAGAAGTTAAGGTGTTGGATAATTCATATTTTGGAAACACAAATGCAAAATTTTTATTTTAACATGAAACGATATCCAACAGAATATGTAAAGCTTAATAAGTCAGTTATTGTAACAATTTCTAGAAGCTGTTCTTGAAAAACTGCTTTATTCGTATGCATTTATAATTCAATTGTTTATTATTATTTTATTAAAAAAAAAAAAAAAATTTAACGGAATTTTAAAGCTATCTTTAAAAAAATTACGATATTTAAAACGATTCCAACGGATTCTTGTACTCGGGACTGTAGACAAAAGCTGAAAATTTCGAAATTCGAGCACATTTCTTTAACGGTACTTTTTGTAACAAATAAAATTATAATATTTTTATAAAATAAGGATATCTACCTGACTAAGGTGGACTGTGGCTACTCACTTAAATCTAAACCATGAGAAAATTCTCATATACTTGCTTTAATATTACAAAAAACTTACATTTGCTGAATTAATCATATATAACTGACCCGATTTGATTAAAAAATTGGTGCGTTACAAGAAAAAGGTTGATTTCTTAAAGCCCCTTTCTTGCACAGTCCATTTTTTAAAATAGGTCAAGCATTAACCCTCCCATAATTTACATACAAATCGATACCCTTCCTTCCGGTCACGAGTGACCCTTTACCTGTTTTTTTTAATGTAGTGACCCTTCGTTTGAAGATCGTGCAAAAATGACCCTTCGAAATGACCCTTTTCAAATAAAAAATGAACTAAATTTTACTACCTGGCAATTAAAAATAGGTGAAGTGGACAAAATCTTTTCTTAATTTTTTTCACGAAAACGAATTTTGTTACCTGGATATCTCGGCAGTGACCGAAAAATTTTCTCATGGATTTATATTTGCATTCTTCAAAAACGAATCTTATGCTGTTTGATGATTTCTGCTCTATTTTACCTGACCAAGGTAGACGGTTTTCGTTCTAATCTAAATAATTTTTTGAATCGGTTAAAAAACGGACATTTATTAAATAAATTTTAATTTATTTCATACCGTTGACCATTAAGTAGCCAATGGCGAGTACTTACGTAGAAAAGAGTCGGTGTTGTCCATGCGGTGTCCGTCCCGGGGCCCGAGGACCGATATCAAAATCACGACAGTTTTCGTTAACGGTTTTTCTTTGTTCAAAAATTTTTAAGACGTTTCAATTTTTTTTTTTTTTTTAAAATTAAAATATTGAACCCATTTTACCTAAGTAATTATTAGAATTTTAAATTAATAACGAATTTCGTTTAGTTGTTGGCGGGAATATTCTAGAATATGTTTAAAAAAATTACAAAATATTGCGTATTAATATTACCGTTAAACGATTCTACTCACAAAAGGACACGTTGCTTAAATTTTACTGGACGAAATTTTTTTTCGTTGAAAGAAGATGAAATAATAGTTCCATCTTTATTACTTTCTATATAATATAAATATATGTATTTATAAAATACCCTTTTTAAGAAAAATGAACCTTTCTAAACAGTTTAAATATAGTTAAGTGGTTGAGCCTGCTAAGTCACTGGGTCGTAGACTAGTAAGTAGTGAGTTTGATTTTCGCGTCCGAAGATAAAATAATTACTTTAAGACCACGTTCTAGCTCACGTTCCTCAAAGATTCATTTTATCGAAAAATTTTTTTAGAGTTTCCAAAATTTCTTTCACTGACGGGTAAATAATAACCTGACTTCTATGATGGGTTGCATTTTAAAAGTTAAAATTTTTCTTTAGTATCCTACGGTCCAAAAAGAGTCCAAAATAATTACTGAGATCCCAAACGAAACGACTATGAGGTCGAAAACGCTTTCTCGAGGCCTAACGAGCTTGGGATCTTGATCAAATTTTGCTTAGATAGTTTTGATTTTCTGAAAAATTGAACGTGCGAGTAAAGTTGTGACCCATTAAGTAAACTAGTTTCCGAGAACAATTAGACAATAGATTTTCAAAAGTCACAAATTTTTCGAAATTTGTATTATAGGTACCATCGTAAAAAAAACGGAAAAAATCACACAGTGGGCTTTGTTAATTTTGTGTAGTAACTATTCGTCGGGGATAGTGCAAATACGCGTAACTAGCATTAGATAATTTCGCGTATCTGACAAATGTAGTCAATTGAAAAATTCGCAGGCAGTGAACGCAGGAAGCTGATTAGCAGCTACCTTTTTGATAGATACTTTGTTCGACTAACGGAGAGCAAGAAATCGTCCAATAACAATACCGCAGATCTATTGCCGTCAAGTGGCGATCCCGCGTATGTGGTCAGGTCTAATGTAGATACGCACTCTTTACCTATGGTATATACGCGGATTTGCACTATCCCCGACGTATTGCAACCCATGAAAATGGCTTGCCTGTCGTAGGTTGTTGTAAGCAAAATAGATATAGAGCAATAATATATACCTGACCTTTCTCTCTAGCAGATAGTATAAGACTAATGTTTCTATAGAATCTATAAACCGCTACAGATTCGACATAATCATCATTGTAAATATTTTTTTTTAAAAATTCAATAATTTTATTAGTAATTAATAAGCCGTTAAAATGACCGGATGTAAAAATTTTGTTCTAATTTTTTCTGATATTTAAATTTTATGTATATTTTAAAAATTATAATATATGTACATATGAGAGCTTGTTTGATGGTGCATATATGATTAATTCCACTGTTAACTCCAATTGTCAAGTGATAAGCTTGCGCGAGTATTGTGAAATAGATGTAAAAAAAACAGTATGCATTTAAATAAACTTAAATATATTTGTACGTGCATACTCGTATACGTGTATTTGTCCGCTATTAAAAGTAAATAAGCTGATATAAACATACAAATGTGTCTAAAATTAACAAGCACACGTTATTGCATTTACTATAAACTAGATGAATCTTTTGAAAAATTTGATTTTAAAAATGAAAATTTTAGCTTTAGATACCTCGGAGATCAACATGGGGGAACGGTTATTTTTTGTGAGTTTTGAGCTATACCATTAAAACCACTGGACCAAAAATCAAAAAAATATACAGAGCGTTCATTAAGTTGCGGAATAGCTAAAAATCTCTGTTAATATTGACTTTATCGAAAAATAATCCGAACAAAAGTTTCATTGGAAAAAATGAGGAACTAGAAAATGACCTCGAATTTGACCTTGAACATGACCTTGACCAAAATTTGGAGATTAACTTTGTTTCTTTAAATGGAAACCCTTACTTTTGACCTCGGATTCGGAAAGAGCGGGAAATTCTACGTTGAAAACCATATTCATACTTCATATCCCAAAGTCGTGTCCCAAAAACGCAAAAAATATGATACTGGTTGACCAAGGTCAAATTCGAGGTCATTTTCTAGTTCCTCATTTCTTCCCATGAAACTTTTGTTCGAGTTATTTTTCGATAAAGTCAATATTAACTGAGATTTTGCGGAACTTTTGCGGAGCTATTCCGGAACTTTATAAACGCTCTGGAACAGCTCCGCAAAAGTTCCGCAAAATCTCAGTTAGTATTAACTTTATTGAAAAATAACCCGAACAAAAGTTTCATGAGAAAAAATGAGGAACTAGAAAATGACCTCGAATTTGACCTTGATCATGACCTTGACCAACCAGTATCATATTTTTTGTGTTTTTATGACCTTTACACGACTTAAGGATATGAAGTATGAATATGGTTTTCAACGTAGAATTTCCCGCTCTTTCGGAACCCGAGGTCAAAAATAGGGGTTTCCATTTAAAAAAGTAAAGTTGACCTCCAAATTTTGGTCCAGGTCATGGCCAAGGTTAAATTCGAGGTCATTTTCTATTTCCTTATTTCTTTCCATGAAACTTTTGTTCGGGTTATTTTTGATAAAGTCAATATTAACTGAGATTTTCAGCTCTTCCGCAACTTTATGAACGCGCTGTATATATTTTTAGAATCTTTAGAAGCAGCTCCTTTAAATGATCCCTCACACGATAAATTAATTAAAACATTTTTATTTTTATTTGGACCAAACTGACCGCCCGTTCTAATCTCAGAATTGTTTTTTTTAATTGTTGACTAATGATACTTACACGTGGGCGTCATCAAGACCTAACATTATGCTAAATTTCAAATTCCACCGTTACATAGTTTTCGACAAAAGCTTCTGTGACAGACGGATGGATGAACACGAGGGTGATCTTATAAAGGTTCCGTTTTTCCATTTAAGGTATGGAGCCTTAAAAAAAGTTAATTCTATATTGCATCTATTATCTCGAAACTTAGGTGGAGTGTTACAAAGAATGATGTTACCGAACTGTACAGTGAGTTCCTATGAAATCAACACTATCTTAACTTCACTTGCAAGTTCAACTGGCAAGGAAGCGTACCCAAGTGTACCATTATTATTCAATCCTATGAACAGTATGGTGAGCTAGTTACAACTTTGAGATGAAAATGCTATACAGGTCAAAACATTGGATTAGAAAAGTTATTAAATTTCATTACCAAAAGTGAAATCTATGTGAAAAAACGGAAGTTGACAAATTCTTGCTTGTTTTCAAAATTTCTTATTCAAAATATTAAGTTTAAGACTCGTCACCAGATATAAGCAGATCATTTTCAATTCTAGTAAAAATAATATTGACTACTTTTTTATAAAAATAAATATTAAATTTTTGTCAAATAAATTTGATGAAAATTGATAAAATTTAACAAATTTTTGAAGTCTTGGATTAATAATTTCTTTCTTTTATTTTATTTATCTTCCAAGTATCCGTCGTTACAGTAAGAGGAAGCTCAAACATATTGCGCCTAGAGCGTCAAGTTGTACCTAAAGTATCTTTTAAGTATTGAATGACCTTACACTGACGTCATCGACTCATGTAATTATAGCGTAAGGCTAAGCTATCAAAACGTACGTGCACGTTAAATTATTTGTAACTTCGGTTGTTTTTTTTTTACTTTTTTGGGGTCTCTAAAATAGTTTTAAAAGAAAACTTTGGTAATTATGTTTCGAAATGTGAAAATTTTGGGAAAAATATTTCCATAACAAACAACAAATAGAACACAGAATTCAAGATCGAAACCGAGAGGTGAGGAATCTTGAATCACCTTCGACGGTGATCGTCAGGGAGCTCGCAAAGTTAAGGCGCTGTGCCGTAAAACTGGATAAATGTGTATACATAATTATTTGGAAAAGAAATGTACACAATTATTTTTTATTTTCCGTTGATTATTATACCGACCAAGAAAGAAAATTATATCAGAGAAAGTTTCAAATAGAAATGGAACTGGTATAAACAAACTCACTAGCGCCAGCTATCTACTGCTCCTCCTCATATTTTTCATAAATAGATTTTAGTATTTTTAAAAATCTTACGGTGGAATCGTTGGGAATTACACGGTTATAGGGAAAATAAGTGTTAAAATAGAAAGCTTTCTGTGGAAACTAATTTATTTTAACCACGTGTGTATTTACCTCATAATTTTTTAAAATTAAATTTTGACCAGTTTTTCCTCTGCATATCAATTTAAACAGTATTGATAAGCGTTTCATACATACACATACAATAATGCAAATCATTATACATATACCCTGTAGTTCATCAAAACATTTCGAATTCACGTTCTATATAACGAACAGAGAACTTACGAGGAAGTAATGCGTTGAATAGTGTAGTAACAACACATATTATGCACCTTCAGGATACGCAGTACCTATATAGTTGTTCTCTGCTCGTTGCTTTAAACTGGATCCGTTTTCTGCTGAACCACCCTGTATATTGCTACCTTATCTCTCATTTGTTTATGTATATATATTATCATCCTCATATTCTAAAGTTGCATATAATTTGTGCCCATCGTATTATAAAAATTGTTAGAGGTACATTTTATTATCAATACGGACAGACTAATAATAAAAATATCTATAGGTATATTATTTGTATAGATAATTATTGTTCATATAGTTAGCGCAACCATTAGAGAAGGAAGTACTAAATAGATTAGCGTAGATGTTAATAGCTATAGCAGCAATTATTATTCTGTGTTTTTAATTGTTCTTGTAATGAATATTAATTTTTTGAAAATTGATAAAAATGTATCTACATATTTTTTTTGTTTCGTTTTTCAGAATTAGGTTGACTTATTTTAAGCGACACTAAGTTGTTGTAGTAGTTATGTGAACTACGCAACTGACTTTCGAATATTCGAAATTTGAAAACGATAATTCAAAAGACTTTTGTACCTGATTGTACCTCTTTTCTTTTCGTTAGTACAATCAGGTACAAACAACATTCTTTTGAGCGCCATTTGCATATTTTGCATATCTTAAAAAATAGGTAAATTCACTGTACCTACCTAGAATTTCGAGGATCCTTTTTCTCCGAACCCTTTGAGCTATAAACGAAAAGAATAGAGGTACAATCAGTTATAAACGATTCTCTTTCAAATACCGTTTTCAGATTTTGAATTTTATAAAAAAAAAAAAAAAAAAAACAGCGAAATTCTCCATACATACAATTTCAAGTATCTCTTATATTCAAAATCTTTGAGGTACTAACGAAAAGAACAGACAGGGCCGGACCTACCCTAAGTGACGCCCCTGTAAAAAATTTCCTCTGTCCCTCCCATAAAAACTAGTGACCACCCAAAAAAAAACAGTCAAATACCTAATTTTGGCGCCCACAGGACCTTCCGCCCGGGGCACGTGCCTCGCCTGCCCCCCTCCCCTTCCGCCCTAGACCCGGCCTTGAGAACAGAGGTAGTACAAATGATACTCATTTGAACACCGTTTTCAAATTTTGAATTAATTCATCAAGAAAAAAATAATTATGAAACGAATTATGAAAATAACTTTTGAACTATATATACATATTTATATTATGTCTCTAGTTATTAACATAATTTTTATTCTTAGTAAACAAGAAAATCTTTGATAATTATATTCATTATGTGATTTAGATGTAGTTTAGATGTTTTAATTATTTATTCAAAGCAGGCGACTGAAGAAGACGTTGTTGTGAAGTAAAAATATGTACATATTATTTATTAATGTATTCAGAAAAAAAATTAAAACTTACTGTATAGACAAAATTATTCTAGATATCACTGCTACCAAGTTACGAGTTACGTTGGAAGTGTTGTTTCAAATATGCGAGGGTAAGGTGAAAAATTCTCGGCCTAACAATGAAAGACTGGAATTTTCAATTAAAAAATGATTTTCAAGTTTGTGAAATTTACGAATACGAATACTCGTATTCGTACGTATTTGTTCCCAAACTTGAAGAAATTTATTTCTGGGAAGCGCTTTGCATCCGATGAAGAAGTTAAGAGGGTCGTAGATGAATATTTTCACAGTCTTTCTGACTCTTACTTCCGGGAAAGAATACTGATTTTAGTAAAACGCTGGACCAGGTATATTGAAGTCAAAGGAGATTATATAGAAAAATAATATCATTTTTTAACCGAAAATTGCAGTCTTTCATTGCCAAGCCGAGAATTTTTCACCTTACCCTCGTATTTTATGAGACGTTTAATATATACCTATGTTGGAGACATATTTGTTAAAAACGAACTGTTAGCAATTGATGAAGTTTCTTGCAATATTGTGAGCAAATCGAGCCTCTGAATCAGGTATATTATTAAAATATAATTAAAATTTTGATTCACTAATATTTAAAAAAGATTCTGCGAACAGCAGAGTTCCATAACTAAAGTCGAACTAAAACTAGTTCCATAACTAAAGTCGAAAAAGTAAAACCGAAGAGTGGGGTTAAAAGTTGAAACCCTCAAGAAGCACAAACTCTGGGTGTTAACTTAATTCATATTCAAAATTTAAATTCCTTAAGCTTGACGGAGCTGTAGTTGTGTCCAACTTTCGGAAAAATACAAACTCAATAAATATACAAAATTTTTATTTATCGAATACGCGTGTTAAATTTTCTAAAAACCATGAAAAAATCTCTGTTTCCTCTCTGCACCTTCTCCAAATGTAGTTAGGTTCACATTTTGACGGATAATCGAGACTCTACTGTCATTCGTGTTTTATTTGTGATTTAACTAAAATTATTACCTGCAACAAAATAAGTTTGACAGGTTGAAATGATTGCAATACTTGATGGGAAACATATTTCTATGATAACAAACAAAAAAGATTTAAAAATTTTTCAGAAGAAGGAAATTCTGTACGGTTCTTACTGTTGGCTCCAATATTTTTTAGTCACTCGACCATATTTATCTCCGCTAAACATACGGTAACAACAGATAAATTAAAGCAATGACTGTATAAGTCAAAAGGTTAATTTTAAAGTAACCGTTGCATTTATTAAAATCCTAAAAGTATACAAATATAATCTAATACTCTGATAACCTACTATAGAACTAGAGAAGCGTTATTATATAACTTCTCTCATAATTACTTAGATTTATTCCAGTGTGGTAACCACTTTTGAATACGGAAGCATAAAAAGGTTACCTGAACCTGAACGGTCCATATGATGTGGAAGGAGAGATCCACTCGCCAACAGAATCATAAATAAGTCCACTAATGTAAGTTCCAGTCCAGTGAGATATTTTTCTAAAAAAAGTGTCAAGCAACAATGCAGATCCGTTAAGTCTTTTGTTTAAAAAGCAATTAATTATATTTTTTATCTTCCTAGATAGGGAAGATGTTTGTTGAAGGAATAAAGAAAAAGGGTCATTTGTGTTTCTGCATAATTAATGGACCAACCCGTTTTTTATTTCGTTTTTGTTCGGGGAGACTAATTGTGTAAATATTGTCGGTATACATATAGATGCTGGAAGTATTTTTGTAGTAGGAATGTTTTAAGGTGAATCGATCACTTGAAATGTTCCAAGTTTAGAATTTGAAATTTTAGTATATTATAGAGAAAGATATGATGCATTCACTGACACTATTTTGAATAATTTCTGACGTGTAGTTTAGTAGAAATAAATTTTTAAAGTTAGAATTTTTAACGTACGAGTAAATGCCAAAGAATGATTAGAGGTGAATCACTGGTATGTATTTAAGTAAGTTGTGTCATTAAAAACCAACTTTAAGATTTAAAAAATTGAAAAATATTTTCTTTTGTGTTTTTGAATTATTAAAAAACTATTTTGTTTAATATTGGACGTTTAGTTATTGTAATAAGTAGAAAAAAAACTATAAAAATATCATTTTATACTAATACACCCATAATATATTTGTGTACGTGTTAGTTATTATACGTGCGTACACGTCACTACCAGAATCAAATTCATTACTTTTAAAATTATTAAAATTAGAAGATTAAACAATAATCAAATATTAATACTGTTACATGTATTATAAGATTTAACTTATTCTTCTACACATAAATTATATTTATTTATATAGAGAAAAGAATAGACTTAGTAATTCATTTGTCACAAATTTGTCAGTACTGATCGATTCACCTTAAAATATGTGTTTTTATATAGACTAGTGTTTAAAACTCTCTACATATTAAGAAATTATTATGTTAAGAAATTAATTACGGGCTTAGATATCAATAAAATCAATCTTTAAATATTTTAACGCCAATATAGCAATGATTACTCATTAGTTTACAGTTAATTTCATACTAATAGCATAAATTATAAATATACTTTTATTTGAAACTATGATAATGTATGGATATTACTTAAGTCATTTGAAAATACTAATACATTGCTCCGTTAGAATTATTTTACCTATACTGTTAATAATAATAGGTAAATGATAATTTTTTCTGCTGATTATACAACATAAGTTACACGTAAAATAAATATCATACTTAACGTAGTTGCTCTGAGATAGTCAGGTACAAAAGTATATCCAGCGAAAAAATTTTCTTGTATCGAAAATTAAACAATGTATTAATATTCTTCAGTTATTATATTTGTATGAAAAAACGTTGTGAAAACGTTATAAAATGATGTTTTTAATTTATATTTCAAAAACGGCGTGGTAAATAACTTTTATTTTCTTATTAAATATGGTTTGTAATTTTGTATTAAATAACATATTAAATTTTTATCAAATTCATTTGACACGTTTTCATTTTATTCAAAAAAATCGAGTTTTCCCATTAGAGCCCGTGTTAAAATTACAAAACTTTGAAACCGTTTTTCTCAAAATTGGGATGGTCAATGTTTTTTTGGGTAAGGGCTCGAATTATTGGTATTGGATTAAATAAATATCTAGAGAAGTTTCGTGAAATTCCTTTGAAAAAATCGTTTTATCGACCACCTACCTTAAAGGAACTCTCAGGTTTAGTATAAATGATTCACAGTAAGTATTACTAATATATACCTACATAATTTAATTATACCTCATTCCAGATACAATTGATCATGAGTTTTCGTTAAAAAATTAAATAATTCTTATATTCGAAACAAATCAATCTTGTATTCTTTTCTAAAAATAAACTGCAAATTTAAAATTTTCATAAATGCAATAATAAAAGAGATAAAGCCAAGAAAACGGAAATTATTTAAATTCAAAGTGAGGAAGCATGTTTAAATTTAACTGAAATGAACTATACTTTTTTACTTTCATAAAACAATAGAAGATCAAATAAAATTGTTTATCATTTATTTATCTTTTAATTTTTTTTTTTCGAAAAATTTCATTGCCACTGTAAATTGAAAATATCAATAAAAGTCACATGTAATTATAGATATTTTGAGATATTTTTTCTAAATTGATATCTTTCAATGAAATTTATTATTTCGTAACGATTCAAGTTGTTGTAACACGGATAAATTTTTCAAGTTTGGAATTTTGTAAAAGTGTAAAAATACTTATAATGTTACAATTTTTGCTACTCTATATTGTGTAGCACAAACAATATTTCCAAAAAAAAAAAGAAAAAAAAATGGAAAAAATGTTTCTAAACAATTTACTTTGTGAAATTTCATCTTAAATGTTGAAAATAAATTTATTATTTAACGCGTTTTTAGTCTTCCGACCATCTCCATATTAAACTGATAAATGGATAAATTTTTTTAAAACTTTTTAAGAATGAACGGTTTATGAAATATGTGCATTGGCATTAATGACTGCAAACACAAAAAACAGCGCAAATTGGAAAATAAAAATGACTATCACGCTTAAACGGTTCAACATAATTTTTTTTAAGAATTGTTGTCAGTACTTGAAATATAACAGAAACAACTATTTATTATATTATAATATTATATTACAATATTAATTTTTTCTAAAATGGTAGAGCAACCCACTTCTTTTTTAGACCATTTGATATAGACCGACCTAGTATGATTTTGGCGCTTCCTGAAACTGACGCCCGGGGCAAAGGCCCCGGTTTATCCCCCCGCCTTAGATCCGGGCCTGAGTCCTGACCAAAATGATAGGCTTCTTATTCCCAAGAATTGGAATTTGTGTTTAGATTTCTTGTATCGTATTCTATGATCAAATTAAGTCTCAGTAAAAAATTTTGTCTCTTAAGCTTCTTTCAGAATGTACGGTTTTTGGTCGCACCGTAAGAAACCGTAAAGTCATATTTTTTTAGTGGAGTGAGTAAAAGCATGAGATTTTCGCATTGGGCCTTCAATGAGTCAGTAAGGTAATCCAATTTCTTCTATCTTTTTTATAGAATTAATTTTAATGACACTTGCTACTTCTATAATGCCGACAAATATTTAGCCTAGAACGACAAAGAACCGTGCAATGTAGAGGTGATAATATGAAAAAAGAGTCGTATGATTTTTTAACTTACAGTCAAAATCGTTTTATGTAAGAGAAGCATTATGAAATTTATGAGTTTGCACTAAATGAAAAATGGATTGTTTTTAACAAATTCGAACTTTTTAGTACCACGAACAAATACCCGATATTGACTAAGGACAGTTTTTTTCATGGCTATACAATGTTCCCTTCGGGAGATTCAGGGGAGAAAGGGTTAAAAAGCATACTCTCCTTTTTGTAGGAAAAATGACATATCAACAGAAAATATCCTTTGCCCACATCAATTAACATTGTCATATTCATTAAACACTAATTATTACTTCGTTCGGTATTTTGCATCTATCACACTGTTTAGATAATAACATTAGGAAAAAAATGACATTATTGGCGTCATTTTATCTTCAAAACTATTTTTCTATACTTGATCGTTGAAGGTTATTGCTGATAAATTCCATAATTGCAATGTGAAATAATAACAATTAAATAAGTAAATAGGTAACGAATAACGTAGGTATTACTTTTTTTTAACAAAATTAAATTAAATATATATTAATTTTCTCTTTTGCAACTTTATGTTAAGTTACAATAATAATGTGATATTTATATTTATTGAATTCATAATAATATTATAGATAAGGAATTTGACATTATTGATTACGTGCGTAAAAATTAATTTGCGCAATCCAATCATACAACTACGTATACATAGTAAATAATAGAAAAATAAAAATGTATAACTTTTGCTAGGTGTTTGTTTTCTGATTACGGCAATAATATTTGTTACCTATATATAGGTATGATTAAAAATGAAGTTGATTATTAAATATGTCTATACAGCTGAATCTTTTTTATTCGGTCTTTTTTTGTGCAGCCTTTTTTATGCGGTTTTTTAAAAAAATGTCCATTAAAAAGCAAAAGAAAATTGGAAATTTAAAAATTAATTATTATAATTTATTCTGATAAAATCACTTATTGATTGCTTTTAAGCAGTTAATCAATATCAATATAGGTAGCATAAGAATACAAGTTATTGAATCATTGAATTTTTTTTATAGATGTATCTATCGCAATTTTTATAATATTATAAAGATGAAATAAAATGTTTTCATATGTAAATTAACGCTGTACCATGTTTAGAAACACGACTTCAAAGCAAATCGTGTGGTTTTGAGCGTTTTGAGTTACGTATTTTCTATATGAAACTTAAATAAAAGTTATGCATAAAAAAAGTTTTTTTTTTACAATCTGCACCAAACTATACTTTTCATAGCTATTTATGAAGTTTTTGAATATCTTTTTGTGGGATTTTTTTTATCCATCGCATAATAACAGGTTCAGCTGTACACGCATATATCTACTGTGTTTTTACTTACATTAGCTAGAATAAAAAGAAGAGGTGATTTTACACGACGTTTAAAAAGTTATAGTTGGTCTACGGATTTCTTGTTTCCAAAACTTAAACTAAAGTTTGGCAACTTTTTTGGCTGCAAATTGCAGAAATTTTATTTTATAGGTATAGGTGTTATACTTCATTTATAAAACTCAAATGGGTCACAGTCCTGTCCCTGCTATATAGGCATTTTGCTAGTAATTTATATGTACACTGAGAAAAAATTACAGTAAAAGTTACGGAGCTGCCTTCGGTAAACCAGGCTCAAGTGACCAGTCGGTAGGAAATTATCAAACAAAAATATAAAAATGCCTTTCAAACATTATTTTTTACGATTCATTTGAAAATTTTCCTGTACAGCTTAAGAATTTTTCCTATACTGCTCCATAAAATTCGATGGGCTAGTAAAATTTCAAGTGGATACCAGGAAAATTTACTTAATTTATGATAAATTATACTAGAGATAGAAGAATTTTTACGGAGGCACAGTGCAATTTTTACTAAGCTGATAGGAAAAGTAGTGGGTAGACCCTATTTGCTATCTCTATTTTCTAATTGAAACCTATCTTTCGGCATCTCTCTCACACAAGCATCGCACCAACGTAACGGTAGAAGACTAAGTGCTTGTCTGCTTCTAACTTTGAATACAGCGTCTGCATTTTGAATACAGCTTCTACTGAAAACAGACCATTTTTTCTGTTTTTTTCTTTCTTTCTTTTTTTTTATAATAAACTATTTAGTGGACTTTACATTTAAAACAAAGGATTGTTATTTGTGTTTCATGAAAATCGCATTATTTTACTATTGATAAAGAACTAATAATTAAGATATAACAATTAAGATTTTTATATGTATTGATGTTTATTGAAACATGTTTTTCCACAAATAATAAAAAACCACAGAACATTTTTTCAATATTAATAATTTGATTTTAATCCTTACCCTTCTATCAATCTTTTTAAACTATTTTAATTCAATTATTTATTAATAAATAAAAAAAAAAACCTTATAAATAATACGGTAAGAGAGTAGAATTTTTCCTGTACAGCGCCGAAATTTTTACGGAGTCACAGTGTAATTTTTACTGTGCAGTCAAATTTTACGGAGCAATAGAGTAATTTTTACTATACTCATCGTACTTTCTCCTTTGCCTGTCACTTATGCCCGCATTACCAGAGAGCTCCGTAATTTTTTACTAGAAATTTCCGTAAAAATTATCGTATTTTTTTCTCAGTGTACAGAAAAATAAGGAAAAATTTTCCGAAGAGCGCACAGCCATATATAAGTTATACCGTTATACACATAAGTCACTTAACGGATTTTGATAGGTATGGTGTTTGTCAATAGAAGATGATCCGCTACGAATGACCTAACGAAGCCTGAATTTTCAAGTTTGGTTTCGTTCGGAAATTATGGATACCAAGTAATTTAAAGTAGCTAAGTTAAAACTTTTTTAGTAAAATGTTTAGTATAATTTGAATTGCCGGATTCTGGTGAAATAATTACGATGCATTTTTGCGCATAGTAACTGGATTGTATGGACAAAAGTTTGAGTTATGAGTGTATTAAAATTACTAATACAACATTTTACGTATCTGAAAACGTTTTATTAACAAAATTTACAACAAAGCTTTAGGTAAACATTTTAATTGCAAAGTTTTATGGTGAAGGGGCTGGGAAGAACACATTTATATGGATTGTTCATTTATATGAATTATTCTAGGATCTTTATGCAATGAATATCTTCCAGAGTTTTTTGAATTTTTGATGCAATTTTCGTTGTTTGAGTTCCACACTTTTGTCTAACATAAATGTCAAAACTTAATTGTAGATTTGGTATTTTATTATACTTTCAGCGTTGGTAGTAATACCAACAGGATGAACTGACAATATAAAATATGTACAATCTTACTGATCCGTAGTTACTTGAAAATTTTTGTAAACCTAGTGTATATTTATGTTTATTATTTAATTAAATATAAAATTTCATATTTTATTAATTATATCTTTTATTATGTCTTATTTTATTCGTAAACCATTAAATAGAATACTTGCTATCTGTTAAATATGATAATAATAAAACTGGGATTTTTTTTTTGATATTTCCTTAAAATCAATACACATCTGAAGTTTAATTTTCCTTTACCCGATTGAAGTAGGTATAATAATCAATTTTTGCAGATGGTAAAATTCAATAATTTTAATTTGGTGACATAATCTTGTACTCATTTGTTTGACCAGCACTATTTAATTCAGCTGACGTTGGTACATAATAACTACTGAACGTTTTAGAACCGAAAGATAATCTGGAAACCCTTATAATTTCGTCAGGTCTGTCCATTGTTAGATTTTCAGAATTTCTATACCTTTGGAATGATACTATAGGGAGAGATTTTAATTAATTCGAAGCAAAAAAATTTTTCCTTAATTTTTGGTATTGGAAAGTGAATTACATTTTTTACAGCCTATCACATGGTATGATGTATCACTGAAAGGGGTTCGTAAAATGAAACTGATGTCCGTTTTACCATTTTTAATTTTTAAACTGTTCCAAATCATTAAGCGGCCATCCATAAAATATGCACGCAAAAAGAGGAAAAAGGGGTAACGGCAAAGCAGCGAGAGCAGAGGTGCAATTACAAATTTTGCGCCCTGGAGTGATTTTAACTCAAGCACCGCCGTTAACGTAATTGAGAAATTAAAAAAAAAATTCTAATTTAGCTTCTTTTTAAGATAATGAGACGAAAAGTTAAAGTGTGAAAATCTCCCAACAAAAAGCTATTTGTGCCCATACTTTTCTCTGTTGTGCTTTCTTTTATTATGCATTCTGGAGCAAGTGCTTCATCTGCTCCATTGTAAGTAGTTATGCCTCTTAGTGAGACAAAGAAGAAGGAAGAAGGTAAAATTACGTAAGTTTAATCGTTTTTCGTAAGTAACTCTATAAATAATACCGCAAACTCTGTCATGTGAGATATTGTTAGAAAATCTTTTAAAATGAACACCGTAAAAACATCCTTAAGCGTTTTACACTTTATTCCAAAATCTGTGAAAAATTTTAGTCACTGAGGAACCCTGAGTGAATGCATGTTTAACGCACACCAGCCGAATCTTTATTTAATTCTTTATCAAAAGGTGATGAAGATTATATCCAATGTTCCATCATAAACATTTAATATTAAATTATACTTACCTATATAATATGAAAAACATCTAATTGTGAACATGTGCAATGACACTATGTTATGTACATATTTTTAACCTGCATAACATACAGTTGGTACACCTGATGATGACATCGTTAAAACATCAGCGCATCACCAATTCGAAATGATATACATAGTTAAAATTGCTCTTCCGTTTTCGTTATAAAATAAAGTACAAGCGACAAAATAATGTCAATTATTTTATTTAAACAAATAAAATTCGGTTATTTGTTGTTATCTTTCGTTATTATATCTACTGTTGTCATTTGAACAAAAATTAAAAATGCCAACTTTTTTCTCAGTCTTTTGAATTGTAACGGAACGGATGTTAAGATCTTTTAACCTCTTCGGTTTTATTAAAATGAAATCAGAATTTTATGTTAATTTTTAATGCCTTTTTCAAAATCAAATTATTCGACTTTGATTATATTTATTGCTTCCAGTATAGGTACGCATGGAATATTCGTTGAAATGGTATTGTTTAGAAGACACTATTTATAATTAGCATAAATGATAATTATTTGTTTTCGTTTTTGAATATGTTAATGAGTTAAGCTATATAAAGGGTTTATTTTTAATTTTTTCTTAAATTATTTAAAGCGTACAAAAGATCCGTATCGTATTTGTGATCCTTTGTAGTTCGTTAAAGTCACTATGATTTGCCTTAATTAACGCGTGAATCAAAACTTTTTGAAAGTCTTGAAACAAAATCATTGCAGTGTCGGTGATTTTAAGTTAGTTTGTTACCCCCTGGCTGAAAAAAATTGGAACTGTAAAAATGAGATGCTATGAGACGACCAAATCCTTTCTTCATTTAAATTAGTGATGTTGGTTGACTAATCGATTAATTGGTGTAGTCGACTAATTTTGTTTAAATTTAGTCATTTGTCAGTCGATTATTTTACGTCCGACTAGATGACTAAAAAGAGCAACTTCTTTTTTTTAAATAACTAAAATGACTAACTTAGTTTTTCTTCCTGTATTATTTTCCAAATTGAAAAAATTAAATGTTAAAAACTTATTCCTTTGTACGATTTTGTACTTTTATGTAATTGACACAATGTAATATATCATATTTTTCTTTTTCTTTAAAAATAAAATATTAAAAAATTATTAATTAAATTTAAAAGTGTTACGTAGATTATTCTATTCATAAATTCGATTAAAAATTTAGTCGATTAATCGACTATTGTATATATAGAATACTTCGCCTGCTCTTTTTAATCATATTGTTTACAAAATTTTGGATCATCCTGAAGTTTTGTTCTTTTTTCGAATTGTACGAGTGAAACGAACGCGTGTATTGCCCTCTTAATTAGACCTTTCATTGTTTTGTTGGATTTCAATGAAACTCTGGCACCGTATTGAAAAGATCAAGGGATCAGTGGAAATCATTATTTTAAATAATAATGTCATTACGATTGACTTTATTGTCTTTTGAGTTTTTTCATAATTTCATATGTAAACAAGTCTTTGAATATTCATAAGAATGTTTTTGAAATAAGGTATAACATCAACAGTAGGCGTATTACAGGTAGTTAACAGAATTGGTTCAATCTACATAAGTTTATTTTTGTAATCGTTTCGACAGTCCTCAACAAAAATAATAACACAACCAAGCTTATTTGTACATACCTGTTACTCGGCTGTTTATTGGGTGATATTCATAAAAGTAAGCATGCTCATAGATTAAGATGCTCATATCATAAATAAACTGTCAATTTTTACTTACATTTTTTTTTTATTAGATTTGAAAAATTTTTGATAGGTTGTACCAAGGTAGGAGTCGTAGAGTAACTTCAATCGGTAATCGATTCAGGTGTCAGAATGACGTCTCAGTCGGTAGGGGTGACTAGAAATATAAATTTTTCCACAAGGGAGGAATCGGAGGAAAAATTTTAAAAAAGTTTATAAAATACAATATTTTGAAATTTCCGTTTACAACCAATCACTTGGTTTCCGACAATTTCTGTTAGAAATATCGCAACATACCCTTAAAAACGCAAGATAAATATATTTTTTTTAGCAATAAATGGAATAATCCTTTTCAATGGGATATTTTGACTACTATAATAAAAATGGTCATATATCAGTCTTTTATCAGTTACTGATTTTAACCCCACTGTTCAGTAATAATAATAATAATAATAATAATAATGCGGTTTAACGTCCGTTTTTATGACAGTTAGTCTATAACAGACGCCACCTACATCATTATTTTTCTAACTTTATTTATACTTTTAATACATTACAAATTACATTATGATGTAGGTGGAGTCGAAGGAAAGTGGGGTGAGAGCTAGGATTTGGTGGGTATGCGTCTGCAGCCGTCTTCTTAAGGAACTACGCCGATGTTCACCTGGAATTGTGAAGGTAAACTGCAGAAAACCTTCACGGGCATAGCCGGTCGTCGGATTCGAACCCTCGACCTACCAGTCGCAAGTGCCAGTTAGTGCTTAAGCATGCTCGGCCACTTCGCTGGTTCCCCCACTGTTCAGTAAGTTTTAAATAAAACGCGATGGAAAGTGCTATAACCGTGTTGTGAGCTTTTTCTTATTATACTGGAAGTAATTACTTGTTGGCTAAAATCGAGCTTGTTTCTTCCTAAAGAAAGGAAACTGATTTGTAACTCGTTTTCTAAAACAGTGATAATACATTTATCACAATACTGCTTTCGAATAATTTCTTGAGAAATAAAAAACAAGTTTCTCTTTTGAAATCCAGTATTAAACTGATTTTATTTTATTATTTTAGTTGCTAGGAAAACTAATTCAATAGTTATAATTTTCGGTGGGTCCCTTTTGCGCCCCTGGTCAGTTTCTGTCTTGCTGTGTTAACCGTAATAAAAGTTTTATAATGTGACAAATATTGAAAAAATCCAGTTTTAAATTGAAAAAAAATTAATCATCTATCCTTTTTTTACGTTTGTCTACATTATATTACAACATTATTATAGTAATATGCATTATATGTAGGTACTATTGATCAAATTTTGAAAAATATCTGTACAACTTATATACATCCCCTCATTCTTAAAGTGTAACATTGAAACAAACAAAATTTTTGAACTTTAAATTGAAATTTCTGTAGATTCAAGGAAACAAATTTGACATTAGAATGTACAAAAAAAAAAACAGTATGTAATTTTATGGAAAATTTAAATAACATGAAAAGAAAATTATAATTAACTGGTATGAACGTTAAATACTGGGGGAAAAGTTGTATTATTCAAATTTTTAATGCTGAAATTATTGTGGTATATAGAATTTCAAAAGTTGAATAAAATAAACTTTAAATTCTTTCCAAATATGGAAGATAAATTTCCGGAGATTTGTTTAAGATATTTGCAACAAATATGTACGGTTAATAATAAGCTACACGAAATTAGCGCCGCGAAATTTTTTTTCTTTTTTGATGTTTTTAATTTTTTTCTCTCTAATTATATAATTAAATCAAAAAAGAATTTCGCGCTTCAATGGGGCAAATTGAGAAAAAAATTTTCGCGGCGCTGACGTCGCGTAGCTTAAATAATATCTTTCAAATATTATCGAATGGTTGTGAAAAATTATTTGACTACTTCTGGCTAATAGATGGCATAATATGTTGCTTAACCTTGCTTAACCTTAGAGTCCCTATAATAAATAGAGTCATGACATGTCATCCATTTTGTATCCAAAACAGAGCGGGAAGCTTCAAAATTAATTACTACATGTTTAAGTAAATAATTTTGAGTACATAATTATTGTTAATAAGTTATAAATTACTGCAAACAATTAAAAATTTTTAATTTAATTATTCTTTCTAAGTTAAACTAAATGGTTTTTGTTAACATTTAATTTATTTTCAGAAAATGAACCTAGAGTGCCTATAATAAATAGAGTGGTGACATGTGTGCTGAACGCTGATTGGTTCCGGCATTACTGCTAAATAGTTAGCAGTCTAAAAATATCTTTTTCTTTTTTAAATCAACTTCATATTAAATCAAATGAAAATGTATGTAATCAAGTAAACGAAACTAATAGTTGCCTAGTTTTCATATTTTTAACTTTTTTCATTAATATATTAAAGAGTTTTTTTTATAAATACTTTAAGAAGAATAATTATTATTGATTATGAATTTTGACAAAGTCGCAAATTTATTTTAGAATTACATGCTATTTAATTTTGTACTTTTAATTCCCAATGATAACTTGTACTTTCAAAACCTTTAATCTTTCAAAATGAAATAAAAAAATTCGATACCAACAAAAGCTTGCTTAGCATGTACCTATATGCTATTTATTTTTTTTTAAATACATTCTAATGTCCAATTTTATTAATGTCGTATTAATAACTTAATGTAATATAGTAATATCACGTAACATGTATCTCTGCATTATATATATGTATTTATATGTATATTTCTATTCTATTATTGAAATACTATAACATATTTATACACAGAACATACATTTATATAATAGTTCCATCCTTGTCCTGTCTTTTAATTGTCTGTGTGTACTTCTAGTATACTGCAATAAAAAATGGTGTGTTTACGACACTCAACCTTTAGACCACCAACTGACATTTTCAACCGTGGGGCGCAAATGGGATAAATTTTCATATTTCACACGGCAATCTGTATTAATTTTCAAAGTTAAGAAATTTACATTTTCACGGCAATCTTGTGCCGGTACACATTCATAGTCGTCATGTACATACAATATGTGAATGATCTCCTCACCTGTAAAGAATGCTTTGATGCTTGTTACCCTACTCATCATATGATTGTAAACTGAAACTTCCTTTCTTAAATTTTAGACTAAACAACACACTAAAAGACAGCAAACATAAAAAAATAGTTTAGTAGCAACCTTATTAATTAATTTTCTCTTAAAAATTCAAAATGCTTTTTGGTAAAACTTATTTTTGATTTGTAGTATGTACATATTATTTTGGAAAAAATATTATTTAGTGCGTTATTATCATTATAAGACCATTTAAAAATTACCATTTTTTCTTATTGTTCCAAAAAGGGTGAAAGATTTGAATTTAATAATTTGATATTTTTAAATTTTGATTAAATTCTAAGGTTAATATTATCAAATGAACTGAATTACTAACTATTCCAAGTCAGTCAAGAGAAAATAAAAATTATGGAATTTTCTGTGGCATTTCTTATTTTTTTCATAAGTGTTTTTTTAAACTTGTTTTTAAAACTATCGATATGACTTTGATTGCTTCCGGCTTCTTAATTCTGACTTTATGAGGAATATAAAAATGTACCACCTGCGCCTGGTATAAAAAAATTATATTTATGTAAATCTGATTTTAATTACTGTACTACGTGTTCGCTTTTATACTCTTTGGGCAAATAATGATTTTTATGTAATTTTTAAAACTACCTTTCTTGTTTAGGTTAAAAGTCGATTATATAATCGTTTTATTATCCAAATTTTGTTACACTTTTATTAACTGCACATTTTAATTATAATGAGAACAAAAAAAAAAACTTGATACTTAAAATATTAGGAAAAGTTTTATAGTAAGAGATATAAAAACGAACTCTTGAGGAAACTGGTCCTGCCTGGAAAACGGAAGAATATTCTACCACATAGATAAGAATAATATGATTACTTTCTTGAGAATATTTTTCCAGAGGAAAAAATATCTTAATTGCTAGTCAACGACGGATGATAAGACGTAAGACGTACTTTCCATTTGATCACAATAATCTAATGACCATTTTAAAAATAATTATGAAGATCATAGTTGTCCATGAAACATTTATGTAAATTGAAAGTTTAAAACAATTAAGTTTAATTATTTTCTTATTCAATATTTAAGTTTGTTAATGACAGCAATGGAAAAAATAATTAGGTACACAAAATCGATAATACAGTTAAATACACAACAAAAATTTTAGAAAATTTAAATGACATCAAAAATAGTAATTATCTTAAATTGATTTATAAGTTGGGAGATGTTTTTGTAAAAATACAGTAGACGTCTGATTAATCTAATGATAATTTTGCACAGAGAAAACCCAATAAAATTTGAAGAAAAAGTAAAATTCATAAGACTGTCGTGTTTTTTGATAAAAAGTGGCAAAATATTTTTCAGTTTAACGGTCCTTGGTAATTAACTAATTTGGAATTTTGGGCGTCACCTGTACTATTTATATAGTCATTATGTATTTGTCCGGTAACACGCTTGAGGATATAATTTTAAGATGCTAATATTAGATACATTACGCATACTTAATATTGTTCAAAATTTTTCAGATTTCTCTATAGTAATTTAAACTTGCAGGTAATCAAACAAAGAGAAACCAACGAATTTTTAGACAAATCGTTAATTTTGTTATTAATTGAATTTTTAAATGATTTTTTTAGTTTTATTAAATAGCAGGCGAATACCATAGAGCAAATATATTTTTGCTTTGATTTTCAAATTTTTATTTAAATATTACCGCGAGTTAATTTAATTTATATAATGATAAATATTTTTTCTGAATTGTCCGCATATTTTTGTTGAATTTCCAGATACTTAGGAGGCAGCGTTTCTCAATGTTTTTTCAGTCACGGTCCAATAAAATCTCGGATAATTTTGTGAGGACCGGTTACGTATAGGATCACATATAAGTATGATGATTATCAGTTTTCTAAATTTTACGTTTATATATACTTAACACTTTCAGTCCCATGGCTTCGGCAGCCGAAAATAAAGAAAACGTCCGCCGAGGCCGATCGCGATCAGTATTTAGAATAAACAAAACACTTAAAAATATTTATAATTTATAATAAAGATTTTATATTATTCTAATAAAAATAATTTATTAC
Source organism: Brachynemurus nebulosus (assembly GCA_035578155.1). Classification (NCBI taxonomy): domain Eukaryota; kingdom Metazoa; phylum Arthropoda; class Insecta; order Neuroptera; family Myrmeleontidae; genus Brachynemurus; species Brachynemurus nebulosus. Next base: position 31,961,385 of record JAPWDM010000003.1, read on the forward strand.
TACGTACCGGACACTTTTCATTTTTTGTACATACACATATGTTTTATCATCAAAATAACTTGGCTTCATTTTTTATTTACAATATATTTTTATCCACATTTGTATGTATGTGTGTGTTGTATGATTATATGTATATGTGTGTTTTATCAAAACAATAATAAATATGTACTCATCTTTTGATCTGCATAACACATACATGTTGAATCATTTAGTGTTCTGTGGAATCATTTTATGTACTTGTTTATATAAAATTTCTTTAAAAATATTGTCGGTTTCCGGGGAAGTTTATTGTGAAAGTGCTCGGGCCTCATAGTGTTAATATGAAATGTCGTTTTCCGACCACATGATTGACCATGTAATTCAGTAAAGTATCAATACCTTCATAAGCATTAAAGAAATGTTTAAAATCAATTCTTTAATTTTAAGTAGAATTCTTGCAGCTTGGAGACATTTTCCGCTATTAGTTGGAATAACAGTAGGATATGTAATGTGTAACGTCGTTTTCCGATCACTTTGTATACTACGCCATTGAGAAAACTTTCTTGCATTAGAGAAATTTTTAAAAGTAATTTTAATTTTAAATATAATTTATTTAGACTGGACTCATGTTCGCCATTATTTGGAATCACATTAGGTCATGTTATATGAAATATCGTTTTCCGACTATTTGGTCAATCATAATATGTTCCTACCAAGTTAGATGTGCTCGTGATGTACTATCATATGTCGTAACTATACGCAATTTTCTACAGTCATTACTTAACTATTTTTGGACATTAAGTTAGCCTCGTTATTATTTGTAGTGTTTTTCAGATTTTTCCGAGTGATTCTTCTAGTGATAAGGGCTGGGTACAGCAGTTGTTAAGAGATTTTCCAAAAGGATAAAGATTAACTAAAATATATGGTAATATAAGTTTCCCTTTCATACTCTTACTCGATGTTCTTAAAGAAAATTTTTCTTCTTTTTACAAGGTTACATTTCAAATTTCCACATTGAATAGTTTCAGAGAAAATTGCCTGTGACAAACGAACGCCTGCATACTGAAGTGATCCCACAAGTGAGTAAACACGTGTACCTACTAACTCCAATTGGTGTATTCATAATTACTGAGCGCCCGAAATTTGTTTTGAATAACAACTGATATTTAAATTAGGTGAAGCAAGTCAAATAAATGCATACTTTCATTTTTTTCAAATTGTACACTTACATAAGTCATTTATTTTTTATACGTCTGTTATTTTATTAAATAATAATCGTCATCTATGGCTTGCTTCTTGCATTCTTATTAATTCTTTAAAACTATAATTCAATTTTTTCTTGATGTTTTTTTGTATAAACAAAAACAACATATTTTTTTGTTTTAAAACCAGAAAAAATAATATATTAAATGAGTACATATTGAAGGTAGAAGATATATCTACACAGTCATACACATATGAATCAACGAAGCATAACAAAAAATTTCTAACGTATTTTTATATTCGTTTTTCAATGTTTGGCGGGAATTGTTTGGATGGTGTGAATGGAGTGAGTAAATTCTGTTTATTTCAAAGGAGAATTTACATTTTTCAATCGTCCGCGAGGTCCAACCGACACGACCAAGAGAAAACACCGACTCTTCTCTTTTTCTTTTTTTTTTAAAATAAAATTGAACACATGTATTTTTATATATTTTATTATTATCATAGCACACGATATTTGCTATAAAACACAGTGATCGTCAAAAGGCGTTCTTGACACAGTAGTATCTATAACAGCCAATAGGGCTTAATGGGAAAAGCTGGCTTAAGTAAAGGGACAAGTTAACATGTGTCGTGTAATATGAAACGTCTCTGTCCGACTACTTGGTCTACCATGTACTTCAGATAAATATCAATACTAAGCGTTAGAGAAAAGTTTATAAGCCATTCGTTAAGCCTAGAATCATACGTTGGTCTACGAGTCAAGTTAATCATACATCGGCGTCGTTTCGACGAATGGACTTTTTACGGGGAGTTTTAGAGTTTATTTGCAAAAAAAAAAACTTTTTTTTTACATAACAACACTACAAAAGCGAACAAAATATTTAACAAAATTGGATTTGGAAAAATTTCTTAATATAAATATTTATTAATTTTTTTAATCTTTTTATCAAAGCATATTTTCACTATAAAAATTAAAAAATATATAAATACATCAATTGTATCATAAAACATGTCTTTCAAATAATTAATTTATGGACTATTATGAGTCAGTGGACATGTGTGACTTTACAGAATGTGAAATTTCTCAGTCATAAATATTCCTATAGATATGTAGTTATTTCCCCATTAGGCACATTTGTAAATTTTCTAAAATTTGTTAGTAATTTTTAGAATAAGATCTCAAAAAATAATAAAAATTGAAATATTCATAAAATAAATTGTTAACCTTTTATTAAGTCACTTGAAACGCATTCTTTAGTTTTCGATTCAATATATTAAAACTTCAGTATTATGTCGTCTCTATAAGTCAAACAGCTGTAATCATCTTTCACATTATCATAATCATTGAATAAATTAATTATAACATGCATATCTTTAATAAATTTTAGAAAAACTTTTATATGTGGAGTACAAAATCTTTAAAAAAAATATAGGTTAATCATACATCGTCGTCCTTTTGACGCACACTATTTCAGTATAAAAAAAAAAACGACAATAGCTATAAACAAAATTTATACGTCTTATGTGTTATAATAACAAATAAATTAGATAACAGAAGTTTCACAGCAAGCAGGCACCGACAAGTTGTAGTATTGGAGCAGGTAGAGAAGTTCGTTCGTCGTTTTGACGAGTACGTATGATTCTAGGGTTAATCTTAAATAGAATTATTGTATCCTATGAGTTGGAATAACATTTACAATTAGTTGTGAAACATGAAATATCATTTTTCGATTATTTGGTCGATCATATATATTTCCACCAAGTTAGTTCCGCCATTTTCTTTATTTTGAACAAAAAGTCTGCGTCGTATTCTGCTAGTCGTGTGCTATCGTGTGACGTATATAAAAAAGGCCTCAGTAATTGGTTTTTTTTACAGCTAAAAACAACTTAAACTGAGCCTAAAGTTAGCCTCGCCCTTTTCTTTTTTTATAACAATAAAGGTTGTGCTGTATGCGATTTCTATCTCCAAAAATCTTTTTTTCATAAAGCTAGCTCCGCTATTTCCTAGTTTTTAAATCAAAATAAAAAATTAACACATCTTTCTGCGAACTAGTGAGATACCTTCTCGAGCAGGCGGTTAGAAACACTGGTCTAGAGTTTTGGTATCCTCCCAAGAAGGGCCAAATATAGAAATACTCCTAAAGCATGTTTGAAAATAATTTGAGCTATAGTTCAGATATTTTTACGCCGGTGAAAGCGCGGGTTACAAATAGTGCAATATCTTTGTAAAGTAAAAATTATATTTCATTTGGTCATTATAAAAATCTAAATTAAACTTGAGTTACATTTTTCTAAGAAACAAAGAATTATATATTATGAGCGCAAGCTCAAAAGACCTCCAGAAACTGAGGTGAGGGGAACACAAGTTGTATTATTTCCATAGTTACCAACCAAACCAAGTAATTATGTTTTTATAGGAGCAAGTGAGTAAACTTCTATTTATTAATATGATAGACAAAGATAAATGCAGATGTAGATAAAAAAGTTCTTTTCAGCTTGCGCCCATAATACTAACCTAAATATCTACAAATATTTTATGTTCTAAGATTAAGTTTTAATGAGAAAACGTAAAAATTTGTTCTACCAAATAACGAAATTAAAAGAAACTCCACTTAGATAATATTGTATGTTTCGGTGAGACGATTTTCATTATAAAACTCGGTCCTCTGACTATAAAAACAATTCGATTTTCGGTTTTTGTTTTTTAAATTTTAATCGAGTTTGGTATCATTTACGACAGTCTTAGGTGATATTCCATTTCGCTTCTCTCCCTGACTGGTTTACATTTCTACTAAATTAGACTTGATTGCTTACTAAATCATCGAAACTATCTTTATATCATGCGGAAAATATTTTTGGAATTAAACTATATTTTTAGCTTTTGTACCTGAGGTCCATAATGAATTAGAACTAAAAAGATTATTTTAATACTCTGCTAAAGTAAGAAAAATAATTTTTTTGAAAAAGCTGAAGGCTGAACCTACGTAGGATTGGGGGCTTCACATGCGGTCGCATAAAACAATACAATTTTGAAAATATTTTAATCTATTTTTTGAAAAGGGTCACTTTTATTGCATACTCTTATATACGAACTACCAATCTACCCATAATTTGAAATAAATATTTTTCTTGTCTATTATAAGGTCTGTGACGTTCGTTACGTAAGATCGTTACGTTTTACGTTATCTATACATATAATAAAACTGTAACGAGACCGTGTCTGTACATGAATTAGTATTTTTTGGAAATTGTACTGGTACCTACAATAGATAGTTAAATATCGATTTAGATATCAAAACAGCGATTTTTTTTGTCTGTCTGTTAGTGAAATATTGTATGGTGATAACTTATTATCTCAATCAACATCTAGGACACTCTTTACTCCAGGAAAGTGTCTTATTCCTACGGGAAAATACAAAAATCATTTTAAGCGTGTGCACATATCACGCGAAATCTACTGATCTACTCGCATTACGCAAAAACTATTGAACGGAATTTTATGAAATTTGATCTGGTGTTAACTTAACTATTATCTGGATCAACACATACCTAAGATACTTTTTATTACCTAATACTAGTGTATTTACTTATTTTACATTTTGTTTTTAAATATATAAGTAAGCACATACAATAGGTGGGTTGCAGAGATAGCGATGTGTCTCCCGCTTTATAATAGCAAGAAATAGTAGTTATTTGATAATATTCATATGGGTGTACATGACAATAAAATAATAAAACTGATCTTTTGCAAAAGAAGATTAAAATCTTTTCAAATTTTTCTGTTTTGTGAGATCACCTGGGAATGCCCCCAATCGTACGTAGATTCTATCAAAGCGAAATATAATTTGACGAAAATTACGTTGGAACCACTGGTATGAAATAGATGTTGTCTCCATTTTGATAAAAAGTAATAACATTTTCACAATAAAACATATTCCGCTTACAAAATAATAAAACCATTACCTTTCTGCTTACGTATGTATTATATGTGTTATATGCAAGCATAATATGTATTGTTACCTACACGAGAGTACAGGTGCCACACTATTGAAAATAGGATAGGGGTGTAAGTCTGCATGTCTCTCTGCCACTCCGTTAGCTGTGGTGGAGTTGTCGAAGCGAGCGAGCGAGCGAGCTACTACATACATCATAGAATTCTAGCTACACGGCGGTTTACGTCATCCACAACAATTCTCTCGTACGTCTGATCATCCCCTGCACCGGAAGTTAATAGGTATGTGTGTGGACTTACTCTAGCGCTAGGCTATGGTAGTTTGTTGTGCTGCGCTGCTTGACTGGGGTACCATCAGATACATAGTATGTTCACGAACACACACAAGATAAATCGATCGTCTGAAATGAACGTGTCGTGAATTAACCCTACAATCATACGTTGGTCTACGAGAAACGTTAATCATATATCGGCGTAATATACGGAGAGTTTTAGAGTTTATTTGCAAAAACCATTTTTTTTACATAACAATATTATAAAAGCGAACAAAATATTTACAAAAATTGGATTTGGAAAAATTTTTTAATATAAATATTTATTAATTTTTTTTAATTTTTTTATCAAAGCATATTTTCATTAAAAAATTAAAAAATAGATAAATACATCAATTGTATCATAAGACATGTCTTTCAAATAATTAATTTATAAGCCATTATGAGTCGGTGGACATGTGTGACTTTACAGATGTGAAATTTCTCGGTTACAAATATTCCCGTAGATATGTAATTATTTCCTGATTAGGCACATTTGTAAATTTTCTAAAATTTGTTAGTAATTTTTCGAACAAGATCTCAAAAAATAATAAAATTAAATTATTTTCTACAAAATAAATTGTTAATCTTTTATTAAGTCATTTGAAACGCATTCTTTGATTTTTTATTAAATATATTAAAACTTCAGTATTATGTCGTCTCTATAAGTCAAACAGCTGTAATCACCTTTAATATTATCATTATCATTGAATAAATAAATCATAACATTCATGTCTTTAATAAGTTTTAGAAAAATTAGGAAAACTTTTATATGTAAAGTACAAATTCTCTAAAAAAACATCGGTTTATCATACATCGTCGTCCTTTTGACGCACACTATTTCAATACAAAAGATAACGACAAAGCAACTGTATCAACAAAATTTATACATTTGCTGTGTTATAATAACAAATAAATTAGATAATAGAAGTTTCACAGCAAGCAGGCTACGACAAGTTGTAGTATTGGAGCAGGTAGAGAAGTTCGTTCGTCATTTTGACGAGTACGTATGATTCTAGGGTTAAAGAGAGAAACTTGTACGGTTGTGCCATTATGAATATGTATGTATGCCGGTTGGTATGGTGAATTCACCTTATACAATTTTTATTTTTCGGAGAAATCTCATTTATTATTAAAATACAATAAATATAATGAATGGTTTTTACCCATTACGAACGTGTGGATTTTGGTTTTTGTTAGCCTTCATGCTCGATAATAATCATCGACGGAGGATTTTATTCGAGGAAATAGAGAAAATTAATTTTAGGAAATATTTGAACTTTTAATTTGTAAATGTAAGTACCTTATATGTATGACTTTCGTAGGCAAAAAACAAGGCACTTACAGAAATATGATAAAAAATGGTCCAAAATACGTAGTAAGGTCCAAAAATTTCCGGCCTGGACAATAAAAATAGGAGTAAATTTTGAATAACTATTTTCATTTTTTAACATACTCTCCTTTGATTTCAATACACTTTTCACAACGTCTCACATACATTTCTATACTCTTAAAAAATAGCCTGGATTTTTATCTTCAAAATGCTCCAAAACCGTTGACTTTGGACCTCGTCATCTATTTTAAATTTCATTCCTTTCAAATCCTCTCAAATTATTTCATAGTGGAAAATGAAGGTGATGAGTGCCGGTACACAACATCTGTACTCGATTTTGTGCATTATAAATTTTTGAGTCGACAATTTTATTTTATTAACCAGTATCTTGATAACGAAAAAATTTGACCTAATATTTTTTTTTGTCGGTAGGTGCACAATAGGTTCCTAATAGAATGACACTAAAAAATGTATCGCCGATTAATCTAAAGTGAGTAGGCCTATAGGTAAACTATACCTGACTATACCCTTTTTTCGATTTTCGCTGATTATCTCGAAAACTAGCGGAGATAGCAAAAAAACGCTTTATTAGACATAACACTTTATTTTGAAAGAGCTTTCGACTGACGTGTTTAATTCCAAAGTCGAATCTACTGGAGGGACTGTTCGATAGGCTAGGGGTGGTAAATATTTTTGTTTTTTATCATGTTGAACCCCTTGAATTGAAATAAAAGCTTGGTAGGATAATAAAGTAGATTAAGATCCAGTTACGGTATTTTTTTACGGTATAGAGTTACGGAAAAAAATTTTTGAAGAAAGCAATAATTTTTTAATATTTTTTCTTCGTAACTACTCGGTTTAAATATCAATTACTTATAGCCTTACCATACCGTTAGTACAGTTATTAATATGAGTTGCTATTGGGGGCAGTTTCACCATGAAAGTACGGCTAGCCCGTTTGGAACAATTAGGTCGAATACCAAATTGACAGAAAACTTATCATAATTACAGTCAACCCTCCTACAATCCAATTAATTTCGTATTCCGCATTATATGGAAACCGCGTTGTAAGGTTCATTTCAGACTAAGCCAGTCGCGTCCAGTCAAGTCACGTCCAGTCTAACGCATCTTGATTCAACCTACACCGATTCAATGCAATTACAACATAAACTGTATTTTTGCTTTCAAATATAATCAGTCGCGTCCAGTCAAGTCAAGTCAAGTCACCGTCAGTCCAATCAAAGACTCAACAAGTCGAATTTTTCATCAGTCAACGTAAGTCATCTATCCACTTTGTGCATGCGTATTAAGAGATACATACATAATATATGTGTGTTGTCGTATGTGTTGTGTATAATCAAATCACAGAGCATATCGAGCATATTTCTTATATCTCAGAATATGATGTATGTATTATGGTCGCAAACTCAAAAGACCTCCAGAAACTGTGGTGAGGGGAACACAAATTGTATTATTTCCGTAGTTACCAACCAAACCAAATAATTATGTTTTTATATGAGTGAGTGAGTAAACTTCTATTTATTAATATGTTCTTTTATAAAAATGTTCTCTTTAGCTTGCGCCCATAAGTAGTACTATTTTTTTTTTCAAATAATACGTTGTTCAAACGCTAAATCCTTAAATCATTGTTAAACATGGACTTAGAACAATTATTATTACTTGTTAGAAATTATCCAGAAATTTATGATCTTAACCTCCGCATTATTATTATTGCATTAATCCATTTCCAAATATCAAGTAATAACTTACTTAAGCTGACTGATTTGACTTGACTTGGTCGACCTCAAAGCACCTGACTGGCTTGACTTGACGAATCTAGACTTGACGTGACTTGACTGGCTTGGTCTGAAATGAGCCTAGGAAGCCCAGAAACAGCTTTTTTTTTATAAATAATAAAACAAATATGAAATATCATAAAGTTTAAATCAGTGGATATAGTTTTTTATATTTAAATTTTTCCTTAACATATCATATTTCTTTTATCTTTTCTTTAGTATACTGTCTGCTTTCTATCTTCAATATTAAAGAAAGCCATCTTAAAATAAAGTAACATTTTTTTTTATACTTATAATAAATTATTTTTTCGTGATAGATATAAATTTTTCCTCATTATTTATAGTCTAGTAAACATCCTTTTCAGTAAATATGTAATTGTTTGAACGTCATGTCAGTTCGCTCGCTATCATCATCTTCTGTTCTCTTGGTTACTTGGTTGTCATCATCAGCAAGTTAAACAGCTTCCTTCCACTATCAGTTCTTCAACATCACGCACGTTAAACATATTATACAGGTATATAGGTAAGAAGGCAAGTACCTGGTAGTTCACATGTATGTATTCATTTGGCGACTGCTCTTGCATGTGTAGTGGTTACAATGACCACGAGAACAATAATTCTTCTTAATAAATATATACAGGTGGTCCACAACGCAAGACATCGTTTGATTTCTCACAAATAATATTGTATTGCAGGAAATGTTTGTTAATTGTAATTGCCAGAGAAAAATTAAAAAGCTAATCCATCAGAAGTAAAATGGTCCAAAATTAGTACTCCATCCGTAAGTTAATCGTAAAAAGCCAAGTCTGTCCTGATATTTGTTCTCAGAGCCTTAAAATTAATATTCCCCTAAGTATTGATAAACCGTGGCCCGCGGGACAAATTCGATTCCCCGATTGTTGTTAATTCGGACCACGGGTTAAGCATTGTTAGATATCTTTTCGTAATAAGAAAATTTTAAACGTGTGTTTCTTTTTTTGCTTTATGAGTAGAAATTTACATAAATATCATCGATTTTGTCATTTGGCTCGCTTAGTATAAAATTATAATCTGGCTCTTTTCCTGAAATGTTTGCTGACCCTTACCCTAAGTAAAACGACAATGCCTTTATCAAAAGCAATATGGTTTGCCACCTTATTCAAGCTACTTAATTTTTGAATTTTTGCCAGTAGGTATGAAATTAATTGGGAGTAATTTGATTGAACTGAGGAAATCGAATTTGAGAAGAAAACCATCATCTTTTTCGTCGTTTTAGATTACTGTATGTGTCAATATTCCTTAGGATTATGAAAAGGGACTAATATTAATTATTCAAGCTAATTTCTTCAACCGGTACAGCTTTTTCCCAGAACCAACAAAATCGTTATTTAAAATTCTAGATATTTGATATTGCTGGAGACTTTGTTGTACCATTATATTGTATAATAACAGAGCTTTTCCATAAGATCAACAAAATTGTTAGTAAAATTCTTGATCTTCAATATTTTCGATGAATTTCTGTGGCACATCAATGTTAGGGCAATTGGCCTCCTGTATATATCTTGTATTAATTATGACCGTATACATATAATTATATGCTGAACACATCTATAAAGGTTCATACAGGTGTATCTAACACAAATGTATACAAAAATGATTCATAGAAAACGAATACATATCTTTCACCAAACCAACGGCGTCTCTCTTTAAATTCCCATTGCCTTGAATGAGATAAATAAAGAAATAATTTTGATCTCAACTAAATTTTTAACTGATGCAGTGAATAAGCTGACATCTCTTTCCCTTTCTCAGCTCACACACATCACATAAGCAATATAATTTCCTGTGTTTTTATTAACTGACTTAAACATGTTAAAAAAGTTAGTTTCACAACACGGTATCAATTGAAATAGTCTTAAGAAGAAGTAATACCGTGTCATAAACAACGCACCGTCATTGTAAGCGTAGCTGTGGTAATTGGTAGGATCACTTTGAAAAAATTTAATAGACAAGCAATATTTCTCCCAGCTTACTTGTTCTTGATCTTTTCCTTAGTCATATTTTCGTAATTTTCTACAATATGCGATTTTGGCACATACAATATCATTTCCAACCTTTTCCTTGGCAAAAACTTTTTCGAAAATTATAAATATAAGCCGAGTGTTGCGTAATTGCCTTTATTGGATAGAACCACGATTTGAATTTGTTCATCACCTGAAACCACACGATCAATAATAACGATAATACCTTAGACGAAAAAGATAAAGATGAAATATCCCCTACGTTCACCTCCCGTATATAATCCGGAATCATGCTATCCTTTTTATTTATTCTTCAATTTGTCTTCCAGTTCTATACTGCCCAGCAGATAAATAGACAGGCTAACAGACTTTTAAACACTTAGATTGCTTCCTTTACTTCCTAAACATACACACGCATACATAAACGTTTTGATGTTGATGTATTTTTGTAAGGTAATGCTATTATTTTATGAAAATGAATTTCTTATAGAAATAGGGACACAAACGAAAACAAGTGTGGAAAAGATAAATAATAAATTATTCACATACATAAAATGTTAACTGGTGATTCTGAAATTAATAAGATATCCTGAAGGGACATAGCTAAGGTGACCAGACTTCCCGCTTTCAACGGGACACTCCCGTTTTTCGGGGACATGTCCCGGTGTCCCGACCAAACTTCTCGGGCCGTCCATTTGTCTCGTTTTGGCAATATTTGAACTTGTACGTTATTTTATGAAAAGTTTTATTCATTATTTGAAATTTATTACCCACTGTAAATGTGTTAATAAAAAAATTAGTGTATCTGAACAAGTATGTAATTTAAGAGGGTGACTCACCCCCTCTCCAATGTTGCTCAAACTGAATTTTGAAATCGAAAATTTCATTTCTACGTTATTTTAAATGTCTTAAACTATTTTCCATCAAGAAGAATTTCTTAAACTACCCAAGTAGTACGACTATTCGACACAGTCACCCCCTAGTTAACTACCCCTAGACTTAATATTAGGACATTGAGCAAAAACAGGTCAATTAGATTTTCTGACGTAGATTTCAAATCTGTAAACAGAATTTTTATATTGTTTAATTTTCATCCCCTTTTTGCAAAATTAACCCCTAAATTTTAACCCCCAGCCACCCTTGTTGATACAATTCCATACCAATAGATAGGTATTTAAAAAAGAGCAACACTGCCAATTTAAACTTTTGCTCTATCTCTTACCGTTTTCGAGATATTTAAAAAATTAAATTTTTACCCCAATTTTTGGAGGGCGATTTCACCCCTCAAACCATTTTTCTGCCGATAAAAAAAAAAAATACGTGTCGCTTATTTTTTAGTGTTCTACAATATATCTAAGTTTCATCAAAATTGATAGGTCCGGCCTCGGGCCCTTTACTTGTAAGTTCTACCCGTTTTTTGCAAAAAAAAGCATGTAATCTTTTAGAAACAGCTTGTTCAGTGACAATTAACTTTTCTGCAACTTACTGTTGTGTTTTCGCAGAATCTTGGTCCAGTAATTCTTGCAATTCCTCGTCACTGATTGTTGGAGGCTTCAGAGCGTGGTTTATCATTTAAATTGAAATCTCCATTTTTAAATTTCCGAAACCATCTTCGACACGTACTGTCATCAATAGCACTGTCACCATAAGTTGCACAGATTATTCTTTGAGCTTTAGCAGCACTTTTTCCTTGATGAAATTCGTATAGAAGACAATGGCGGATATGCGCACCATTTTCTTTCATTTTCAGCTCAGTAAAAAAATATATATATATTGAAGATTAATATATTAAGAGCGTGATGAATTTACAGAGTAAAAACAGCTGTGTATATATATGTATAATTATGCTGTGTATCTTTTGAAAACGGGTAGAACTTAGTTGTACGCCTAATAATATATAATCTCGTGTTTCGAACGAGTACTACATTCGTTTTTAAACGGAAATTTGATAAACACATTTGTAGGATTCTTGAGTTCAGCGGCAAACCCACGTTCCTCGAACAAAAGATTAAACTTGTAAGCGTAAAAATTATTTCAGAGTGAAGTTAAACAGTAGCCTAACTGAAAAGTCCTAAAGTAGGATTTTGAAAAAAATTCTAAACAATTCATTGCCAAAAAATTGAAAAAATCGTCTAAATTCATTCCGAGTGAAGATACGTTACGGCATTTTTTAAATTTAAAAAAAAAAAAAAGAGAAACGATCATAAATTATGGTTTTGTGACACTGGAATGAAGTCAAAGCGAGTTGACTCCAAATACAAGATATATGAATTTTTCGGGAAACATCTCATTTGAAAATTATAAATTTGGAAAAGTACGTTTAAATAAAAATTGTTTATACCTGACTAATTAATTTATTGATAATTATCATCTTGGTTTTGTAAATTTAGGGTGTTTGTACTGTCTTCATTAACAAAAACAAATTTCAAGGTAATCAACTTAAAATAATTACATATTAGGTACACAACTTACATACCTGCTGCAATTCTTTGTCATTTCTAGATGAGTACGTGCTTATTGCTACTTGGTATTCTATTGTAAAGTTGTCTTCTGTAGGTGAATAATTAAACAAACAGGTAATTATTATTATACGATTCAAAATTTATTGTCTATTGCTTCAATGGAAAATTGTTAAAAATTTTTGATGAGATATAACATGTAACTTTTGCTACCTATTATAAAAGTCGGTATTAAAATCTGCTTTTTATAGGTCCGAAGACATTCGTAAATCTTCGGACCTATTATAATTTCGTTCGAATTCTTGCTATTCTTGAAACATCAGTAGCGCATAGAGCAAAAATCCACTTGTCGCACACTCCAAGAAGTGCGACATCGACATTAAGTGAGGGGAGAGTCCATACCTCGTTTACTCACGTACACTGCTTCTTAAGTATGTGTGTGTGTCCACACAACGTATTCGCCTTAGTCATAGACAGTCATGTATCGTCATATTGTATGCTTATCTTAAAGTATTATTAATTTACCTATGCATGTTATATTACAGGTTTTGAATCGATTCTTGCAATTGTTATACATTGTTGCTTTTAATGCAATTTATTATTTTTCGTTATTATTAAAAAACATAATATTTGTTATTATTTTTTATTTAAATTGAATTTAATTATATTTATTTAATAGAGTTCAACGTATTATTATTATCATTATCATTATTTTAATAAAAAAGTGTTTAAAAAATTTATTTTACAATTTTTGTTGAATTAGAAAATATTATAGTTTCTATCTTTTGATTTGATATTTTGTAGCGGCAAAATTTGTTGCCATAATATTTTCTTTAAAAAAATATAACAAAAAACACAATTTAAAAAGTGAAAATAGTGACAATTTTACATTATTTTTTCAAATTTTTTAATGCAAACATGGCTGACTATGCTTCAATTTTAATTAAAGTTTGGGGTATCCTAGAAAAAGAAATACATATTGGCATTTTACATGCTGGTTATAATATTTGTCTCTTTTTAACGTGTACGTATTATCTTTCGTACGTAATATAAATTACTGGTCCTTTCATTTCTAATGTCTATGGTCAAACATATTCATATATTTCTTTAATAAAACGTAAAAATGTACTTAAATGCTTTACATACTTTATCCCGAAAATTGAGAAACAGTAATCACTGAGGACCTATATTTAATGAGTGTCAGACACGCACTTGACGACTTTTTTTTGAATTTTTCCATGGTTAAAAAATAAAAACTTAATATCAAAAATATAAAGTCAACTTATTGATTCGTGTTTTTTATATTTCACTTATGATTTTCAGCTTGTTAACAATTATATTGTACTTGATGACGTCATTAAGTGAAAATTTTTTAAAATACTTACAATCGAAAAGATTCAAAATTCAGCAACAGAAAAAGTGTAGTTTTCTAATATTCGCCAAATCTAGCACCTTCGGATGATTACTTATTTTAGTCTTTACGAAAGTTTTTAAATACTAAACCTTTACTTCAAGTGGGGAGACCAAAAATTTCTTTGTTTTTTGTAATGGAAAATGGAATGCTCCTACTATAGAAAGATTGGAAAGGATATCTGACGAAAATAACACCGCCCGGACACGAATTCTAATTTTCTATTTTGTTCTTCATTTTTTTCGTTTCTCATAGTCTACACAAGATAGTTTTTTTCTTAAAAAGTTAGGTTTTGTAACTAAAAATGGACTTTTTAAACTTTTCCAAAATCTAATGTAAATAAACTTTTTTTTTTCATTTTTATTGTTAGAATACGACCAGGACCAGCGAGAGAGTAGGGCAGGTGGAGGAATTGTCCGGGGGCCCGAGTCTGAAAAGGGGGCCCACAGCGTCGATAAAGAGTTCGGAGAAAGTAAGATAACGTTTTTTTTTGCTCGTCATTTTTGAATTGTATCTTTGATGTGTTTTGTTGCGCCCAGGGGATCCGTCATTTCTCTCGCCGGCTCTGCGAATACCAAAGTTTCTTTAAAGTGGGTAGAAAGTGCAGGTTCTATTCATTTTTACGTTTATAATTAAAAATAACGCAATTTCAATTCTGAAACCTATATTTGCTATCGGAAATTAACTGCAAGTTTAAACTTTTGATTTTAACAGGAATGAAAAAAACTCTATCAAAAAATTATACTGCATGCCCCAATCATTTAAATATTACTCTATATAAAGTTTTAAAAATTTGAATACACTTAATGACATATCATTAAGTTAAAAATCTTATTGTCTACAAAGTCTTATGAAAGTGGAAGTAATATTCAAGTAATTTTTGACTAAAAGAGGCGATAAATTAGAAAATTTATTTTCTTGTAAAAATTATTCGACCGGTTTCAACACCTAGTCAGCGTCATCATCAGGAAAGATATATCACATGGTCTAACAGACCGAAAAACAAAATAAAACAAATCAACATATCCAATTTCCGAGAGTTTATACACTCAAAAATTATTTAATAATAATTTTTGAGTGTTTGATTTTGTTTTTCGTTCTGTTAGACCATGTGATATATCTTTCCTGATGATGACGCTAACTAGGCGTTAAAACCGGTCGAATAATTTTTACAAGAAAATAAATTTTCTAATTTATCGCCTCTTTTAGTTAAAAATTACTTGAATATTGATAGGGGGCGAAACTTGGGGGTTCGATTTAATTAAGTGGAAGTAATTTTAAAAAATTTGTGTAATTTGAGCAACTTTCTTGTGAAACTTTCATATTTGCTCTCGAAATAATAAAATTCCTTGCAAAAAAGTATTGCCCCTCTAGATATTTACATTATTAAAACTACAAAATTTGTCATCTTTAACGTTTTAATATACTCGAAAACCTCATGAGGGTGAATATTTTTTTTACTAAGTTTCTATTAAAACTGGTGGTGGTATATTGTTGACATTGATTGTAATTGAGTCACGCAAATTAATAAACCATTTTTTCCGTCCGTCTTATTATTAATTTTACTGTTCGCGTAGCTATGTACATATATTTATTTTGAAACTTGTACAAACAGGCAGAATCGGCAAGGGTTGGTTGACTTGGCTTGCTATGTAGTGTATTTGTTGGCTTATTGGTGATGCTATTAGTTTGAACGAAGGAGATGGAGATGAATGTTCATGGAGATGATCGTCACCGTCTTCGTAGTCGTCGTTGACTTTTACAAAAGGGGTTTCACGGTTCTTTGAACACGTTGGCTGGTCTGCTCTTGTCGTCGCGTACATTCTCGCCGGGGCTGATACCTACTCTATTATTGTATGTCCATTGCTTTATCTAGCAAACAAACCATAAGATGATTACAACTAGTACCTAGCGAGGTACATAAGGTAGATAATTATAATTATTGTGTTCAATTTTCAAGGGATGACCAAATGTATCAAGGTTAAACAATTTATTGTTATATCGTTATTGTGTAAAAGAAATTTTAATTTCAACATCTGTCGGTATAAGCTAAACGAATTTATCATAGGTGTGTATGCCGATTACTAGACCAGAAGATTATGCTAGTCTAAGCCAACAAATAAATAAAGACCTCTAAAGCAAGGAAACCCTGTATGAAGCCAAATAAAAATAAGACTATAGAGTCAAAGTTTTAAGACTGACTCGTTATTTTTGAGATCTAATTTTTCTATGTATGTGTTGTATGGGCTTTTATTCTTTTGCTTGGACCTCCCATCCAGAGACGTAATTATAAATTTTGCGCTCTAGGGCGACCTTAAACCAAGCGTCTGTCGGAGAAGAGTCTACTTACTTTATCCCGAAAAATAAAACTGGCGAGTAAAAAAATCCATCGTTGTCTAGCCTTAGTATTTTCCTCCAGAATTAATCTAACGAGCAAAAAAAGAAAGGAATTGAAACACTTAGCACTTTCAAAACTGAGAGTAAATTTACTTCCCTTATTGCGCTCCTTTTTCTCCTAGAGCGACTGCTCCACTTGCTCCATTGTAATTATGCCTCTGTTCTCATCCTCTTCAAGTAGAGCCGAATATGCGTTTTAATAACATTTGTTGTGCTACTCGGCCCCTAAAAGTCAGTTATTTAAAATAAAAATAATGCAAATTTTCATTGTGCTTTGAAAACAGGCCTTTCTATGTTTATTCAAAGATTTCGGAGATTCAAAAAGAATGAAGTCGGAGAAATAAATTTAAGCAAGCATTTTCAGACCGGTCAGAAAAATAATTAATTAAAGAATCAACAGCTGTGAAATAATAGAGACAGCTGGATTTTTGGAAAGCGCACTTCTTTTTCTAGTGGTATTGTCTGAAGAAATCCCTGGCTCTTCTTATCGACAATCTTCAAGAATTATTTTAAAACAATATTAGTCTGCAGTGTTTGAATTTTAATTTGATTTTTGACACAACTTTATAAGAATTTTGTTTGAAATATATTTTTTTTATTTAAAATACATACTCTAGTCCTTCATAATAGGGAGTAAAGTAGCACTTTTAGTCTCAAGAGACTAAAAATACTTTTGCTCCAGTTTTTAAGTCAATCAACAAGCAGAATTTGTAAAGCAGACTTATAGATGAAGACAAATAGTTATATTGTTTTGTTCAATTTGTCTGATATTTCCAGAGTATGTTTGATATAATATTGTTTCACACAATTTAAATGATATTTAAATAATATTCTTCTTAATTTTTGACATTAAATTATTCGGAGCTACAAAAAATAATATGTATACACATCACGGGACTAAAATGTTTCTTTTGATCCTTTGTGTCGCCTCTGTGATCCCTCAGGCCTTTACTGGCGTTCAGCCAACAAACTTCACATTCAGGATCAAAATTCACACCTTAGTCCCTTAGTGTATAATATACCATTTATTTGAGTATGATTAGAGTATTAATTAAACAGAGGATTAAAAAAAACAAAAACATTTTCATATCTTAAAATTTTACAATTACTTGAACCCATAACAATTTTTATCAAACAGGAAGGATGTGAGTTTTTTTGCTTCAGAAAAAAAAAGACATTCGATTAACAATATATAAATAAATAACAAAAAAGAGTTAGGATAAAAAAAAAAATAATAAGAAAAAAACAGAACATTAAAAATAGAATTACAAATTGTTTAAATGGTTTACTTGTAAGAAAATAATAGGTTTTCGAGAAGAGGGTTAGATAATGAAGAAGACAAACTATAAGAGAGAATCAGTCACCGAGTAAAATGCAGACATGTTTACTTTGTTGGCTGTACAATAGTCGTTATTAAAGTAACTAACGTATAAAATGTATGCAAACTTAGATGAGACGTCAGGTGATATCGACTTACCTTCATATACATAATGTACTTGATGATGTCATCCGTGACGTAACGAGCTATTTAAATTAAATAACCAGGTAATATAATTATATGTATATTAGCACAAAACACAGTGACAGAATGTTAAAATTGGAAATTATGTAGGTATTTCTTAATTTCTTGGGAAACAAGCTTCAAGTAGGAAAAGATTAACTAATACTTTAGGATATGACTAGATAAGTTTTGTAATAATTTCGATTTAATACTTACCAGTGGAAAAGAAGTTTGAAAAAATTATTTAATTTGTAACCGAAGGACTAATACTTGGATTAGGTGCTAAATAAAATCACCAAAAACTATTCAGGGTATTATTTAAGGGTTTGCATTGTTCAAGTTGTGTTATTCTTATTGACGAAAAATATGATGCATAAGACATTGAGCAGACGGACTGGACAAAACACGTTTTGCTTCATTTAGTCGTGGATAAAAAACACTTGGAACAAGCAATGCTTCTAATTAAATTAATTGAAAAATCTTCCATCACTTATACCTAATTATGTCTAAAATTTTAAATCTTATTAATAAAATATCAAACATAAAAGTTATTTTCATATACACTATTGTTAAAAATGTACACATTACTTCTATGTACACATAACTGCACAGTCAATATGTGTTGGTCAGATGACCCAGTTAACCAATCAGAACAAGTTGCTTATTGATTCCTTTTGATCGTTGGACAAAAGATTGTTTGAATCAAACATGGTGATCGAAAAATAAATTCATCATTTTCTTTCTTAATTTTAATGGGATAAAATTTTTTTACGGTGTTTGAATTATCTTGTTAGATAGGAATCCGTGAGAAGAATCAGTATCCCTAACTCAATTTTGAATTTTTGTGACAAAGCACGTTTTGAATATTCACTCCACAATTAAAACCATTTAAAATATCCAATGTAATGTAATGTACCCCGTTTACTTTTCACTGAACCGTCACTGTGAAACAAACGTACGGTATAAATTATATCAGTATGATATATTTATACATCTAAATAGTTTCTTTGTCTCCATGCGTTGTCAACGTATATTATGCATTCAGATATTCAAACTCAATTTGTGATAAGAGTTTTGCATTCTTATTAACAAGCTTTGTAGCTAAAACATGTAACAATTCAGCTTAGTGATTTTTCATGTTTTTTTCTCTTGACTAGCTGGTAGATGATGGCAAATTATTTAAATGAGACTTAATAATCAAAATAATTATAATTATGCTTTTGTTTTCTGTTTCTTTTAATAGCTGTAATATAATTTGTTTGTTATCAGTTGTCTCTTACTCCATTCATTATAATATTTTAAGTAATATTATGAAAAGATATAAACTGTATTTACTGTGAACTGATTGAATATTCTGAATGTAATTTTGGTTTACATTTTTACATTCTTTAAAGATTAGGTATGATGTTGAAATCCAAGGACAGAGCAGACCTCAATTTTCAAATTTTGAAGATACGTAGATTAGGTACATCTAAGTATATTTTTTTTAAGTAGGTATCGCAAGAGTGGTGGAAGTGGACCGTAAAGATCAAATAAATGAAGACAATTGCGTAGGAGCTCACAGATACTGAAGGGCCCCAAGAACTTGTAATGCCAAGCCCCCCAAAACAGGCATATACCTATTAGAATTTAACCCTGTTTATTGTTGCTGTAACAGTTTACATCAAAAACGATGATGCAAACGAATATTTTCATACGACAATGCATAATTAACGTAATAAAAACAAAATTTGTTTCCATTTATTCACATTACATGTTAAAATTTCGTCATTTACATAAAATTAACAACTAAAAACTACTGATGACTTTTGTACTAATGATTTGTGATGATTTGATGAGCAATAATTATGTATATCTTCTTACGTCTCAGGTCTCTAGCGATACGTTGTCTCATTATTGATATTTTGTTATTTCTACGAATTCTGTTTATGTGCATTCAGATAACAATATTCAGATAATTTATTGTATGTTAATGTCTTCAGACTTTCAGATAAACGGACAAATGAGTGTTGAACAAACAAAACATAAAAGACAATCATAAAACAAAAAAAAATTTTTATCCATTGTTTTAAGAGCTATTTTTATTATTTTATTTCTTTTTGTAAATAAAAATTCCTTTATTCTTATCACCGATATGATTTTGTTTTCGTTTCCAAAATCTTAATCATATAGTTTTGTGATATTACTGATCGATTGGACTTGTGATGGGTATTCTTATTTTAAACGTTGCTAGTAGAAGAAAGCGTGTATCGCTTCGCTGTTACATTATTACTAACTTAACACAAAAGTTTATCATTTTGAGTTAAATTTAAACCATAGTTACAATATTTCCTAAGAATTTAAATGTTTCCATAATAAAAGCTTTTTCTGTAACTATCCAAATGAACATTCATTATGTGTTAATTCCAAGATTACATAATTATTATACACTGTAATATCGGCTGGGTGCGTGATGGTAACGACATCTATAATATAAATTTTTTCAGGCTATTAAATAATGGTAACCGTGGAAATAAATTTAAAATATTTTCAAGAAAACCGTAAAATCTGAATACAAATATTTGTTATTTACAATTATTTTTTTTATAAATAAATTTGAACAATTTGAGGTATAAAATACTGGATGAAGTATAATAGTTGTATTAATAATGTAATTAAACAATTTTCGACGTTAACATGGATATAATTATCAAGGCAGTATTTTCTTTCAACCCCGGACTATGCAGAGGAAAAAGTTGCTGGTGATAGTGAAGCATGTCAGGGAAATTCGAAAATTAAGAAATGCTGGCATAAGTCATTTAGTTGAATGTACAGTCATACATAAGGCAAACAACAATAACTTCTTATGAAACATCATTGCATGTGAATTTAAAATACCTCAAATATTTTTAATTCTGTATTTATGGATTGACGTGTAGACGTTAATACGGTGACAGATACATAAGGAACGACATATTAGTGGCAATTGCGTTTATAATCAAAGTGGATCAATGTATTATATTTTTATTTAATATTTTTTATTACAGTATAAACACATATGAGCATGTATTATTGCCTATTTTATCCACTACTCACGCTGCAATCGATTTAATTATCCCCACCATATACTACGCACCCTGCCAATAGCATATGACTGGCCACTTCAAATTTGCCATATAGAAAACTTCTATGGTAACTTACTGTACCTATGGATATTCAGTTATTATTTTAATCAAACTGTTGGTGAAAATTTGAAAATTATACACTTGTATTATTGGATAGCAAATTTTATTGAAAAAGTTATTTAGGAAACAAAAATTAACAAATAAATGTTGTTTATAGAGATATTCTACGTGAGCAGAAACTGCCACTTCGCTTCCCTGAAAATACCGCGCATACACTTTTAATTTTTCCTTCATTTGAAGTATTTAATTTACATTAATAATTTTTATTTTTAATTACAAATGACTTATTTTGTTTTGACATCTATTACGATACTTTTGATATGGTTACTTTTGATATGATTAGCAACGACAATTGTCATATTAGTGTCTCACTTAAATTGAATCAAGCTATCCAATTTTCAACTACTTTAACAGGAACTTGAATTGATTTTAAACTTCAGTGTCTCAGTCTTATATTTTACTTGCTAGTAAGTTAAAAGACAATAAAACAATGGGCGCTGAGTATTTCTGAAAATGCGTAGGTACTTTAAAAAAATTCCATTTTTTTGTTTTTTTTTTTGTTCTTATTTTTTAAAGTACAGTGGAACTCCAAGAAGTGCAATGAAATGTCCTCTTGCCTTCTTGAGTTGCAATTATTGGGATTCCTGTACCGGTCTAACAAAATATATTTTACGTCAAAATATATATATTTTTTAGACCTACACAGGAACTCCAAGAACTTCAACTCAAGAAGGCAGGAGGACACTTCGTTGCATTTCTTGGAGTTACACTGTATCGCTATTGGAAACTGTTTTTGCGAAATGTATATAAACATACAAACAAAAATCTATAAAAAATCTAAAAAATTCTCGATTACGACTCCTGTCAGTAATTAGTCAATCTCTCGTACTACATAAGCAAAAAAAAAAGTAATTGTACAGACTGAAACCTCAAAGAACAGTATGGCAGATTGGACCCAGAGCATGCAGGATTAAAACTTACCTAGAAATATTCTTTTGAATGAGTACCGAAAAAAAGTTTATATGAACTATATTATTCAGAAATGTAGCCTTCATAGATTTTATAAGTTTAGAATTTGATAAAAAAAAGGTATTTGTTAAATATGAACGAAAACCCATTATAGAATCGTTATTAGAAGTTATTGCTAGAATCCTCAACTACAGGAAAAATATCAGAAAAAGGAAGATAAATATGATTAGGTCCACAATAAAACTCGAGGTACCAAATAACAGTCATATTAGCTTCCTTATAAAAATTTCCTCAAAGCTGTAATATTTAATGGTCACATTTTAGAAATGTGTTGTTTTGAAGTTGGAGTACTCTCTAAACTGAGTGATCCGTTTACGAACTCGTGATGTGAATCTAATGTCAAACACCCTTTTAGCGGACTTGAGTCATTCCTTAAAATGCTTTAAATCGAAAAAAATTTGATAAAATTCAGATTTCACATTGAGTATAGTAAAATATTTTTTTTTAGGTACTCCAAAAATTCTTAAAAAAAATTGCACTGAAGAAAAAACACCAAGCCTGCAAGACAAAAGTGAAATTAAAACATCAGAAAGCGATTGAATTAAATTGTTCACCTTTTGTTTCAATTGCAATCAACCGCAGAAAAAACTTGATTCATTTGTTTCATACCAAAAAAGATACATACGTGTGCCTGTATGTAATAAGACTTGATTGAGAATACAACAAACAATAATTTTTTTGATCTAAAAACTCCATCTGTTCCAACATCATCAGCGGCTGGGGCCTGCAATCAGCCAGGACACGTGCGGTGCGACGCGAGGACGGTAACATTATAATAAAAACGGCAGGTGTAAACGATGAGCGCGTGCCACATTCCGGCTGCTTCGTCTTGTTCTTCTTCTTCTTCTTGATCATCATGATCATCTTCTGAAGATTTACTTATACCTACCTGGTGTGTATGTGTTGGAATAATGATATAGTCTAACGGACGAGGGTGGCTTAGGGACGTGGGACGGTTGGTGGAAAACAGGCTGCGGCTGCTGTTGCCGTGGCTGATAATAATTCTTATTATCTGCGTTCTTTGTGCGTAGAAAACGGCAAAAGTTGTTTTTTATTGACTCAATTTATTACACGGGATCAAACTGAAATTGAAAAAGGAGAGGTTGTTTAATGTTTCGTTGAAATTCTGTAAGTGAAATAATTTTTTTCCTAAATATACATTGTATTATTTATACAGGTGACCGTTTTTTATCAATATTTAACAACTTGTCATCATATTATTATAAAATAATTAAAATTGTTATAAAACTTTAATATAAAAATAAAATTATGTTTCTACTCCTGTTGAAGAATACACTCATTATATGTCCATTAACTGTTGAGAAAGTTCTGCACTATCAAAAGGTGCGGAGGAATGATCATTACTCAATAACTTTCGACCAATTAAGTCACCGTATTAAACATTAGTCAATGGGTTGCAGTTGTCTTATGAACAATAAATTTACTAAAAATAGTCTGACATCATAATTTTCCCCCGGAGAAGAGATATTCAGAATTTTATTGGTGTTGTTTCATACTTGCATTGAAAAGACTTCTATGAAAAATAAAATCTTGAACTCTTCAGAATTGATATAGAAGCTGTGTAGCGTACAAAGTAACCTGTAAAATACAGAAAATGATTATTAGAATCTTTTAGGTCACTGTCTCCCAAATTCTACTGACCATACGTCACCAAAGTATCTATAAAATTATAATGCTTTCTCTCCACTTTGGAAGAAAAAAAACATGACTGTAATATTGTAAATACTGACAACGAGAAAGAAATTACCAAGACATTCTGAAATAATGTTCCAATAGTAGGATTAATGTGTAATGTTTCCGACCAAAGAAAACTGTACAAATTATTAATTACACTCCTCGACACAAATTTCGAGGCCGCGTTCTACCCATTATTTTTTAGTTCCTTATAGGTTGTTCCTAAGTAAGAAAAATACCGTCGTTCCTTGAAAAGTTGGTTTAGTTTTTTTTTTGGATATATTATGGATTTTTTTTTAATTTAAAAGCATTCGACAAATATATAAAAATCATTATTATATGACTTTTAAAAAATAACTTCCATTCAATAAAATAAAGTAAAAAAAAATGTTTTTGAAAAAAAGCTTTTATTTAAAAATGGGCTAAAAAAATGAAATAACTACTGAGTGAAGTTTGAAGCAATATGCAACATAATTTATAAAAGCTTGAGGCGTTATCATTAATTATTTCTGTTTTGGATATAAGTGTAGCAATTTTACTTTTCAGTACTTACCAAACTTGATTAAACGCCTCAAGCTTTTATAAATTATGTTGCATATTGCTTCAAACTTCACTCAGTAGTTATTTCATTTTTTAGCCCATTTTTAAATAAAAGCTTTTTCTTAAAAAACATTTTTTTTTTTACTTTATTTCCTACTCTTTAGTCTGATTACAATTAATTTAAAAAAAAATAAAGAAGTAATTTTTTTACCTATATTTTAATTGGTTAATTTACCCTAATCAGAGTTGACTATGGAAACAAAAAATTGCAATGTAAAATCAATGGACAATATTTGACAATTCGAAATGTCAAAAAGTTGCATAGGACGAAAATCAACAAATTTGGTTTGGGCCAATTTAGGGAAAAACTAATTATACAATATTGCGTTGTCATCAAGGTTAGAAACGTATGCAAAATTTGAAACCTCTAGCTCAATTAGAACCTGTCTAAATTTTGATTCCAAGATTTGATCTAAACCAACATACTAACATAGCAAGTTAAATAAAAGCTTTTAAAAATAATCAATAATAATATAAATCAAACAGAGTTAGAAATGGATACTTTCTTTGCACATGATCGAGTGAAAGTAAATCAAAATTTCAAGAGAAAGGATAGTGGTTATGTACGTGAAAAATTAAATGATAAAACATGAAAAATCAACTCAAAACAAATGTGCATTAAGTCAACAACATAGTTCTTAGGATAAAATATATTAATTAAATTAAAAATTCGTCTTTAATTTGTTACTAATATGATTATCTAAGTTCTTCTATACAGGGGCGGCAGAACCACTATGGTTGGTCTGGAGACGACCAGAGTTGACTTCTGAGTAGGTATGGAATTCCAGACCTAAAGATTGTGAAGGTATACAGTGATATATCTCGCATAGCAAGGCGCTAAGACGAATAGTTGCCAAATATTAAAACCCTAGCGGACAAACACATGTAACCCAGGTCGATCACTAATGTTTTTTGGAAAATAACTGCAAGCAGATAAACTCTCATTGCTAATATATTACAGACTTTCTGTTATCTGCTAATATATTACAGACTTTCTGTTATTTAACAAAAAACACAAGCGATTGCTTGGTAGCTCGAAATACGTAGGATTGAAAATTGATTGCTTGGTGTTTAATTTTTGTAAATAATGCAGTTGTCTACTTCTGGTTATGCAAATTTGTATGCTAATAGCTTATTTCATTGATTTTCATTCGTGACACTTGTTTTTTTGAGTTTAATCGCTTAAATTTAATTTTTATGCGTACAATTGATTTTTTTCAGAATTATGTACTGAAATATTATTGTAGATAATCAGGTTGAAAAAAGGGGGGCGTGGGGGAGTTCCAGATTCCAGACCTGAAAAAATGATGGACTGCCGCGCCTGCTTCTATATGAATTTAAAAAATTTCGATAATAGTTTTAAAGACGACACTGCCTCTAGACTTGCGTAAGATCCAACACTGACTATTACAAAGGGATCAGGTTCGGGTAGATCACCTAATACAACGGCAGACGTGACGAATTCATAAGGATTTCATTGTTAGAATTACAAAAATTGTTAGATCTTCATTTTTTGTTAACTTGTGTACAATTTGTTGTTAGTGAGGCCTTGGTATAAGTCACTGAGTATAAGTCACTGTGTTTGTAAATGTTTTAGTTCACAGTATCTGCGAATATTTTTCCAAGCTCTTTATACCACGACTATTATGTCTACGGTTTGAGATCTAGGGAACCAAGCTAGGAGATAGACAAACCGAGTATTAGAATGTTGGAACGTAGATATTCCATTTTAATAACGAAGAAATCTAAAGCATATTCTTCAACAATGATAAATAATCACCCTATATATATTTTTATTAAACAAAAAAAATTAACTATTTTATATTTGAACGCAAGAACAGACGGTTAATGCCGGTTAAATTTATGTTTTGTTTCGTTACAGCTGATGTGGTTTGATCATCATCATCTTGCGCGGGCTGCAGCCACATCGGCCTCCTTGTTCTTCTTCAAGAAGACGGGTATTATATTATTAAATATAGGTATGTATTGTAACATTTATTACATTACGATTTAAGGCACGAGGGTCGATCGCCGACCGATTGCACCGTGCTCTAAATAACTCAAACAATTTATAAAAAAAAAGAAAAAGATGGAAAGAAATTCTGAAGAATCATTATCATCTGAAAAAACAGCTGATGTGTTTATTTATTTATTATTAGGTATTAAAAAATGTTAATAATTTTTATATGTACGTGTATTCATATATATTATAGTGTACGTTGAATAATAAAAAATTGATTCTTAGTGTTCCATACCAAAACTGACAAAACGGAACACTTATGAAATCACTTCGATGTCCGTCCGTCTGCCTATCACAGTTAACACTTTCAGTCCCACGGTTTTGGCATGCGAAAATAATCAAAACAACCGCAGAGGTCGATCGCGATCAATGATTAATTGATTACGCATTATGTACATATGTGTGCGATGTTACCACACCAGTGTGTATCTACTCAACTCACACAAACACCAACACACACTACTCTCTTGGTTTCTATAAAAAATTTTACAATAAACAATATAAAAACTAATAATAATAAAAGTATTTGTTTGTTTTTACTTATTTATTTTTACCAGTTTGTTATCTAAACTTTCTGTACATAATTGATTTGAATGTCAAATATAGTAGGTATCATGTAGGTATGTTTACACATACATGCTGAATCATTTTATGTATTTGTTTATATAAAGTTTCTTTAAAAATATTGTCGGCTTCCGAGGAAGTTGACTGTGAAAGTGCTCGGGACTCATAGTGTTAATTTTCTTAGAATCTATTTGACGTAAAAATATGCAATTTTGTACTGAGATTTTGTTGGAAAAGCTTCTTAAAAATTGCTGTCCTGACCCTTATCACCACCTGAATCCCTCAGAAAAATTTGCAAAAATTCGCGAACATTAAGAATGAGGTGTAGATTAAACAAAAATTATTAGAACTGAATTTTCTTACGTAATTTTTTTGATACACAAAAAGAAAACTTGGTAAAACATTTTTCTTTGATCAAGATATTATAAGTCAATAATTATGTTAATGTTATGTTAAACGGATATTTTTGTGAATTCTTTAGAAAATGAGTTCTAAAAATTAAAGAAGGAAGGAGTAATTGATGAATCTAAATACGAAAAATATAACAATTTCTGAACACTAATAAGTATTGACTACTTTTGATATATTTCACATTTGTTAACGTATCCATAAAAATAATAGGTCCGAAATATCTAAAGAAATCGAAAAAAATCTTGAATTATTTTTCTGACCTAAATTATTATCTGCGAAAACTTTTTTGATTACGAGAATTATAGTTTACTTCGGGAGTAATATTTATTCGTAAAGAAAAATATTTTGGCTATCCTATTACATTATCTAAATTCATAATAACAACAGATAGTATGACACACTTTTTGAGCAAGTACAACTTGCACTTGACAGCTTTTTTTATACATACATAATTTAATATATTTTTTTCTGCTTTTTTCTTTGGAGTCTTACATTTTTTAAAGTCATTTTGATATATAGTTTAGATTTTCAAAACAGCTTCTCGTCTAATATAACGATGACGGGGTTAGGTGTAATATTTACCGATATTAATAACAAAATGATTTATATGATTCGTATTAAAAATGTCAATAAACGATAAAAAACGCACTAGGAAGTCATACAGTTGCATTTCCTGATTCAAGATTATTTTTATCAGTACCTACCAATGTATATGAACCTATATGAATGAATGATTTCTACAAAAGAATATGTTACAATCTCCGAGTAGCCGACATCCTGGTTATACTAGATCTTCAAGAAGAATATCCTCTGTTCTTGTGAGTGATCTTTTATTTTATTTTTTTGTTTTACGGAGACCGTTAACAGTAAACATGATTTGATAAACACCGTTGTGTGATAAACCACTTTAGAAAATTTACTGTGCTGTATTTTCACTCCGGAAGCTCATTCATCTTCTTAGAAAACATTTGTAACACAAAAAATTCTTAATTTTAAAATGCATAAAGTTAACTATAATAGAAACTACCTCTAAAGAAATACTTTGTAAACACATTAGTTGATTCTTTGTTACGAAAGCAACGAGACATTACAACGATCATAACTTAATATCGTTTTACCATACAGAGAAACTATACGGAATCCATAAAGAGTATTTTACGAGTGCCATATAGTCTAATTTACTGATTTTTGCCCATTTTGATATGTTTTTTGGATTCCCGGTTCGTCAAGCAAGTGTTAAGCAGTTCTCCTCTTGTCTGGTAAATCGTGATTTTGGATTGAAAGGGGGAAGACACGTAAGGTAAAATACAGATAGCAAAAAACTCACTTAACTTTATAAAAATTATTACGGAGGGTTTGTGGTCCTTCAATCCTCCAAATACTGTGTATTTTGGCTTCGTTAAGGACTATTTTTCCCATTTCTATAATTGTGAGTTCAAAAGGTAGCTTCATTAGGGCCGAAATCATTTTCCTTAATAAATTCCGGACCATATCAGGGCCAAAACACACGGCCTGATTAGGGTCGGAACAGACAGCTTGATTAAGGCTGGAACACATCAAGACCGGAGGTGCAAAAGTGTCAAATTGCGGATCCAGCTCTGATCTGAACCTTAATCTGAACCTTAATTAGATTCAGATAGACTGTATCTGAGTCTGATTCTAGCCCTACAAATTTTCAGTTCAGGTATGCATAAGAATGCATATAATTATGTCATGTGTCAGAACTATAACTCCTGAATGAAATATCGTATTTTCCCCAAATTTGTTTAAAACATTAGAAATCTGAAAATTTTGGATGTGTTTGTTCGCCAATGCCGTCCAATTCCTAGAACCGAGTATTTTGGGGCTTTTTCGTTAAAAAGTATTATTTGGTCAAATTTTACCAATATTCAAAAGTTTTCCCATTTTTTACACCATCAAAAAGAATGGAAAAAAAGTTTATTACATAAAATTAATTTTTGGAAAATTGTTATAAATGAATTCGTTTTCGAGAGGAAAAAAAGAAACTTTTTGTTTTTTCGATAAATTTTTGAATTATTATTCTTGTAAATTATTTTCTGAGAAAAACTGAGAAATTCATTATCTTATGCAGGATGCTATATTTCAAATAAAATGTATTTATTCGAAACGAAGAGTTGAGTAGAATCAGTGATTGCTTTTGATACTGACAATGAATACAAGCACTAGGTTCATTGCTTTTGATTTTCACTTTAAAGAGTTTTTACTTTATGTTTGTAATTGTGTAATTATCGACGTAATTAACAACATTTTTATATCAAACTATGTTACTAAAATGAAATAGACAACATGCGTTATCAATTCTTTCAATATAAAGCATCCAGAAGCTACTTAACATCTTGTGGAGCAACGCGTTTAATGAATTATGTAATACTTCCTGACTTATTGTACGAGTTGTTAAATCACATTGAGCCGGTTATATGCATCATATCTAGTAACACTTAATGATGTTGAAAGCTGGCACTCAGTATATTAATTTTCTTTTTTAAAGACGTTGATATTCGATTCCGTCAAAAATTATTAAAACTTACAAATGAGTAAAATTCCTAAGATAATTTAATAAAATTTGCAATATCATCATTACTATAATACCTATTAGAAATGTATCTCAGGCTTATGAAAGAATTTGTACTAGTAATATTAAATGTATGTTATGAAAAGCGACTTAACTAAAGTGTGGTGCCTTTCGGAAATTTCCAGATCAAAGATACACTACGTTCTGGTCATTCAATTATATTCTGGTCAACTTTTAGGGGACTGTCCTGCTTTCATTAGCTTTAAGCTATAGAATTATTAAATTATGATATTATTTGTATCAGAAACCCACAAAATGTGCTTGAAGAAAAGTCCATTTCTTGATTCTGCATTACCGGGGTAACGGCTAAGTTATTTTCATTGTCATGCTGAGGTTTATCACTCCTCAAAAAAACAGCTAAAAAATATGATAACCTCTTGCTTGTCGCTGATTAACGGCCTATTTAAAATAAATTAATTTGAAAAAATTAGTTTTTTGGCTCGACTAAAAAATGCTAAATTTACAGAGACGCAAGCTTACTTTTACATTGGCCATATGTACTTACAGGCACGGATTTAGGGGGGGAGCAAACCGGGGCCCCTGCCCCGGGCGTCAGCTTCAGAGGGCGCCAAAATCATACTAGGCCGGTCTATATCAAATGGTCTAAAAAGAAAGTTGCTCGACCATTTTAGAAAAAATTAATATTCTTCCAGTTGTTTCTATATTATATTTGAAGTATTGAGAACAATTCTTAAAAAAAATTATCTTGAACCGTTTAAGCGTGGTAGCCATTTTTGTTTTCCAATTTGCGCTGATTTTAGTGTTTGTAGCCATTTATACCAATGCACATATTTCATAAATCGTTCATTCTAAAAGGTTAAAATAATAACCATTTTAAAGATAATAAATGTCTATTTTAAGTGATGTTCATATTTAGTGATGAGCAAAATTAGTCTTGGTCTTGCAGTCTTGTCTTGGTCTTGCATTTTTTGCAAGACCAAGACCAAGACCAAGACTGCATTTTGCAAGACCAAGACCAAGACCAAGACTATAAGTATGGCTGCAAGTCCAATACCAAGACTCAAGTGAGCAAGACCAAGACTATAGCAAGAAAAAAGCAAGACTCTTGCTAAATTATTTAAATAGTTTAAAAGTTTAATTAATACCGTAAAGAGAGAAAATTCTGATTTTAGAAGGAAAAAATTCGCTAATAAAAAAATGCAAGAAAGTGCAAGATTTTTAGCAATACCAAGACCAAGACCAATACCAAGACTGCATTTTGCAAGACCAAGAACAAGACCAAGACTCAAACTGCTCTAGCAAGACCAAGACCAAGACTCTTAATGCAAGAACAAGACCAAGACCAAGACTGTCAAGTCTTGGTCTTGGTCTTGCATTTGCTCATCACTATTCATATTTAACCTATTTTCGTCCCTTCCATAAGAAAACTTAACCTGAAATTGGATATCAAAATTTAGCAAAATTCACTTTTTGAGCATTTTTTTTCTTATAGAAGGAATGTTTTAAACCTCTTAATATTTTTTATGAGAATAGCTGTATATGGGTACAACTACCCATTATGAAACAAATTCACACTATTTCAATTGTGAAACTTGTATCTAATTTTTACAAACTTCTGAAAACTTTTTTCCAAATTTTGGAATTTTGCGCCCTTGTATCTTTGATGGGGCTGGTGATAAAAATTTGCTTGCACAACTTGTAGTGCTTTCGGAGTAGATTTATTAAAACAAAACATCAACTTGTAACTATATTGATCCTTTACAAAACCCTCAATTTTTATCATTGCCGCAACGGGAAAAATATGAGTTTTGTAAAGGACTTATATACTTATGAGTTTTTTTGACAATTTATGTCAAACGTTGGAGAGGGGGGGCGTTATTTTCAAGTTTCTGCCCCGGTTCTAAAAAATCGTAGATCCGGGTCTGTGTACTTATTTAGTATAGTAAATCTATTTTAGTTGTGAATAAAATTATTTTGAATTTTAACTAAACAGGTTCAATATTTATAAGGCAAGCTAATATTTGCTAATCGAGTTTTATGGGTTTTGAGCGATACCTTTTTGTAATCAATATCTCACAAAATAAATCGTACCTACAACCTTCCCTATTTTGAACAAATAATCAATTTAAATACTTAAATATTCTATTCAGATTTTTCCATATTTTGTTTATTCGTGACACATCATAAGATTTTTTTATGGTTTTTTTCTGTATTTGTACCAAAAGTTTTTAAGATGTTAAATAGCTGAATTACAGTACAATCTCAATACTACTTGATTGACTGACTACACGCTAATTTCAATATTGAAGTTGTGTTGTAATGAAGTTTCACCATACAAGGATCTATGAATATATTTTTTTTTATTTATAAATTCACATTTTGATCTTACATATAAATCTAAATTTTATTTTTTTTGTATAGTTTGATGGCCTATACCCGTGTGGACTGGACGGATGCTGGAACCATATACTTTAAATATTGTATAGAATACTAATGCAAGATTGGCGCCAAAGAATATGAATATAAAATACATAAAAGTTAACGATATAAATATTACATTGTTTTTGTATTTTGTTATTGTATTTTGTTGTATCTGACTGACAATTTTTTTTTCTGGCTATTGAAGAAGACTCTTTTGATAAATAAACAAATGTGTTTGTTTGTCAGTAACTAAGTAGGTACTACTCAGCCACTGATTAACTCAATAGGTACGGTGAGTAAATTGAAATGAATTTTAACGGAGAAATCTCTCGACTAATGAATAAGTAATTTAGTTGAGTATAGGAGCTGCTGAATGTGATCAAATTACGTGAGTGAAGCAACAATGGAAAGTGCATGATGATCATCAGTGCAACATTTTGTTTTTTAACCTCTTTATTACAACCGCTAATAGACCAATTCCATACCAAATCAACACACTTTTGAATGAAATTTTACCTCACCATTTCCAATTTTTTTATTCCAATTTCCAAATATCAAGTATACTCATACTTGATACTAAGACTAAGAAAAGTGCCAATTTTTAAATTTTTATCTGAAACCGCTTACGAGATATGGCTATGTAAATTTTCTAAAAACTCCAAAGAAAATTCGAACGTTCAGTTTTAAATCGCTTTAGAAGCTGTTCTAATTTAGCTAGAAAGCTGGGAGATGTGTCATTTTGTAGCATTTTAAATGCTCTTTCAAATGATATACAACATGACAAAGGTGTTAATGAAAATATTTTTTTCAAATTCCGTGTAATTTGATTTAACTTCTTTTTTCCAAAAAGTACATAATTTAAAATTCTAAAAATATTTGTATAAATACTTAGTACTGTCCTGAATCATATAGTAAAATATGAATGTGGGGTTTTAATGAGCTCATTGTTAAGAAAATATTTCGGTTGCTGGTTTTCCACTATTACTCAATTTTGTCAAGACAATTAGCGATATTCTAAAGGATGCTCATGCTCATGCTCATGCTCATGCTCATACTCATACTCATGCTCATGCTCATGCTCATGCTCATGCTCATGCTCATGCTCATACTCATACTCATACTCTACTTGTTCATACTTACTTTGCTTCATTTGCTTACAATAATTTTCGTATACCTTTTCCAATAATTTTTGGGATGACTTTTCGAGAGGGTGTTATTAGTGACCATAAACTTTCAAGATGTTAAATTATTTTTTATTACTCATGCGGGAGAAGTACTAACTTAGCGCACACATTTCTGTACGCAAAATAGCTGTTTGTCCACTGTACTCTTCCCGCATACTTTTTTGCGTGTGGAAAGTTACAATAAAACACGCAAAATTTAATCAAAACACGCAAAGCCGCCTCTTAATTTTTCATTTAATAAATATTTCATAATTATTTCTATAGAAACCACCAACAAAGTAATTTAAACGATAATTAATTCAGAAAAAAAAGACAAACACTTAAAAATATTATTTTAAAAAGTAATAAAAATGTCAAAAATAGGTGATAATAATAGAAAAAAGTATGTGAAATTCGCAATAAAAAATAGTATGTGCAACTCGTGCGGGATTGTCGATTGCCCCACTCAAGCGAATGAGTGCACTCACTACGTTCGTGCGCTCAACTTCGCTTTCGTGGGCAATCGACAATTTCCCACACTTATTGCACAATATACTATTATTGCTTACAACAAATACCACCCTATGTTCACTCCAATTGTATTTAAATTTGTTACCTGTTTCACAAGTAACGGTTTCTTTTTGCATTCATACAGATAAGTAGGTAACATGCTGCCAATAATACTGCTGATTATTGCCGTACTTGAAAAGTCATCTCATTTAAATATTGAAAAACTATACTTACGTACATAAATTATATACCTACATTTTTTCAAAGTCTGCGTTGAAATGTATTCACAATTATTGTCAATAGTTTTATGAAGGGTCATCTTTTGTTATATTTTTTACAACTTGGACTAGTGAAGGTACATATTTGTACAGATTAATTTCTTTTATTTAATAAAAACAGGTAAATTTTTAAGAAATTGTTCTAAATAGATATTTATGATAATTGTTATTTTCTTATTTTTAATATGAATTTATATAAATATAAAATCCTTATATAGAGTCTATGTCAGACTAAACTTTTTTAGTTAGTTATACTAAAGTTAAGTACAGAAATGTGTGCGCTAAGTTAGTACTTCTCCCGCATGAGTAATAAAAAATAATTTAACATCTTGAAAGTTTATGGTCACTAATAACACCCTCTCGAAAAGTCATCCCAAAAATTATTGGAAAAGGTATACGAAAATTATTGTAAGCAAATGAAGCAAAGTAAGTATGAACAAGTAGAGTATGAGTATGAGTATGAGTATGAGTATGAGTATGAGCATGAGCATGAGCATGAGCATGAGCATGAGCATGAGTATGAGCATGAGCATGAGCATGAGCATCCTTTAGAATATCGCTAAATGTATCTTTAATACTCAGATAAAAGGTACATAGTCTAAAACATTCCAAATATGCTTATAAAAGGTGAATACTATTTTGTAAAATAATTGAAAAAACTTCCTAAACCTTTGCCTTCGTGAAGAAGATTTTAACATAAAAGCTGAGTGGCACTTTTTAGCAACAGCACAAGGGAAAGGACCATGCGATGAAGTAGGCTTAAATTTATATGGATTTTGAAAAAAATATTTTCATTAACACCCTTGTCATGTTGTATATCATTTAAAAGAGTATTTAAAATGCTCATGACAGAATGACAAAATGACACCTCTTCCAGCTTTCTAGCTAAATTAGGACAGCGTCTAGAGCGATTAAAAAATGAAAGTTCGTGTTTTTGGAAAATTTACATAGCCATATCTGATAAGCGGTCTCAGATAATAAATTGACACTTTTTTTAGTTTTAGTACCTACTATGAGCATACCAAATTTTAAGAAAATCTGAGCTGGTGTGATAAAATGGGTGTGTTGAATTGACATGGAATAGGTCAATACTAAAGAGAGTAAGTTACTAATTTTACAAAATATCAAGAACAGTAGAAATAATATTTTCTAAAGTAGATAGTGGTAAATACCTAGTGGCTGGGTAACACCTTCGGAAGCCCGATTTAAACTTCACAATGAAATTAGAAAATATTTTATTATGAGAATTGTAAAAAATTCTAGCTGCTGACATGCGAAATCCTAAGCCTAACTTAATACATCTCTAATACGTACCTGATGAATTTCATATTTATAAAAAAATACTTTTCATTTTCTATTTTAAATAAGATCAGTGAAGTCACTCCATCCAAGATGAAAATTTGAATCCACAAAATATTAATTTAATAGTTTAAAATTTCTATAAATAAAATTTGATCACCCTGTGCCAATCTGTATTCACGTCTTTACATTAAAACAATAATCATTTATTACCGACCATTCAGTGTGTACCAACATTATATTACATACTAAAGTGACTTAAGAGTTTTGCATTTGAAATTAAGCAAATGAATCAAAACAAGTAAGAAACAAAAATTTAAAAAAAAAAATGAAATAATGTAATTTATGGGTTATTTAGGGTTGCAGAGAAAAAAATTGTGATTTCATCCCCCAATATTCTTGTTCCTTTATCTTCCAAATTTAGTTTAATTTTAGGCTTAGTGACCCAGAAAATTTGTTTCCATTAAAATCTCGTTTGATTTTTTCTAATTTCTTACAGTCCGTTGAAGCTGTGCGTTGTGTGTTGCAAAAAGGAAAATATTTTTTTCTACTCCTGTTGAAGCACACACTCATTACATATCCGTTAATTGTTGAGAAAGTTAGGCATTATTCAAAGGTGTGGAGGAATTTTCATTACTCACTATCAGTTTGACCAATGAAATCAGCGTATTAACTATTATTCAATGGGCTGGCTTTTGTTTTGTGTATAATATACGTATTAATTTTTAATTTCAAATATGTTGCGTAGTAACATCTAAGTAAACAAAGTAGCTTCTATTTTGTTTTCATCGTTTGTACATATATAAACATTTAATGAAATTAGAGATAGAATAAAAATTGTATTCTTTTGATTTAAAAATATTCAGTTTTATTTAAATCAAAAAAAAAAGTCGTAGAAAAAATATCGTATTCTACTCGCTTGTAATGGCTATTACTCACTCAGATGCATTACGACACTCGCCTCGCAAGCTCGGCTCGTGTCGCAATTTCATCTTCGTGAGTAATAGCCATCATTACCAGCTTGTTGAATAATATACTATTTTTTGATACTTAAAGGAATGCCTGGTAATGTGTAAAAGGTTTCAGATAGATGCATATAAGGTTTCTTTAGACAAAAGTGATTGAAAATGTGTCTTTGTTTTAGCTTCTAATCTAAAATAATAACTTAAACAAACAGGGCCGGATTTAGGGCGGCAGGCGGGGCATGTGCTCCGAGCGGCAGGTCTTGGGGGCACCAAAAGTGATATAAGAGGGCGCCAAAACGTTATTTTTTTTGCTCGTCACTTGTTCTGCGGGAGGGAAAAAGTAATATTTTTTTTTTCTACAGGGGCGCCATTTTTATACCCTGCCCCGGGCCCCACTTACGCTAGGTCCGGTCCTGTAGAAATAATAGTTTACTAAGGATTTGCATATTTTTTGGAATGTGATTTGTGTATTAACTTTCAAATAAAGGTCTAGTGATGAGCAAAATTAGTCTTGGTCTTGCATTTTCTTGCAAGACCAAGACCAAGACCAAGACTATGTATACCAAGAGCAAGACCAAGACCAAGACTATAAGTATGGCTGAAAGATCAATACCAAGACTCAAGTGAGCAAGACCAAGACAATAGCAAGAAAAAAGCAAGATTCTTGCTAAATTATTTAAATAATTTAAAAGTATAATTAATACCGTAAAGAGAGAAAATTCTGATTTTAGAAGAAAAAAATTCGCTAATAAAAAATGCAAGAAAGTGCAAGATTCTTTAGCAATACCAAAACCAAGACCAATACCAAGACTGCATTTTGCAAGACCAAGACCAACAATAAGACTCAAACTGCTCTAGCAAGACCAAGACCAAGATTCTTAATGCAAGAACAAGACCAAGACCAAGATTGCCAAATCTTGGTCTTGGTCTTGCATTTGCTCAGCACTATAAAGGTCTGTCCAGTTTTGAAAATATTAAACAAGAATTGAATTTGAAATCTCTAGGTGTAACATTTGATTAATAAAATTGATAACACTAATAAAATCACTTTCCATTTTTTTTTTCTTAGTAAATCGTAAATTTTGTCAAAAACGCATTTTTTTCTCTATCATTGTGTGCTTACAGTTGCAACTTTATTTTATTTTTGCAAGAAAGTACGTACTTATGTATGTATGTGTTTGATTATGAAAGAATGAAAAATTTCATTATTGTGCAATATCTAATATTGTGTACTTCTCTGCTGATGTGATTCTGTTGTTACGCGTGGACGTTGTATAGACTTTTATTTTGCTTTATAAATAAGACGTGTCTTCAGCAACAGTGCCTTTTAGAGTTCAATGCCTTCTTTGAGTAAAAATCAGATATTTTGAATCCTTGCAATTTTTCATCTTTTGTCGCCTAATGTAACTTGATCCATTTCGATTCAAAAACGTAGGTTTTTGACGCACTTGACAATAACTTCTATTTTTTTTTTTGCAAACGAAAGCGGAATTAGTTTTTGTATTTACACAATTAATGTATTCGTCTTTGTAATTTCATAAATAAAAAAAAATTATTTTCAAAGTTGAAATAGTTTTTCTTTTTCAGCATACGCAATATTTGTCCACTCTGCAACTCTTAGACAGTGCTTTGAACATAATATAGAAAATTGTATGTATTTAATTTTACCCATTAATATAGGTTAATTAAAATATCTATCAACTTGAACAATATAAAATTAGTTTTTTTTTTTTTTTGAAAAATCATATTTATATTTGAATAAATATAAATGATTTTGTCGGAACATTTATTTTTCATAGATATAATGCTCAAAGAGAAACTTAATCATAAAAGTGAGAAATAATACAATATATTTGAAAATTCTGGGTGAAAAACTTGTATTCCTTAATATGGTAGCTCAATTTTGAACATAATCCATTGTTTATTAGACAAATATATCAATTTTTTAATAGATCTTTTTTACCATAGAACACTAGAAGCCAACTAACATAAAAAAAGTGAAATTCGCTTGGAGTCATTTGTAAGCCAGTCACAGCTTAAGGCATTAGTCCGTCAGTAGTCGTCGTCGAGTCAACATACCATTGTATTAACAATATACCCATTGTTACTTGTACACGTTGAACAGCTCTCTCTGGTAATACGTGTGTTGTGGTTGTATTAGTGTATACACATACTACTACAAAAAACCAAACTAATACACTGCAAACAGTGTGTATGTACACAAACAGACTACGTCACAAACTCATTACAAGTGGAACAGAGGCAAAGCCAATCTAGTTTGTCCCCTTGTTTTTTACTATTAATTATTTACCATTAAACTTTGTGGACGTACAATGCAATTCTTAGGCCAGTATGCATTATAACTTTGATACCAGTTGAGGTGTAATCTATATTAATTTCACAATTATTCATTCAGTCCCTGCCGTTTTTGGTTATTTTTGAAAAATTATATGAGCTTGAGACTTTCAGCTTGTAGCCCTATAATAAATCTATAAAAAAAATTGGAACTGAATATTTCTTCCTTTTAACAATTTTGTAGCTGTAAAAGTTCCGTTTTAATTTTTACATTAAATTTGAATTTTTTTTCTCCACCTTTTTCACAACGTAGGTGATATAAAGACAAAAAAGCTCGAGCATATCATTCTGACAATTTTGGTTTAGTTTGCCTTGATATCAGTAAAATGAATCGAGTTAGGTACACTTACAGAATACAATTTTCGAAAAATTATGCAAAAAAAATCATAAAATTTTCAGGGTTGAAACTTCTACAGCTAGTATTCCTATAATAAATCTATACAAGGGAGAAAAATTAAAGGTGAATCTTATCTTTCTTCCTTTTAATAATTTTGCAGCACTAAAAATCTCGTTTTAAATTAATTTCAACTCTAAAGTTTTGAATTTTTTTCTTCACTTTCCTCGCTCCTAAACATTGGTTTTATGGATTAAAATGTATCTACTGAAAATCCATACTATTCAAAATTAGTCTTTATCACAATATATAGGTAGGTACTACATACAATATTAGTATTTTAATTATCAAATTTTTTTATTTAAAAAAAATTATTTAATTAGGAATTATGGTACATGACACATGAGCAACATTAAGAGGGGGTAAATAATGTTGATGAAAATATAGTTAAATATTTTTTTTAAAAAATCAAAAATATTTTATGAATTGCAATAATGGTCACTAAACAGTTCTTGAACTCTATAATAATATGTATAGTCTT
The DNA here is from genome assembly GCA_035578155.1 of Brachynemurus nebulosus. Taxonomy (NCBI): domain Eukaryota; kingdom Metazoa; phylum Arthropoda; class Insecta; order Neuroptera; family Myrmeleontidae; genus Brachynemurus; species Brachynemurus nebulosus. The sequence goes on from JAPWDM010000003.1 coordinate 32,001,633, forward strand.
AATATTGCGTTAATATATAAATCTACCTTGATAATGGGTCTGTTCCAAAACACATTCGAATTAATTTTAGTTTGATAAAAAAAAACATTTTATTAAAACACATCTAATTTTTAAATAAAAAAGAAGATAAATCCTTATTATTTTGCACTATAATTTACCAAAGGGATATAAAAATATTTTTTTTTTCAAAATTGGTAAATCTTACTGTTTGCTACTTAAAAAATAAAAAAAATAAAAGGAAATATTTCAAAGCCACTAAATAAATAAAAACACTTTCTCGACAAACAATATAAGGTTAGTCATTAGGGTGGGCCGAAAAAAGTCGATTTCATCGGATCAAAAACATATATGTCTTAAAAGTTGTGTAGTAGGTATAGTATGAACATAATAAAATATTAGGCCTGAGAGATAATATCTTTAGACTGCGCAAACAGCTTAAAGTTTAGTTTTTTGGCGAAAAAACTGCATTTTTGGGCAATTTTTTAAATATATTTAATTTTGTCGGATCGTAAACATGTATGTCTCAAAAGTTCCTGTATAGGTCCATAATGAATACCGTAAAATATTAGCCTTGAGCGATATTGCTTTTAGACTGCCCAATCAGTCATTAGTCATATTCATATGTGCACAGTTATTTTACTCTTCTGACTAAAAAGAATTGTAATTCGAGTTTACATAGAATTTTAAATTCCGTGTTCTACCTATAAGGAGTTTAAATTTAATTCTGAAGTCACTCGTATTGATTTTTGAAATTCTTGCTGCAAATAACGTTATAATGTGGTTTTAATTTTATTAATGGACGCACAAATTATAACCTTATATTGTTTGTCGAGAAAGTGTTAAAGTATTTATTTAGTGGCTTTAAAATATTTTCTTTTATTTTATTTAAATAGCAAATAGTAAGTATTTACCAATTTTGAAAAAAATATTTTTATATCACTTTGGTAAATTATATTGCAAAATAATAAGCATTTATCATCCTTTTTAAAAATTAGATGTGTTTTAATAAAATGTCTTACGTTTCAATGTTACCATTTAGGCAGTGATTAATCTGATGGGAAACCGTTTTAATCTTTACTAAATTTGGAATTTAAACAAAGACCAAAAAACAAGAATTAAGTTAACTTTTTAATATTTGATTACCTATATAAAGCACAGTTTATATAGAATACTTTTGCTTTCAAAATATTTACTATATAACGTTTTCTTATGCAGTCATTTTTTATACAATACCTATTTGTAGGATTTTTTCACAATTTTTTTCATACTGCTTATAAAAAATTGCCCCTCAAAGTACATAGTGTGTTAATAAAACCAAAAAAAAATTCTACAAGAAGCTATCGTACAAAAACTGACCGCATAAAAAATGGCCAGTTGTATTAGATTCAAATCAGTGAAAAAATTTCATCGATTTTTCAAAACCAATTCTTTTTGGTTCCAAAAATAATTAAGTTACCGCTGGGGCACACATGTTGTATGGGCACAATAACAATATGGTTTGTCGACCACAATTGTACCACTCGAATTGAAAATACTGTTATCACTCGAATTAAAAATTCCAGTGTTTGTTGGAACTAACCTATTATTACGTATTACTTATTGGCTATTGCTACAGGTAAGTAAAAATATAAAAAATGCGTATTTAGCAGGAAATCATAATAAGAGAATCACACGTACACACAATTATTGAGACATGAGTAGATAGCAATGTGGTATTGAGTAGCTGTATGTTGTAATAAATAATATGGTTATATGTACCTATGTATGTATGCACATAACTGTTTATTAGTACAATAATCAATTAATAAATCAATAAAATAAAAGAAAATAATTTAAATACTTATACCAAGTGCTTACCAAAAAAATACTTTCCAATGTTACTGAAGATTACACTATATGGTGAATAATTGTATAATAGTAAATTTAAATCTTTTAGAGACAATGAACAAAACAGTCTCAAAACTTTCCGATTGGTCTTAAATATTGTATTCTCGTCGGTTTTCCTTTTCCAGTTTTGTCAAATTTGGAGAGCGTTTTTATCGTTTGTTACCAAAATTTAAAGCACACTCAGTTGTCTAAATTTTAAACTTAGAAAAAATCAAAATTGTTCGTCATTAGATTAACCATCACCTAAATGATAATATTGGAACATAAGACATTTTGCTAAAATACGTGAAATTTTTAAAAGTATGATAAATCCTTATTATTTTGGACGACAACTTACCAAAGTAGTAATATAGGAATTTCTCACTGCAATTGTCTCCCGTACTCCCACCTTAACGTAAATTACTAAATTAATTTTATTAAAATATCTCATTTTTTTTAAAATTTAAATACCAAGCTAAGTTAATAATTTAATAATATTTATTAATATTTAACGTAAAAGCCCCTATACCGGAACGCGATCATTTATGTCCGAACAGTTTTGACATTTATATATTAATGAATTTTTTTCTGAAAGAAACCTAGCTGATAACAAAAATTATTATTAATAGAATGTTTATTTTCCAATTTAAATTCACCTCGCATTTAATGTTTCCTTACTTAATTGAAGAGATACATATGTATAATAAACAATTTTTGTTGAATACAGTATTTTGATCCTTTATTTACGTCTGATACTTAGACCATTCTATGTTTCCTACTTTGACGTCTAGATGTCACTCTATGTTTCGTATTACTCATATTACACGTCTGTTTGTATATCGGTTCCCAACTGCTAGTGTCATTAATATTTCTTTGTTTGGATATAGATGTCGACATTTTGTAAAAGAAAAACATTCGTAAATAAAAATTTCTGGGTTGTATTTTTTAAAAAACATATTCATTGGATTTAAAAAAACTTTCTTTCATGCTTATTAAGAAAAAAAATGAATGTTTAATTTATTTGTCAATTTTTATAAGCCAGTTTAATTACACAGCTAAAAATAGTGTTCCGATATAGGAGCTTTTACGTTATAAGCATAGGGGAGACAGGGGCTAGTATTAACGGGGGTAAGTATTAAAAAGCCATTTTCCGCCAAACTACGGACGAAAAAATTAAGTACGTCCGGTTGCTGTCATCAGTAGATGACCACGGACACGTTGTGACCAATCACCCTTCGGCCGGTTGCCGCGAAGCAAAGTTGTGACTAAGGCATAGATTTTATTAGGTAAAAGAATATTTTTAAGTCGGCGGTTTTTTGATTTAAAGCATGATTGTATACCTAAAAGAGACTAAGTTTATTTCAAACGGTAGCATATTTCATCTTGTATTTTGTTTAAATTTCACCGCACTATCAACGTACTCTTTTTAATAATATAAATTTGTAAAAAATTTACCTTCGGGGTAAATATTAACAAAATGCATGGGGTAAGTATTAACATCTTAACATTTATCTCGTTTAAATTTTAGGCAATAAAGTCTATTTTTTTAACTTCCTTATAAGGAAGTTATTAATTTTTTTCGTGACATTGTCAAATATGTTTGCATGTATGTATGTGTGTGTACATATGTGGGTGTTAAATTTAAATGGTTTTAATTTTTATATCTTTTCTGCAGTGAAGCAGAGGAATAGTTTTGCTTGATCTGAGTTATCATATATTTCAAGAATTATAATAATGTTAAATAAGACGAAGATTAATTATTAATAAGTAAATATTTTTTAATATAGAAGATATTAAACGATTGCGACTGTCTATCGAAGACTGAAAACTTACCAATTTTTGTTTCGTTATCAAGGTCAAAGTGACGTAATTTGCTACTTAATAAGGACTGACTTAACTATTGCCTCAGAAAAAAGTTAAAATAATGATTAACTTTAATTAATTACGTAAAAATAAAAATAAATCTGAAATAAGAATTTTCTATGTTAAATTAATTCCTTTCTAATAATAAACACACTAAATATGATACTTTATCTTATTTTCTATACATATCTATAAAATATCATAATCATATTAAAACTCTAATGTTAACACTTACCCCAACGTTGTTAAAACTTGCCCCAAAAGTGGGCTAAGTATTAACAAGCACATTTATTAAGAAAATGGGTTTTTCCATAGAAAGTACAAAGGATATGTAAGTTTTTTTTATCAAAAATTATAGACAGATAGTTAATGCTTCATAACGTTTACAAAAAAAAATCTCTAACTAGTTTCATTTCTGTTTAATATGTAAAAAAGTAAAATCTGTTAGTACATGCCCCTGTCTCCCCTACTATTAGATACATATAAACATCTCCCAGGGTTAACAAGCCATCAATAAAATTTATGAAAATTAATAAATAATTATTAATAATAATAAAAAGATAGGTGTGGCATTCTTGATGTAGTAAGATGATTACATCTGTAATAAAAACAGCATCTGTCGATTAAATGAAACCAAAAAAAGGCCACGTCTCAAAAAGCTAAATTTTATTCAGACAAAACACAGATCAAATAGTTAAATTATATCGTAATACAGTATTTGAGCTACAACCATATTTAGATAAAGTCTGTTTGCAGATGACTCAGTTGGTATGATTAAAAAGCACACGGTCGTTATCTTTGCTAGCCGCAAAAAAGAACATACAAAAAAATATATTTTGAAACAGATTGGTGTTATCTCTTTTTTTATTTGATAGATAATAATATGATTATTATATTATTTTGCGATGGGGGAGATTTTAAACACCGGATTGTTTCGTGTTGCCAACATTACGAAGGATAATTACACCATAAAAATAATGTATGCTTTCGATGTTTACCTTCCAATGAATATTATGTCGGTTTCCTTGTATTGTTAATAAAAATGAAAAGAGGGTTGCAAAATTGAAAATTATCTGACACTAATTGTAACTCTGAATGTTATATAATACTTAGGTCGTACTCAGAGCCGACGAAAGAGAGAGTCCGGTGGGGCAATTACCCAGAAGCCCGACTCTGAAAAGGGGACCCGGAGAAAGGGAAAAAGTGTTTTTTCCCATTAACTCTATTTTTAAAGAGTTTTTGAATTTTTTTTTTTTTTTGCTTTGTCCTGAGACCCACTATTTTTCTCATTGTTCCCTGTTGTACTACTTAATTATATAGGTATATTATGTTGAAAGGATAGACCAGTGTATACCATTACGTACATTGTAGCAGAACAGATAACGTATAAAGCCAGTTTATTGAGTATTTCAGCGAAGAACCTAACGGGGAATGATATGAGGAATATAATGTATTTGTCTATTATTCAGTAAAAACTGTCATATTTATTACAACACTTAAATTGTATACATACGCATGCTGAAAATAAAACCAATATCTAATATTTTTTTTATAATTTTTCTTTAAAAAAATTTAAATCGTATTATCAATATTATATTTTGACAATTGTTATTTGAAAAGTCACACAATAAACAATTTTTTTTAAGCAGAGCCTTTTCCTGCATATCTTAAGCAGAGCCGAATTTACATAAAATTTTTCTCTTTAATCGTCAGCTGTATTCTTCAGGTATAATCAAAAAAAAAATTTCTCAATTTCCTTATCAGAAATGCTCAGGGGTCTCCGCGTGTCAAGTACACAGGGGCTTTAACTTGAGAAGTGTGCAGAAGCCTACGAAAGGTAAATCTGGCTCCCATTTTAGGAATAAATGGAATGGAAACTCTCAAAAAAACTCATAAGATATACTCTTAACTCATAAAGAACTTCATAAAATATCGCGGAATATACGGATATATACATCAGATTCTCAAATTAATTCGATTAATTCTATATCCTTATATTTTTAAAACAAAACATTACAATAATGTGGTTTGTTTCTTTAACTATAGTCCACGTTATTTTTACTGTTCCTCAGAAATCAGCGTAATTTTAAAATAAATGCAAGTTCTTCCGTTTTCTGTGGCACATTATTTCGACTATCATATAATATTTTGTTGAAACGACTATTCTTCATTTTAAATGCTACATATATTTATATCTTATCATGGTAAAAGAAAAAAAAAGCATAAAGTTGTATAATATACTCCATAATTCCCAGTGGAATTTCTGGTCCAATTACTTTAATTTTTTTTCATCAGTATGTCTCGCTATTTTTTATTTCGACTATTTTTATTGTCAACGCTACGTGTATGCAGGAGTTGACATTTTCACGGTTTAAGAACACATCCACGATGATGATATGATATCATCCTCAACATCGTTGCACGCTACGAACACCAAAAACTAGGGTAACAACAACACCGCGCTGTCAATGTGAAGTCGATATTGATAATTTCGGCATATTTATCAAATGATATTTGACTCTCTGCGTGGCTGCTGTAATCCATATGCTGCTCCATTATAACATTTCCGTGCCTCCATTCAATTAATTTTGTTAAATATATCTCCCTGGTGGATCAAAATAGCAGTGAAGAGATCATACATGGATACACGCGAGATATTGTGTCTTTGTTAATATGTATGTTGTGTTAAACTTTTGACATTTTACAAAATGTTTTGAAAAAGAGAGAAAATTAAATTGTAAGAATGTATTTGGGAAATAGAGAAGTCTCGCAGTGTGGATGATGTAATATGTAGTCACATTTAACTAAAATATAGACTAAAGTTACTAAACTGATGAAAAAATTTTTGAAATCCGTTAACAAATAATAGAGAAATAGGAGATTAGAGTTTAAGGCAAAATAATTGATTTCTAATTCGTCTGTGACGTTAAACGTCCGAACAATCGGACACCGAGTGTCTTATTTAATTATGTTAAATTACAATACACGGAGAGAAAAATCATATAATTTTTGTAGATAAAATTTCAGAAAAATTACCATGCTCTCTTATAATGCGTGCGCGATCGACGACCAAAATAAAAAATATGTGCTAGCATGGTAAAATTTAATGTGCTAACACAACTTTTATCACACTCTTATCCATATATGTTATAGTTTAATTCTTGTTGTCGTACTCTTTCATTTGCGCATCTGACCCGCAACCTTATGTTGCTTGGGCGGTACCTGTAAAATCTTCGAATCTGTAAGAACTTTATGATGCATACAAAAATGATTGCCAACAATATATTCTAATACTAAAGATAGTAAGTCATCTAAGACAGTGTAATGAATACTGCTTGCTGCTTGTAAGACAGTCTAATGAATCAAGGTGCTTGGTCCGACCCGTCCGACCAAGTTAGTCGTCCACACCTATGCTTGGCTATGCGACTTGCTATGAGTGAGGTACATTTCAACAGCGTTCACAACACAGACAACCTTCTTTCTCTTTTTTTTCTACTATTAGTAGATAGCATTAAAAATATTATAATACAGCATGGCAATTTTTCTAAGAAAAACAATTAAAAAATATTTTTTTGTCGGCAATGGAACTTTTTACTGTGCTGTTTTACAAATTTTACGGAGCTAATATTACGAAAACAAAATTCTATCCTTTAAATTTTCTATGATTAATTATAATTTTTATATTTTTACCGTACAAAATTGAATATGTTCGCCTTTTACACGTCGATTGTAGTGCTGAACACAGTAATTTTTATATGAATTTTCTCTCCGTGTAGATTTTAAAAAGAATTATTTTTTTTATTATATAGATTTATGAATCTTCAAAAGTTCAAAAAATGACATTTTAAAACGTAAAAATTTTGAATTTTTAAAAGATAAAAATTTCAAAATTGTATCCATATAGTATCCGTTGCAATTAAAGTATTTACCAGCTTTATAAAAGTTCAATAAAGAAAGACTCTTCGCTCTATTTGCAATGCCGTAGAAACGATGACGTCACATATCTGTATCAGATTAAACGAAATTATCTATGTAAATAGTGATAAGCAAATGCAAGACCAAGACCAAGACTTGGCAGTCTTGGTATTGGTCTTGTCCTTGCATTAAGAATCTTGGTCTTTGTCTCGCTAGAGCAGTTTGAGTCTTGGTCTTGGTCTTTGTCTTGCAAAATACAGTCTTGGTATTGGTATTGCTAAAGAAACTTTCATCAGAATTTTCTCTCTTTACGGTATTAATTATACTTTTAAACTATTTAAATAATTTAGCAAGAGTCTTGATTTTTTCTTGCTATTGTCTTGGTCTTGCTCACTTGAGTCTTGGTATTGGTCTTGCAGCCATACTTATAGTCTTGGTCTTGGTCTTGCTCTTGGTATACATAGTCTTGGTCTTGGTCGTGCAAAAATGCAAGACCAAGACTAACTTTGCTCATCACTATATGTAAACTTGTAAAGGTCAACTTTAAAGTCCTATAACTTTGTTAGTTGTTGAGATACCCTAATTTTCTTCTAGACTTTTACTTAATTTTTATCTTTACCCATAAAAAGACATGGTAGACTTCTCCATTGTTGAGATCTTTTGTTAAAAACAGTTGTGACAGTGTTTTCTTGTACAATTTAATATTACCTAACAGTGCGCAAATAAAATCTTTAAAACTGATCAGTAAAGTTACAGTTACGGTTCAACACCTTTACTCAACCGTATCAAAAGACCAAAATAAATTTAATAAATGAAAACCTACATAACCTTAAACGAATAAAAATACATATATATATATATATATATATATATATATATATATATATATATATATATATATATATATATATATATATATATATATATATATATATATATATGAATATATAGGTACCTGCACTTGAATTAAAATTGTATATATAAATTTAAAGACTTAATGATACTTAAATTACAGTAACCGACAAAAGATTTGAATGTTGAACATAACTTTTTGTGTGACACAGGTTGAAATAACCGAGGTGGGTAAAGATTGGCCATTTTTTGCCAAGATAACCGTAAAAATTCAAAGTTCTTATTTAAGCAATTATTTTGTATCTCGTTGATGTTCAAGTGCTTACCTTATTATGTACACAGCATTCACAGCATTTAGGTATTTTAAAATTCTCATATAGCAAATTATATAAATGAATTCTCAAGTAGAGCATGTTGGTTGACTTTTCATCATTTTCCATACATTTTTGAACTTTCGGTCACTATTTCCTTGTGAGACGGTCTATGGACCACGACATTCCTTTTTTCTCCAATAGGGGTCTTAATACACTTATCAATAAATGTTTATTTATTTTGGTTCATCAAGCACATCGTTAGGAAATAGTCACCGAAAGTTCAAAAATGTGCCAAAAATTTGAAAATAAATACTACTTATGTATATTATTATGTTATGATAAGGATTTGAACTTTAACTAAACATATGTACAGAATAAATAGGTAATTGTTAGAGTATGAACTTTTAATTTGACTGAAGAACATCTCTTTGGCGGGTCATAATAAATAGTTGATAAACTTTGTAGATTTTTAATTTTTTCTTTTTTTTTCTTTTTTGAAAATATAAAACATTTTCGAAATTTTTAATGACAATGGTGATTTTTAAGTTGTATTTAGATATATGCAGTTGTATACAATCGTTTTTTTTTTTTAACTAGAATCATTTTGATTCTGACATAGACGACTAATTTTGGTTGATTGTTCTGGTGTTAGCTCTATTCTCAACTCTTTGGAAAATTCCAAATATTTTGTTTTTCCGATTTTTTTGCGGCCTTGGTTACAATTATTGTTAGATGAAAAGTATAACGGAAAGTTCCAATTATTTTTTAAAAAAAATTGTTATCATAGGTCACGCGACTTAGAAGACTTGATTATTTTCGTTTTTTTAAAAACCCTTATCTTCCTTATCCGAACCGAAAAGGTTTGAAATTTTGAAGCAAGGTTAAAGTGGTAGTATATTTCTAATCGGCAATTGATTTTTTTCAGAGTGACGTCACAGTGGCTGAGAGTGTCATAAAATAACACCAGTGCCAAATTTTGAAAAAGTATAATTTAGAGAAATTTAAATTAATTGCAGCAATTTTGCTTCCGACTACTTTCCTATAACATTTACACGAAATGGTCTTCTTCGTTAGTTTATTTTTAACTACTATTTATAAATGCTTATATAGGTATCAAATCTTTAACAATTACTAATCTCAACCTCTTCCCCTCAGAAGGTTTCAAAAAATGAAAACAGGACGTGAAAGTCCTACAACTGTATTGTCAGAGTTTTTTTTTTATAACTGAAACAGTTATCATCAAATAAAACAACTTGATTTTTGTCGTTTCCTGTACTTGTATATTTATAATTCAATACACTAATTTATAAAACCGAGAACAACGTGTACAATACGGTAAAACTCTTGCCCAAATAAAATCTACATCACAATATTGTTAATAATCGTACAGTAATCATTAAGTTTCGATAGAGTTTGTAAGCTCAGCCATAATATAAATTTATAATTATATTCCTATGGTACTTATTACTTAGCGAAGTAGCAGCGGCCAGTTAAAACGCACTTCCTGTCCACACTACACCAAACAGTCTCATTTACGTACATCATCAAGCGTATAATTTCACTAGCCACAAATACAGTGTTTAAACAAAAGTATTCGACATACGGAAAAGTGAAAAGTTTGAAATTATTGACATCATGATACAGTGTCGGTAGTGTCTTACAGAAAAATTAAGTATCAGACACAATAGAACGAAAAAATTAACCAACTACCAAGGACCAGCAGAAGCGCTGTGCAGTCGGCCTAATTCCCTCAATAATTACATGAGTTCAATTTCTGAATTATTTCCACACATAGGTATTTTTTTACTGAGTAAAGGAGGCGCAGGGTTATCTTAAGTTACCTAGGGACTCCTGGGCACATTGAGTTTGGAGGTTCCTGGCTACACTAAACTTGGAAGCCTGTTGACGCACTAAGTTTGAGGGAGTCTGAACCTCTGCGGGTCCTTCTAGGGAAACGTTATTTTTGGGAGTAATCACTTTTAAGGAACTTTGAAGATATTTTTATTATTATTATTATTTTTTTTTTAAGTTAGTTATAATTTATTTTAATATTTTTGTTCTGAATTCAGACGTCTTTTTCATAATATAATCTTTAGACAAAAAGTATACTATACAGCATGTAATTTTCATGAGAGTTTTCGAAAATACTAAACTGTTTTTGAAATTTTATAAAAAATTATTATGAACTTTGAAGGCTGACCATACGATCAAGATAAAATGTTCACAAAGTTGTATAGGTATGCCACATACTTTTCTTTACATTATGTAATTATTTAACGTATTTACGAGACATATTAATACTTTATACCACATAGATACTACGAAACAGATAGCGGGACATCTGCGGAAGCCCTACTATATTGAAATGTGTCTTTGTATCATTATTACACGTACATATATAAAAGCATGTTATGTTCCAAGAAGGTAAGTATTTTTAAATGATATTCTGGTTGTAAGTAAATATAAACCTTTGAACTTGATTTTGTCTTAAACAAAATAAGGAAACACGTTTAATTGAAGATTTTATTACAATTCAAAAAAAAAAAGATATCAATATATTTCCTAACGTCCCGTGTAATTAAGGAGGCCTTCCGATGTAATTTTAACCTGTAACCTGCACGTGCACCTGCAAGTTATTATATGGATTGCGTAACAATATTAAAAGATCAAAATTTATCGAGTTCAGGAAGTTCTTTCGTCCTGAAAATAAATTTATGCCGATACCAAATATTTTACTTTCGTAGTTTCTTCGGTAATGGTCGTAAAAGAAAGCGTTGAAGATGGACACATAATCAATTCGTTTATCAGAATGCCAAAACAATGGATGTACATATACGCCCTGGTACTGTTTATTTATTTTTATCAAATGCTTATGTAATGTAACTAACAGTTCAACGTATTTTTACAAAACACCTGTACTTAACAATAGTTTTTTTTTCGTTTTACAAACACAGAAAACAAACCCGCGCATAAATATAAAAATATATTTTTGAACTCATTATTGAAAGGTTTTTAACGTATGGAATACATCTCTAGAATAAGAATTACAGTCGAACCTAGATAAAACTATTCTATATCGCACATTGAGAATAAAACTGTTGCAACTGCAAATTTTTCGTTTTTGAGATTTTTATATCATTGGATTCAGCTACATTTAAGCTATTGATTGGTGAAATTTTCATCCTAAAATTCTAGAAAATAAAAAAGTTATAGTCCATAAACTTTTTTTAAATTTTAACAGTCTAAGAATAAATGGTTTAAAAAATTTTTGTTACATGTGCAGTTGTAACAAAGAGAAAACAAAAAATTAACTTTTTATTTCGATTAAAAAAGGTATATGTATGTGATTTCTTTTATTAAGTGGCTACATGTTAGTTAGAGTGGATTGTAGGTACATACAGAACTACATACACGCATTTTGGTATTCCTTCTTCTGTTATCATTTTATGTACAATGTAAGTGAATAATGATGTTCACAATTTTAGCCATATTTAATGTTTATTGAGTTTAGACGAATTCTTTCGTAGCATTATTGTTATTAAAATATAATTATAATTTATTTTAATTTCAAAATATGGACGCTGATAAAGAAAAAATTAATTTAACAGCCCTTTCTGAATATAATCTTATAATTTAAACAATTTAAACCATATAATTTAAACAATTTAAATAATTTTATCCATTTAAATTTAAATAATGGCCAGTTTTTATCTTCTGCTTTAACTATTACTGTTAATTCGGATATATATTTTAATTTGGACGAAACTTTCCCAAATAATACTAATGGAAATTTAACAACACCTGTTTCGGAACGAAAGAAACGAAAGCGAAATCGCGATTTACGGGCGACAAATATACAAAAAGGTTTAATTAATACAGGGGCAGAACGTTATTCACTGAAAACTTAGAAATTTTTCCGGTAAAAACAAAAATTAAATCAGGATATTGCGTAGAAAATAAAATGTAAACTAGAAAAGTAAACTAAAAGCTTGATCGAAATATTTGTATAATAAAAACAGACAAACGTGGGAAAAACTTCAATCGGCAAAATATTGATATAAAAGAAAATGTAAGAAACCATATAAGTAAATTAAAATCCAAAAACAAAATAAAATTGTAGCAGCATATCCCTAATAGCTACATACGCCTAATAGTTGTAATAGAAGAAAAGAAGAATAAATAACATAATATTTTCTGTTAAATGTGTTTAATTGCTTTTACTACTAAATGTCTAACAAATTATTATAAATTGATTGTATAATGGTTGAATTTATGCTCTATTAGTCCCATTTCTTTGGTCGGCAATAGAATATTTTCGAAAAAATTAGTTTTCATACTTTTCGAAAACGTAAACTTTTGATCGTAAATATCTCGTAAACGGTGCATCGTAGCTTAAAAATAACGAAATTTTTGAAGGCTTAAGCGAAGCAAGTTATGGGTATTCCGAACATACTGGGACTATCAAAACTTACTTTTCGTTATCGAAAATTATCGATACCGAGTTACTCATCATAAACTGATTATAATTAATTGATTCAGACTGATTAGTCAAATTGGTTTTGTTACCAATAAAATATTTTCAAAAAAATTAGTTTTCAATACTTTTCGAAAACGTAAACCTTTGGTCGTAGATATCTCGTAAACGGTACATCGTAACTCAAAAATAACGAAATTTTTGAAGGCTTAAGCGAAGCAAGTTGTGGGTATTCCTAATATATTGGGACTGTCAAAACCTATTTTTCGTTATCGAAAATTATCGATATCGAAAAAAACGATATTTTTAAAATTTTAACGTGTAAATTTCTACATTTTCGTTATCATTTAAAGTATTATAAAATTCTCTACAATTTTTGGTAGCTTTTATTTCCAGTATCTTTTTTTTTATAATGACGGATTTAATTTACGCGATTTTTTATCCGCATAAATTGAATCTCCATGAAACGAATATTCACGTAAATTGAGGGACCGGTGTCGCGGTCTTTAATTAAAAACGCATTTGTAAAATAGTACAGCTAATTGTAAGTAATCGTTTTTACTCAGGTTTCGGGAATTTTGCCGTTGCCCATCTCTATCTGTAATACAGTTATGGAATGTGTTACCTTGGGAATTTTCCCGGGAAAATACTTAATAATTACCCAAATGGGAATATTCCCGGGAAAATTCCCACTGGGAATTTTCCCGTTGCCCATCTCTATCTGTAATATAATTATGGAATTTTTTACCTTAAACAATTGCCATTATAAAGTTATATAAAGCGAAATTTTCAAAATTTCTGAAAAGTATTAGTTGCAGATACAACTTTGCGTCACCAACAAAAAGTAATATTTTGTGAAATAATTAAGAAAAAATGTATTATTTGCAGATATAACATTATAATCCTAAACAGAATGCAACTTTTTGTAAAATAACTAAAAAATTTTTGGTTACAACTGCAATGAAAATTTAAACTATGAATTTTCTCGACAAAATTTTTATCACAACATTTAAAACTAACTATTAGAATGAACCTAGCAAAGTTTTAAAGTTCTAAGATAATTTGGAAAAAAGTTATTCGGTTTTAAATTTCATCAAAATCTTATTTCTTTAATATCTTAAAATTAGTGATTTTGCAGTTGTAACAGTTTTATTCTCAAGGGGCGATATGTCCCATAATTTTCAAAATTAATGAGGTTACTACTGGGGACTTCTAGAAAATGCTATTTGATTGTGTGCATTGTATGCATTGTTAAGGTACAATTCAGTATTGAATTAAGCCTATGAAGTTGCGACACCATTTAAATTACTACGCATAAAACAATAACATGAACCGCTAAACACAGAACGGCAATATATTCGGTCGTATTCTGCCAAGGGTTATCCAGTACCGAGTTAAATTTTTAATTAATTTAGATAGTAGCAATTTCCGAGAGTGCTTAGACAGAAAGCCAAAAACTATTTACAGTTAGTAGGTATAAGTGGCTTGAGGTTTGAGGGAGCTCGGACAGAATACCTCCAGTCACAATAAGTACTAAAAGAGACACGTCTGATGGAACTAACTTTTGGAAAGAAAAGAAAGATTCTATTTTATTTTATTCATGAGAGACTAGGCACACTTATGTTAGTGGAAATTTAAGGGATTTTTATTAATAAAGGGGTTATTATGTAATTTACAACTTAAATATTTTAATTTTAGTTTATTCTGTATTTGGACTCCTCTCAAATTAGGGGTTCTAGACATTCTGCGTAAAGTAATAAGCAAAACCGAATTAGCTGTTAAGCTCCAGTTACCGAGAAGGAAAATTTTTGTTTTTGTGTAAGATGTATAAGCTTGAAATTATATTTAAAATACAAAAAAAGAAAGAAAAAGGAACAGAAAAATTAAGGAAACTGGCGACTTTTCCTTAGGTGTAACAGTACTATATCATAAAGATTTTTAAATAATTTTGTAATAAATGAGACAAGAGTAGGCATCTATATATACATTTGTAATAAATCGTTTTTTCTAAGTGCTAAATCTACCAGTTGAGAATCTACGTTTAATTACCAATATATTTTTTCAACCATTTGAATCGTAAGTTAGCGTTTACAGTTAGCAGATATTGACATGTAAACACCATTTACCATTCAGTTTTCTGGTTTCTATAGTTACAAATAAAAATAGGTCGTAAAAGTTTACTTATATCCTAAATATGTAGACAATCACTTACAGCCAATTAGTTAATAGATTTCTCTATGGAAATAGTTACTTATACACTAATTATACTATTCATTTTTATTAAACTTTATTATATATTTTTATTTTTAAATTTATTCACTATTTATTTTTTTGTTGAATTATCCTCGGCTTTCAACTTCGGATTCTCAAACTGGATTTCAAATTACGAAAATAATACTTACGATCCTAGGTAAATAATATACTATTATTTGAATTAAAATTTGAAAACAAATGAAAATGAGAAAGTGCTGCATTTTTGTTTTTAAAAATTTAATGATTTATTTATATTATTAATAATATGAGTATGACTTAATTAATATTTAAAGAATGCTACTGTCTTAAAATCACGTATCACATCAGTTTAAAATAACTGTCTACACAGTAGATACCGGGTTTCTTCGGACAGGTCAGGACCGTACTTATTTCAATAAAATTTGGAACTAAATTACATTAAATTATGCACATTTGAATGAATATAATTGGTCAAAAATTACATTTTTCACCATTTAGAATACTAACAGCATTTTTTATTTGACGAAAGTAAGAAAATTCAAAAAATCGGAAAAAATTTTTGTAAAACATATTGAAAAGTTGTTGAATATTTAGACGGTCCACTATAATAGCTAAGACGTACGTACTCACTAAGATTTTTTATTATTGAAAAACAAATTTTTAACAAGCAACTATACTTCTATCTCTCAAAATTGAAAACAATAAAAAAAGATGAATTTATTTAATTTAAATGACATGTCACATAAATCACATACATAATATAAACAAAAATAGTTTTGATAGTCAATTAAAATTACAGTGGCACTTTTCAATTGTGCAGGTAATGAATAAAAGAAAAAAAGGATGTTTACATAAAATACGTATAAATAATATTTTGATACACATATGTATGTGTGTGTATGTAACTTGTGTACATTGTTTTTATGAAAATATTTTGAACTTTTAGTCACATTGAGTGCAATATGTATAGTCTGCATATGCTAAGGATGAAACTGTCTGATCCGAAAGAAATCCGATACCTGCTACAGAGTGTTTAAAAAATACATATGTCAAAAAAACAAATAAAATTATTTAATCAATAAATCTTTCAGCTTAACGATGAGTCAAATATTTTTTTTATCTTTATTATCAAAATAAACAGCAATAGTAATTTTATAGGGAACATACAAGAGAAGGTTATTCAGAAAATTACGTTAAAATAAAACTGAGTCACTATAAAAAGAAAATCATTGCTAGTGGAAGAGTCAAATATTTTTGACTACACAGAACCTATTATTTTCTTTCCGCATATTAAAACATCTACCATACCTCAGAATGGGTTTATTTTTCCTTAGAAAATGTTTGTACGAATTCGAGCTTTTCGAGTGAATCATTCATAGATGGTACATATTTGTATAAGCTTTTCAGTATGAATAATATACTGTGAACACGAAAAACATTATAGTGGAACGAAAATTGAACTATAGACTAGGAAATTAGACTGCAAGTTGACATAATATACATATAATATTATATTAATTCTTAATAGCTAGATTTGATTAATATATTAAATTAGAGTTTTAAACACATTGTGGTGGGAGCGCCGGGTAGCGTCATTCAAATATCTGGGCGTGTATGAACCATTAACATAGGGGTGAGTTTACGAAATTGATAAATTGTTACAATTTTGTATTAATTCATTCACTGACAAAACAATCTTTAGTACGACCTAACAAAGAAATTCCTTACGAAAACCATTTTTTTAATTCTTGGACAATAATTTTTCTTACATCAAATACTATATACCTACGTAGGTATATAGATTTTCTTCCTACATATGGAAAATGAACCTAGAATGACTAATCATATTAATTTTCTTAGAAATTTCTATATAAACAACAATTTTTGAAGAGTGTGAGATTTTAATATATAATATTCGAACTTCGAACAAGTCAACAGAAGGTCATTTTTCATACTCAAAGTTAACAGACAGACAGGCTGAAAAAAAACCGTGTATACACATAGGTACTGCTGCCAGGACAATTTTTTTTAACTTCTTTTTTGTTTAAGATATTTTTGTTTCTCAGCTGATTTTTTATTTGCATGTCTTCTTCAATCAACATTAAACACTATTTTCACATTTTCTTATTTGAAAAATGAGAGAAGAAACCACCACTGGGGAAAATTTTGCCCATTAACATATCATTTCGTGACAACAGTCTACACTGAAAAAAGAAAAAACAACTTTAATTACTGCAAAAATAAAATCTAATGATTTCCATTGAAAATTTTTGTTATATATTTCTTCTTAGTAGATTACAGCATTGTAAAATTTTATATTTAGATATAAACGTACGGTGGTTTTTCTTAGAATATAACTCATTTTCATATTAATTGTTTAATAACTAGAAAAAAATGAATCTTGAATATATTTTTCTTTCGCCAAGGATGTCAAATGTTTATTCACTTTGAATTTTATAAATAACAATTAGGTTTTTAAAGAACAATTTTTGTTGTTGTCATAAATGGAAATAATATGGAAATGAAAATAAAATAATATTAAAAAAGTTATATCAAATTAAAAATAAATTTTTAAACTTAGAACCGATAACGGCCCGACAGTTCTTCAGCACACACATGACGTCATAATGTTAACTTACCTGAAAAAAAAATGTCTTTCTATTTTTTGAAATATTGTTGCTTTGCAATTATTGCTTGCAACATTTTTATATTGAATATCTTAAGGTATCATCACAGTGTGATCGGCCGAAAAATAGTCAATTTTCGCGATTTTTGTTCGGATGGATAGGATGGGGGAATGGGGATGAATTTTTTTTCACGATTAATACTACTATTTAACAATCCAAAAATATTTTTCTTATTCATTTTTATTTATTTTTTATAATTATTATAATTTTTTAAAAACATTTTCTTTAATTTTTCTTTTTCGGATAAAAACTGCGGCCGCAATCGTGGGCCCTAAATATCGCCCTTTTTAGTTTTTAAAAACATTTTTTAAAAACTAAAAAGGGCGATATTTAGGGCCCACGATTGCAGCCGCAGTTTTTATCCGAAAAAGAAAAATCAAATAGATTATCAATCTGTAGGTAAGCCGCTATGTACCTATGGGAAAAATTTTATACTTTTTATTCAAACCGCCGCCATTTTTTCAAATTTCTAATCTATTTTAATTTCTAATCTAAAAAAAATATTGATAATCTATTTGATTTTTTTTTTTCGGATAAAAACTGCGGCCGCAGTCATGGTCACTAATTATCGCCCATTTTTAAAGATACTTTTTTCAAAAAATTATAATAATTATAAAAAATAAATAAAAATGATTAAAAAAAATATTTTTATATAGTTAAAAATCCATCCGAAAAAAATCGCGAAAATTGACTATTTTTCAGCCGATAACACTGTAATGGTACCTTAACGTTACAGACATCGCGTCCTTTTGTATAGTGCCATTTATAACCAATTGATATTTTTTTTAAATTTTATAAGTTCTAATTTATTATTTATTATATATTATTTTTAATATTTTTTTTCCCATCGATTATCAATATTATTTATGATATAGTTAACTAGTACTAAAATAAAAAAAATGATAAAATTGTCTTTTAATTTCAAAATGGAATACCATAAAATAACGCTCAAATCTATAAAAAAAATGATAATTATTTTTTATTCAAAAACCCAGTTATGTTCTATTTTAAGTTATCTAGTGGATATTATTAAATGTTATAAGGACTTGTAGCTGAAATTTCTTGTTAAAAATACAAGGGCGGAACTAATAGAACACAGCTAAAGTAAGGTGTCTATCAAAAGCAAAGTTATATTATTTTTGTAGAAACTTAAATAAACATTTGTTGATGCCAGATAATTGTATTATTATTACTTAAATGGAAGGAGCTACCTCTTAAATTAGCTGTGAGAATAGTACTTTCGAATATATTTTTATGAATAAATCGCTAGCCAATCACTAAGATCAAGATTCTAATTATCTTGATCGTAATCTTGTATTAAAAACCTTGGCTTTGGTCTTGTTGACACTTACAAAACCATGATTTTGATCTTGGTTTTGTAAAGTTCAATCTTACTTTCGGACTTAGTCTTAGTCATACTCAAACGGAGTGCAAGAGTAAGACTGATCGTGAAGATTTTTAAAAAATTTTTAAAATTCTAGAAAATTATTTAGTTAATAAGCCAAATTGGAGATTTTTCAAAAAATTTAATAACATTATCTGATAGATTTCTAAAGTCTCTTATACATATTTCAGCAAGAGTTTTGTTTTTTTCTTGATCTTATTCACTACAGCCTTAATATCTGTCTTCCAAATATACAGGGTGGCAACAGATTTATCGAGCATAAGTATGGAAAATTTTTTCATAACATCAACGTAGTTTATAACATTTTTTGAACAATAATATTTCGTTTTTAGGTCATGTTACCATGGGTATATAGTATTTTCATAGTTTTAAATTAATTACGGATTATTATCATATTACCGTAGACAAAATTAGCTCAACATTTGCTGTTTGATGATTTTAATTGACAAATATCAAAATATTTTTTATCCATAGTAATACGATTTAAAAAAAAAGGAAATATGATTAGTCAGGGGGATTAAAGATCACACTGATCTTAAGAAAAATTTCCACCCTGTATACTTACAGACTTAGCGTTGGGCTAGCAAGATTATGACATAGTACCGGTCTTAACAAAATCAGAAACTAATGAATCAGTTAAAAAAATCGAATTAGACTACTTTACTGTTAGAAAACGTAACTATTCCAGAAGGGGAAGTAAATTAAAATTAAGGCATTAAAAACTTTTGACCTTTTTAAAATAAACTGAAACTCTTAAATCTTGATAGGTACTTTAATATCAAAACTGAAATTTCTTTTGATAGCCCAGTTATAAAATGTTCACCTTGATGGCGTCATTAGTTGTAAAAAAATTATTTAAAATCAGTAAAATATGATAAGATGTCAAATGAAAAATAAATTAAACGAAAGAAGAACAACAAATGAGAATTCAAGTATAGCTTGGACGTCCTTTCTTTAAAAATAATGGAAAATTATATCCAAAACAATAAGAATAAAATTATACATATATATAATATAATCAATTCTTCGTATACTTGATGAAAGAGATAAATATGTATAAATTAAGAATCGCAATTTTATTGGCAATTGATTTTCTATTAAATATAATTTGGCTTTTTGTATCGATTTCAATTTCGCTCAATTTCAATTTCAGTTTCGATAATATTATTTACATAACTTTAAATAATCTCTTTGAACGACAAAGTTGACATGTTATAACTATATCAATAACAATACTTATACGTACCAAAACCAAACGTAACGAAAATTCTTGAAAGGAAAATGCTCACTTAATTCAGATAATCTTACAACACTTTTAAAGGGAATCTGTTTTGTTAAAAAAAGTCTTGAAGCAATTTTCAACTTCAAAATCCAAACAGGTTATGGAAAAAATTTTCCTAAGATAGATTTTATTGAGGTACAAAGTAATCGTCAACCAAAATTTTTATTTAAAAATAATGCTCATTAAAGTGCATAATGTGAATAAAAATCAAGAGAAAGTAAAAAATTTAAAAATTAATTATAATAATTTTCTTTGATAAAATCACTTATTGATTGTTTTTAAGCATTTAATCAGTACATTGCATAAGAATATAAATTACTGCCTCATTAAGTTTTTCTTTTTTTTTTACAGATGTATTAATGATAAGATAAAATGTTCTCGTGTGTAAATTAATTCTTTATCTTGTTCCGAAAAGCAGCTTCCAAAGGAAATCGTGAGGTTTTGAGTGTTTGGAGTTATAAATTTTCGATCAAACTTTTTTATGCGGCCTCGATCTACCATACTTTTATAGCTATTTATGATGTTTTTGAATATTTTTTTTTTTTTTTTTCGACGATTTGTCTATGAGGTCCCTATCCACCGTATCAAAAATGTTCAGATGTACAGTGGTTTATTTATTTATTACAAATTTATTACCGTAAAACTAAGCTAATTAGTACATTTTTAACTTTTAATTTGATTTTCGTACACTTTCTTAATATTTTTTTGTCTACTTTTCCATGTTTGTTTCACTATTCAGTATATTCGATCGAATAATCTTTCAGTACTCGATATTCGGCCGATTGTCAAAAAGTGTTCGAATAAACCGTGTGTCAAGTTGTTGCCGAATATTCGTTGCAAACCTAAATATCATATAAACTCAATCTTTTCACAAGGCAGGAATAGGAAAGTGAAAAAACTTGATACATGAGTGGATACATTTACGATAATATTAAACTGGACAGTACAAGAAAACCGAATCAAATTTTTCATTATAGTATCCCGTTTAAACGTTTGACCTAAATCGAGCACACAAACGTAAATGAAACAATTAAAAAACAAAACACACTATCAGTAGCGCTAGTTTATAATTAACAGTTAATAACAAATTAATAATTACTGAACAGTGTGAAATTACCTACGCCGATTCCAGGTGTACCAACTTACAGAACAATACATACACATACATACGCACGCACATATATACAACAAATTCAGAATATTATATTTTTCCGGTCGAGAAGAGGAAGAGATACCAAATCCGTAGAGAAGGAACGTTAAAAATCAATACCCATAAACGCACACGTACCAAACAAAGACGGCAATATATGTTTTTGTATTTATGAAGCCAATATAATGCCATCTACATATTGTTTATTTAAATAATCAAAACGGACATTAGAGACGTCCACAATACATCTAGTATGTAGGTGCTGTTGTAGGTGCTGTAGGTGGATGTGTATCAGGTGTATTCGCTGGTGGAAGTATCAGTTAGTGAAGCCGAGAAGATGCGCTTCATCCTATTATCCATACAGTGTGTGTATGTACCTACATACAGTGACTTCCATCAGTGTACGTACAATCAGCTATTTTTATAATCAGTATGGGTAATTCTGGAATTGATAGAAAGATGACAATTCTAAAAGAATGAGATCAGTACACGGAGAGAAAATTCCTATAAAAATTACTGTGCTCATACTACAATCGACGTGTAACAGGCGAACATATCCAATTTTTGCACGATAAAATTATAAAAATTACAATAATATAACTATAATTTTTATAATTTTACCGTACAAAAATTGGATATGTTCGCCTGTTACACGTCGATTGTAGTATGAGCACAGTAATTTTTATAGGAATTTTCTCTCCGTGTATAATCTATCGATTAATAATGTTACAAATGAAGGGGCAAGTGCATGAAGGGGTTATGTGACATTTTCATAATTTAACAGTAGAAGAGTTTAAAAGTTATTATTTACACATATTTCCTATGTAATAACACATGTTTATTATCAAATTTCTACGAAGCTGTTGGTTGTAATGAAACCAAATTTTAAAGCTTGATACTTCAGTATAGGATCCCTCTAAATTTAACAAAATATGGCTTTTTGAAAAAATGTCACATAACCCTTTCATGCACTTGAAAACCGAACCGTTGTCCGTATCTTCTGATAACGATTTTAGCTTGTACGTGGACCTACGAATTTTTCTGAAACAGTAAGTATAAATGTATTACATTTAATTGTTATGTATAGATATATGTGTGAAATACCCAGAGACGGCGCAAGACTAAAATTGGAGGTGGGCAAGATGATTTTTGCAGGGCCCCTATTTTGATTTTTCAAAAAATTTGTCCTTCAAAATTAAGCTACGAGCAAAAAGAAGCTTTAATTACTTTTGGGAGGCTCCTTTTCTTTTTAAAAATTAAAAATGTCTCCCTAAAACTTAAGTGGCGAGTAAAAAAAAACACCTTCAAAACCTTAATCAAGTTCTACCAGTTTTCTTACACATGCTAGACCTCGCCGCGAGGCGCCCAAAGGCGCGAGGCTATAGGCGGTCGCCCACTTCGCCTACCTTTGGCACTGCCTCTGGAAGTACCCATATGTATATTGTATACCCATGGGTTGAATGTGGTGGTCAAACGAGAACTGAAATTTTCAACACAGTATACTCGTTGTCGGTTAAACAATCCCAGAAAATGATCTCAAAACTATTCCGAAAAACATAATTAAAATGGTAACCATAAGGCTCTACTATGTTATATTAGTTCAGGCGAAGTAAGATCATTTAAGTTCTTGAATTCGGTAGAGACATAAAATAAATATGTCGTCATATATATTTAAGTGATTTCACTTTTCAATTCTGATTATTACAAAACTTATTTCAAAAGTAGAAGTAGCACTTTTTGAAGCAATCTTTAAATGAAGTTTATATTCCTAATATCATGGAATCACCCATATATTTTTAATCATATATATTGAATGTATGAAGAATCAAATTCAAGACACTGTTTATGAAAATAAAATACAGGATGCAATATACTTTATGATCCGATTATAACCATAGCGTCATACCAATATGATTCTCTGTGCTCAAGTCGGATAATTACTTATACTAACACATAAATATATGGCTACTTCTGTTTTAAGACGAAATTTAATACGATTTGAACTGCTCTTGTATGTATGTAATAGTTAAAATATTATATTTCTTTCATATTTAAGCAAAATTATATTTTTAAACACTCTTTATTTCTGTTGACAACTTTCTTGGATTTGTAAAATTGTTGGTAAAGTCATCTAAATTACATTAAATATATGAATTATTTTATAAATTATCAGCTTCCGAGTTTGATAAATTATAGGAGGTCCAAGCTTAGTACAGAAATTTGTAAAATTAGTGATTTCTCATAAAAGTTTATATCGTTTTTAATCACAGTTTTAAATATATCGATAAAATTATCTTATGGGGAAAAAACTGTAATTTTTGACAACGTGAATTTTTGGCAACTTTTGGCAATTAAAGATATTTTTGGTAAATATATAGCTATTTCAATAAGTCGTGCCTATGAAGTATTTTTCGAACAATTTTCTGGCAACTAGAGATAGTTTCTAGTAACTAGCTATTTTATTAAATTACATCAGCTAGTTATTTTAATAGACACTGCCAATTTTTAATAATTTTCGTATTTTGGGAATTTGTTTGTAATCTAAATATGTATGAAAAATATTGGCAATTAAAGGTAATTTTAGCAATTTGCTATCTTAAGTGATCACTTACGTAAGTTAGGTATTTAATAACTCCTCCATATGCTTACTCACTGGCGATAAATTATCTAAGATCATTTCTCTATGAATCACAGTCAGTCAATTTTTGGCAATTCACTTGGACCAATTTTGATAATTTTTCGCAATTGGTCCGATCAATCAATTCGTCTTCAAACTGTCATGGTTGTTTATCCCAAGTATCAATGCCATCAATGACATCAACTTTCTTAAAGAGTAAGATAATAGATTTGAAAACTCTGTATGTTGCACGCTAATGATGATAATGATGATTTACTCCCAACAAATAAGGATGGGAGACCAATTAAAACAACTGACTGATACAAGTGATCAGTTAAGATATTAAATGGTCAAAACTACCCCTACTTGTCAAATATTTGCTAGTTTAACTTTTTTATTTTAATTGGCTCCTCACGTTCAGAATTTCTTTTTTGATTTTCATAAATAGTTTTATATTGTATAACCTCTACCAAAACCTCTTTAAAACATACCGAATAATTTTTTCAAGTCATTTGGATTATTGGAATTTTCTTGTACGAAAAACACGTTCACACCTCATAAAAACACCACGTTATAGAAGACTTGACTGTACACTGATTCGTATTCCATTACATAGTTGCAGAATTAACTTTTTCCAACAATTATAACATAATCGTGCGTTAAGTACATCATGCTCTTAGGTTAAGTAGACTTAATTATTTATTCAGATAAAATGCGCATTTGTACTTTTGTTTTTATTTTGCTTACACATACATACATACATATAAATACAGTAGAGCTTCAGTTAAGTTAACATCAGTTTTGTTAAGTGACATCACTTTTTTCTCACTAAAGAGGATTTTATAAAAATAGAAAGAAACAATATTATTATATTATACATTTTTAAAACAAAGATATTATAAATTCTCTAAAAGCTACATGTGTAGTAAAAAAAGCTATTACATATAGTATGATTTAAAGAAACTGGTTTGGATGCCATAAGAGTATTCAGATTTAAACTTTTCTCTGTTGAATTTTAAAACTTCGTTTTTAACTTAAGTGTTCATAAATGTTACTAATTATGTTTATTCAAAGTGAAAAATCGAACAATATAACAAAAACAAAGCGAAATAATATTAGTTGCATATTATTTTTCATGACATAACTAAGATTGTTTATGAGCTGAATTATAAACTCATAAATTATACAGTCTTAAAACATAAAAACGTAAACAAATCAGTGGTGTTTTTTAATAAAAATATTTCTCTATGCAAAAAGAATTTTATAATGGTGAATTCTAGAATTTTTAAAATTTTTTTCAGATATATACAAAGCGAGTGATCTGATTGATGGCTACTTACTCAATTCAGTTATTCACTTAATATAATAAATAAATTTAAATAATAAATACCAAAATACTTAAAAGCCGGGTACTTAATAACCAATTCGGAGAATTTGGTGAATCCAAAACAAACCGTAACTGCTTATATAGATTGAAAAATAGATACGGTACTTGTCAATTGTCCGTTTAAGGAAAAAAACAATTTCTGTAGCAGATATCTTCATAATGAAGAACTTTCTATAACAGCAATATTTTTAGTGAAACTTATACATTAGTATAAAATCCAATTAATCCACTGCAATCCAAATTATTAAATAGTTTGCTCTTGTACGTCACCTATGACTTAAATTATTATTTAGTCCCGATCATGTATTAAATGCCCGCCACTGATCTCAAACTGCTTCACTGAAGTTAAGTTTCACTAAAGTTTACCAAATTTTTCTTAACTTTAGTGAAGCTCCACTGTACAAACTCGCGTGGTAACTTGATCATCATGCTCGCTTTCAGTTACCCGTCCCGTGCATCAAACGTAACTTAAGCTACAGAACTAACGTATTAAGATGAACAATAATTAGAAAGAGGTAAGCGTCAAACGAACCGTATAAAACAGAACAGATAAATGTACTAAACCTTACGTAGGTTTATGTTAGAAACAGAAAACCTAATAGTAAATATTTGTGTCTTGTTCCAATTAATGTGAAAATGGAGTACGGTATCTCTTTTTATTTTCTAAATAAGAAGATGTATTTGTTTTTATTAATGTATAACAATTTTTTTTTTTTTTTTTGATATATGTGTGCAATGATTTGAACGCTTACTTCTTATAATAAACAAGTAAAAATTTTATCAAGAATTATAACTCATGTGTGTGTATATTTTTTATGACCAGCAGGTACCGGGTGATAAATTTCCTAGGAGACGTGCGATATGAAAAGAAATTTTAGAATCTACGAACCTATAGGTGCGGGTTGACTTATGAAAGATAAAAGCTTCATAAAGCCTGTAGGTGAAAGGGATTAGAATAGCTTCGGATTCAAAACAGAAAAAAATAAAAATTGGAATGTCAGTTCTTTCAAACTGGTTAAAAGAGGTCAAAGAGGAGAATGCTTTAAAGAGAATTTCAATTAAATTTCTGTCTAGGATTTACAAGCGGCTTAATCTGATACTGTCTAACATGCCAGACAGAAAATTTATAAAACCGATAGAACAAAAAAACCAACAATTTAGTTTACGTCATGGGAAAATACAAAAAAATTTTAAAAAATACATACCTACTGCACGTTTTCTCAATTTTTTCTATCACTTGCTCATTCTAAAAATTCATTTAGAACATATAATATGAATTACCTCATTATTATTTATGTGTAAGATATACCTGTTTTATTTCGTTATATTATGTCCATCAAGAAAACAATTTCATCGTAATACACTAAACTACCGAATATCCGCGGATAACTCATCTATGGTTCGAAATTTTTATTATAATTATTTTTTTTATTTTTTATTTTTTATTATTATTATTATTTTTTTTTTTTGACTAATTATTAGATCAGTTATACATGTTTAGTTTACTGTTTAAAGTGATGTAAATTTTAATTAAAATATAATAGTAGATTATTCAATGAGTGGGTATAATGATACCTATTATTCACGAAGATAAAACTGCGACACGAGCCAAGTTTACGAGTGTTGAAATTCGTTTAAGTTTTGACTATAGATAAAAAAATAAAAGAATAAAAAATAAAAACATTTATCGTTTTCACTTTTGTATATAAAGTATCAGTCTACTAGACTTATATGTATTTTCTGATGGCAAAAATTTAATTCATAATAACGTATTTTCCCAGCACATCGACCATATCTTTTAGCGAACTTTCGAAAGGAAAATTTAGCTAAGTATTACGGGTCTGGCTGAGGAACTTAGTTCGATGCCCGCAACTTCCAAAAAATCAGTTTTCTGTCCTTCTCTGAAGCACTGTCAGCAGCATCTGCAATAAATTTTCTCATCTAATAGTAATAAAATTTCGAAATTAGACCTATATCATACTGGGTTCAAAATTTGTCAAAGTATTCCTCAAAGTGAAAGAAGCACAAGTAAAATTTTAATTTAAAAGAGACAAATTTCTAACGTTAAATAATTTAAAGAATGTATACTTATTCATTTGGGGAACAAATCTGTGGGCTAGATTAAAACAGACACTCAGTATCATTAATAAGAAATATATTTTTATTATTATACACTTAATTGATATAAAAATAACGAGAAAACAAGATGATTATTAAATGCAGAGAGCTGTGCAGAGGTAAAGAGGTTTGTACACATGAAGATGGTACATAATTGTTCAACCAAGTCAAGCAATTTACAGTTATTAAAAGAAAAAATGAAATTATCTACAAAAAAACACAACACAAACCAACAACTTCTAGGAAGGTAATGTGCGATTTTCAAAAGATTTATATATTTTATGGTTATGACAATGTTTAAAAATTTAGAAGAAAAAGAAAAATATTCATTATACACTGAAAAAACTGAATTGTTACTAAAAAAAATCCTAGTTAACTTGAAATTGTTATTCTAATTAATTTTAGCGATTTTAGCAATTTATTTTTATATAATAAACCTATATATTTAAATTATTCTGCCCATTTTTGAAGACAGTAGAAATATAGGGCTATTTATTAATCTTCATAACACTAGTAATTATAGTATATTTAAAATACAGATGTTATTGGTCCGAATCCTAGATGTTTCAATAGAAACTCAATTCTAAAAATACGTAATAAACGATAAAAGAGTATTTAGAAGAGCTATAAAATTGCGAAAATAAATAAATAAATAAATCTTTTTATAGTAATTTAAAACATTACTTTTTAGTTACAGCAACTAAACAAAATTTGTGATTTCGGTAATTTCAAGTTGTGGTAACTAAAATTTTTTTTGGTGTACCTACTTATAATTTTACTTCATTTTACTTGACCTGAGAAGTAGTTTTTTTACTTGAGTAGCATTTTGTGAACAACTTTACTATTTACCCCCAGAAGTATCGTCTTTTTAGTACTTCTTAAGACAACTTTGGGAGGGAGAGAGGGATGTATTTTCCAAAATTCGTTTGTCTATGTCTAGATAGTGAATATTATTAGTATCGAGAGTTTGTAATTGTTCAAAATTTAAGTCATTATAAGTTATATAAAAAGAAAAAAAGGAGATAATTGTTTCTGATAATGATTTAAATGTATTTTTCGTTCTTACATGATACATCAATCTAATTCCAAGTCTACATTTACTATACAGTGCCCCAAAAGCGACAATGGACAACTAAAAAGTGTGAATATGAATTTTTTTCACATATCGCTTATTAAATATCGTTAGGAAGAGCTGAAGTTTCATCTCATATTTTTTCTGCCCTTTTTCAATTAAAATTAGTTTAGCTAGGTTGTATCATGACTTTTCGAGAGATAAGCATCCAAATTTTCGAAAATTAAAAAAGAAATTTAAAGTAGAAAGTATCATCATTAAAAAACAATTCCCAGAAACTCAAGTCCAAATCTTAAAGGGAGATACTATAAAATAGGTAAAATTTCTATTTTTCATAAGTAACTCCCAAAATAATTCCACGTACCCTACGGTGCGCGGTAGCTCTAAAATAATACTGATGTCTGCTTAGCCACTTTTCAGTTTTAAAAAAGCTCGTTTGCAAAGTATAAATCTTCAAAATTTATAGTATCAAATTATTACGTAATTGATCCGCAAGTAAAATCGAACATATGTATATATTTTTATAAGAAACTGTAAAAAATGCAATTAAATACCTTATATTTTATTCCTATGAAAGCTTTAAAAAGCTCTACCATCAATCTGAATACTGAAGTACATCAATCGTTAGTGCGTCTGTTAGTGTCCGTGAACATTTGAACGACTTGACGAATCGAAGGCATACAATGTACTTGTTTTGTCGAGACCAAGGTTCATAGCTAAAAAACTTTAACCAAACTAAACTAACTAAACTCATTCCGCCATCTACGGGAGAGGACAGTACAACGTCTGCCGGACCAGCTAGCTTTTACATAAAAATTTGATACTTTATACCTAGGTACTTTTTACAAAATTGATTGGCGAGAGCGCTGGGAACACAAAAAGTAAATTTAATTTAAACACATTTCCGGGTTCACCTTATACAAAACAATTCGTTACAATATATTAAATTAACTTACATAAAGAGTGAGTGAGTGTGTCTCTACAGTTTTGTTGACGAAACCGCAAAAGAAATTAGAGGATATCCGTTTAAAGAGATAAATTTACCTCTTCCCAAATAATAAACAATTCATTGTGTCTACATAATATTATGTACCTAGGTATATATATGATAAAAACACGTAAGCAGCTACACTACATACATGCTTGAACACTTGGTCATTAAACAAGGATACCAAACGAATTTTGTACACTTGCTTAAACACAAGACAAAATATATATTACCATATGGTCGGTCATCCTCCATGGTCGGCATTAAATGGTTACCAACAAATAATACGTTTTTATAATTTAATCAAAAAAATGTCATCTACGTGTACCTACACTACACATCCAAGCGAACAGGAGTCACCATTATACTAGTTTGGCATCGGTGAGTCAAACTGAAAATACCAAAATATTTGGCGGTCGAAATAATCGTAAGTACTTCGACAGATAACCTACACAGTCAGAAGATTTGTTTTAATATTAACACATTTCACATGTCCAGAACGGTCCACTCAATTTTTTGTGTTAACACAAAGCATTTGTGTCAAATCTTTACACAAGATTTGTGTCAATGATTTAACACACAAGAGGACATACATTTTGTCTTAAATTTTCAGATTTATCAGAGTTAGTCGTTAAACTTTTTTATTCAGTATTTTATTTCCATGCAGCTTAAGATATTTGAAAATCGTCAAAAATTGTAACGATTTTGTTTATATATTATTATAAATGAGACTCAAAGAACGCAAAGTAAGTCAGTCCTTTGTAAGGATTCTTACTTGTTTCCATATATATATATCTATCAAAATATTTAGAGAGATAACTTGAGATTGTATATTATATATTATAATATACAATCTCAAGTAAGCTTACATGATTTTTTGTAACTAAAATAACCTTAAAATGTAAGAAAATTGTTTCATTTTTAAACGTTTAATAAAACTGTATTCGTCAATAACTGAAGAAAACTTATAATTTTTCGGTTTTGTTTAATAATAAGAACTACTCTCATCTATTTTATTATATATATTTTGGTAGATATATATTCTAATGTAACTTACGTACTTATAACATTCATTTGCTTTACACAAAGATTGTGTTACTTCTTTGTTGTTCAAAACAGGTTAACGTTTTTATTCTGTTAAGTCGAAATTTGTGTTAATATTTTCATTTAACACAAACACGAAATGTTACATTAACTCAGGGTTGTGTTACTTATTTAACACAAAAATTTTAACCACTAGTTTTTATTTTATTTTACGCAGAACACAAATCTTTTACTTTGTATCTAAGATGTTGCAGTTAAGATTTAAAGTCAGCTGGATGAAAATTGCCTGAGCCTTACATTGTCCACCAATTTGAAAAACGTGATTTCGAGAAAAGGACGTGACAACATTCAAAACGGGCATGATACTAATTTCAAGAAAGCCTGCATGAACATTCATTTTAATACTAACTTCAAGTTCTCAATAAATTCCACTATCCACTATCCCTAAGCTGGAGGGCTAGTAATAATCTGCTAACAACCCTAACAATAAGTTTATAGTTTCAGGTTTCAATTCTCCTAGCGGAAACCTAGGATAAGAATTTAAAAACACTTGAGAAATTTTAAATTTCGACACGTGAAATACCTGATCCTTAGCCTTTGTTATTAATGAAATAGTGCACTGCATACCAACTTCCACGTGCGTTAACTCTTTCAGCTAAACCAAATATTTATATACGTTACTGCTGAATATTTAAGGTACGCTTTTAGCTAATATAAATTTTGACATATATAGAAACAGAAATTGCATAACCGGAAATTTTAAAAATATCGGCTTGCTGATTTTTCTGTTTTTGCTTTGCTTTTATAAGATCGTATAGCATTCTTCCCAAGCTTAAATTTTACTTAATCTCTTTTTTAAGCAATGTAGGAGATAGGGTAACCCTTTCAAACATCTTGGAGCGTTCAAAACGTTTCGGAAAATAAATTGCAAAAATTTTAAAAGAGATTCTTTTATCGTTAGTTTTTGCGCTAGAGCTAGGAATCGGACCGGAAGTAGTAAGGGTCCTCTCCGGTCCCGGCTGAAACAGGTATAATTCCGGTATATAGGATATTGGCATATGAACGGGGTATGAGTGAAAACTTTTTTACGGTAATACGAGAGGATAGAAATGGACAAATATTTCGGGAGTATTACATTTTTATTTTCATTTGTATAATCCAAAAAGAACGGAACCCGTCAAGAGCCTCGGGTCTCGTCAAGAGCGGGACTAATTTTTAGAAAATGAGCGGAAGCGGGAATGGGCGGAAATGAAAATTTTACTCCAGGAATGTAATTGGTTAAGAAAATCACTCACGTTCCCATCTCTAGTTTGCTCATTATTTAAGTAAAAAAAAAAAAATAGAAAAAAAATTCATGAGTAGTGTGCAATTCATAAATTATATAGGAAATACTGTCATATTTTTGTACGTTCCAGCTCCAGTGATCATATAAGCCATCTATGACAACTACGATAAACTCTAATTTGTTAGCTCCATTAGCTAACAAGTACCAATTTTCAAGAAACAAATGACAGAGAAGTCAATGAAGTCAGCACGCGTACAATGATAATTTCTATCTCTTGCTAACTAACTATTTATTTCATAGATTGACGATTTCAAAAATTATAGAGAATTAATAAATCACAAACAGATAATAAGTAGAAATTATCTTTGGCTTGTATCTATTTATCATTTCTATTTCATAGATTTCTCCTATGGTTAATCTTCTGCCTGTATATCATCGGTCATCAACTATAAGTTTAATAGCAATTATATCTACATACATTCTACAATACATGTATTATATGATTTTCATACATTAGTACAAGAATACACAAAAGTATGTTGTAAGTTGTACCGAAGTATCGGCAGGGTATGGACACTAGATGCTCGCCTCCACTCCTTATTAAAACGGTGTGGAGTGGACCAGAGCGATACCAATAAGACCAAAATCACCAAAATTAAACCGTAAAAACTTATTTTAGTGGTATTACTGAATGAAAGTGCTATATTATTTTAGTGAATATTTTATTATTATGTTGGTTACTGTTTGATCCACACCATTCCACACTGACGAATAATTTGTCCGATAAACTATTGAGTGTCCATACCCTGAGTATCGGTATTTTATCTTGTGTCGACACAATAAATATGGTGTAAACATTATTTTGACTTTGAACTTCACTTCTTGTTCACACGGATCTATTTTATTATGATTCTAATATTTGATCCGAAAATATTTCACTGAATTTAAATTTTGCTTTTTATATTAAAATTATTAATGTGTATGTCAAATTATTTTAATAAATGTATTTTATATATATTTAGTTTTAATAAACGGTGAATTTTGCACCTCTATTCGTTTATTGTCACAAACAGAATTTTATTTTACAAAAGTCGTCATAAAAATGTCTGTTAATTTTACAAAAGCTGAATACAACTGAAAATGAGTCAAAAGTGCTGCTCCCTTTTATACATTTCCAAATGACGCTAAAATAGAATTTTTTCATAGAATTACATTGTCGAAACGATACGTTTAATAACAAAGATAAACTTTTTAAATTTGAATCTGCCAATGAGACCTAATAACCTTTTTAAACAAATAAAATTATTTAAAAATAATGAAATGTGTAATCTTTTGTTAAATCACTAAACGGCTAGAGTAATTCATATAATTGCCACAAATACACCATGTGAATGAAATACTATTGGTTAAATAAATTTTACTCTGTTAATCAAAGGATTTTTAAAAAAATTAGGACATTTATATTATATTGTCCAGCTTAATTAATTATACGATTATACCTGATGTTATATTATTCTACAAAGCTTAAATAGCATTTTAAACTTTTTTTTTCAATTTTAAGGTGGATATTTTTTTTTTGGTAGATGTGACTGTAAATAAGCAAGATAAATAGCTGATGTTTCTTTTTGTCTATGTGTGTAGCTATCAAACTGTAAAACATATCCCCGACTCAATGTTTTCCGTACAATGGAGAAAATTCTCTTTTTTGAGACACTTAGTAATTGTGCCTAAACAAACTGTTTTCTTATTAAAGTAACATAATATATACCTCATTTCAGTTAAAATTGATCATGAGTTTTCGTTAAAAAATTAAATAATTCTTATATTCGAAACAAATAAATTTTCTATTCTTTTCTAAAAACAAACTGCAAAATTTACGTAAATGCAATAATAAAAGAGATAAAACCAAGAAAACGGAAACTATTTAAATTTAAAGTGACGACGCATGGTTAAATTTAACTGAAACGAACCATACAAATATAACTTTCAGCAAAACATGTCTAATACAATCAGACTGTATAGATACCTATTATATTTATTATATTTTTTTTTCTTATTTTTTTTTCTGTTCATATTAGTGGCTAGGAGATATGTGATTTCTCAGTTGGCTGTGCAGTACATTTCAATTTTCGCATCAGTGGTCCAATAACTTATCATAAAATGTTATTTGAAGATTTAATATAACAGAACCTAACCTAAAAAACTACTATTATTGATCACATATTTATAAATATAAGAAACAGAAAATACCGTTTAGTTGTTAATAAATGAAGACATGAGTGGATGAAGGTGTTATTTACCATTTTCATTATAATTTTACAGTAGAAGCGTTCGAAAAAATTTATTTACATATACTTCCCATGGAATAGCACTAGTGATGAGCAAAATTAGTGTTGGTCTTGCAGTCTTGTCAGACCAAGACCAAGACTATGTATACCAAGACCAAGACTATAAGTATGGCTGCAAGACCAATACCTATACTCAAGTGAGCAAGACCAAGACAAAAGCAAGAAAAAAGCAAGACTCTTGCTAAACTATTTAAATAGTTTGAAAGTATAATTAATGCTGTAAAGAGAGAAAATTCTAAGTTTAGAAGGAAAAAATTCGCTAATAAAAAAATGCAAAAAAGTGCAAGATTTTCAGCAATACCAAGACCAAGACCAATACCAAGACTGCATTTTGCAAGACCAAGACCAAGACCGAGACTCAAACTGCTCTAGCAAGACCAAGACCAAGATTTTTAATGCAAGAACAAGACCAAGACAAAGACTGCCAAGTCTTGGTCTGGGTCTTGTATTAGCTCATTACTAAATAGCACATGTTTATTATTGAATTTCTATAAAACTTTGGACCTAATGAAACCAAATTTGAATATATGATACTTCAGCATAGCATATTTCAAAATTTGGCAAAAAATGAATTTCTGAAAAACGTTACATAAAACCTTCATCCACTCATGTCGTCAAATATTTTTACCTAAAAAGATATGGTCTGTTGTATGATTTTCTATGTAAACTATAATTTAGATTTTAAGAGAAAAACAGAAATTAAATATAGAGAAATTATGGATTTCCTCTAAAAGTAAGACATACAATATCATGATTATATAAATCAAAAAAGCCAGATACTAATTTGTTCAAAAAAGTAAAAAACAAAAAACCCCCAAAAAAAAAATTAACAAGTTCAATTTGTTATACCTTCATAACTTAAACTATATACAACTTGAAATTTTGCCTACTTTAAAGTATCACCATAAGCTACTACTTAATCCACTTTTGAATCGATTTCATGAGGTTTCCATAAGGGGCGAAATTTTGGTTAACTCTTTATATATGGCCTTTTTCCAATTGGATTAAGGGAATTTTTTAAATAGGCCCATTTATTTCTAGATATAAATTAAATTTATATCTAGAATGTAGATTTTGGCACCGCATTTTAACTATACCTATTATTACTATTCGATTAACCGTCAAATAAAACAGCTTTGCCTATTGGAGGTAATTTTACCAAACCACATTTTTTGTGTCAAACAAATCAAAATTTCATGATTCATGATGTCTGTAGCACTTTTTTTTAATTACAAGGATTTTTCTAACAAATCAGTAGCATTATTAAATCAGTATTAACGCTATTAATACCAGAAAAATTCACATAATACCCCTGATCTATAAGAAATGCTCCTCTCACTAAAAAAGTGTTACAAACATCACGAGTTATGAAATTATTTGATTTACATAAAATGTAGTTTGGTAATGTTACCTTCAACAAGCAAAGTTGTCTGGTTTGATAGTACTAGGGGGATAAACCTTAATAGATAGGATGAATGCGGGAGAGATGCCGCACATTTTGAAAACACTCGATATTCTTAAAGTATGCATTTAATTAATTTGAAATTTGGTGCACAATTAATGTAAACATTATTTTTGAAAATTATTTATAAATAATTTTAAATTTTGAGTCAAAACGGATTCATAATTAACATTTTTGTAGAGCCTGCAAAGCGGCGTCTCTCCCACACCTATGGGAGAGATGCCGCATCAAAGAAGGTGAGACGCCGCATAGTTCGTATTAAAAATCTCCTATTTTACACACATCTCCATACATGATGCATGCCATATGTAAAATATTATACAGTACTTTTAAAATATACCTACATTAATAACAAAAATCATTTTCATTAAAACATTGAAATATACATTCTAAAATTCTAATGAATTAACTGCTTGATAAAATATTATGTTAAAAAACTTACTTTTCAATAATAACAAATTGGATAATTACTAAACTAATTGACTAATTATAAATGTTACCTTATACAGCTTAAATAAGTAACTTATTTTAAACATATAATCCATTAATAGCGCTATCTGTCAATCAACGGACGAACTATGGCTACTGCGGCATCTCTCCCGCACTTACCCTATTTCGCAAAAAAAAAGATATTAAACTTGACAAAAGCAACTTTTTGCATAATAATTATTTAATGCAATCAAATAAAAAAAAATTTAATTAAATTGCATATTTTTTACGACAGTGTGTTTATATAATACCTATCAAAAATGAAATAAATGTTTCTATGGTCGAACGCTAATCTCTGATTCTGACGAAACAGACAAAAAAGCCAAAAAAATTTACGTTAACATTTTCCAACTGTGTGATGTTATGTTTGCGACATCAAATCAATGGACCAAAGAAATAATTCACACAGCATACCATGGACCGTAAAATATGTATTTGACCAAAATTAATAGTTGGGGAGTTAAACGCAATTTATTTCAGATAATTTAAATAATATATAGTTAAACAATTTTTTTAAAATT
Source organism: Brachynemurus nebulosus (assembly GCA_035578155.1). NCBI lineage: Eukaryota > Metazoa > Arthropoda > Insecta > Neuroptera > Myrmeleontidae > Brachynemurus > Brachynemurus nebulosus. The sequence continues at coordinate 32,039,004 of JAPWDM010000003.1, forward strand.
TTTTTTTATAATTTTTAATTATCTGGAATTACAATAAATAATATATATATGGTATGGGCTAGTGTTTCTTTTGATTCCTCTTACAAATTGTTGTCAGAGGGCTTTTACAGGCCCTCTGACAACAAACTTCACACACGTTCCGTTTTGTTTGACCCAGAATTGGTACCTACCAAACAGATTTGTGTCAAATGTTGTGCTTTTCTCTATTTACTTAATTCAGATTTTGAAATAATGACCAAAGGCTTCTACCCGGACACCTGAATATACTAATTGTAAGAAAGTTTTAAATCGGACAAAATTTTTATAAGAATCTTTTGCTAGAAAACAATAATAACACGATGGGGTTCATGAAGAATTATTATCACAAAATGACCAACTGATACACTGTTTTGATAACTAATACACTTTATATCGAATTGTTGATGTGATACAGCGTGGTATCGGAGTTAATCAGGTTTCCCTTGACGTTTTACAGCATCAATAACCGTTAATCGGCTAAAAACATGTGAGGAAGGAAATGCTTACACTTTTAAACCCCTAATGGTTCTAACGGCAGTAATAATATTCACGTAAACCTTATTGCTATAGTGTTTCCTAGGATGATGACTTTAAAATTAATAATGTCTGCCTGATGAACAGATTACTTAAAAATTTCCGTATTGAGCTCCTTAACTAAAACCAAAAAATAAACAAAAAAATATTTTAAAATTATTACAAAATATTTAGATAAATCAATTTATTTAGGAAATTAATTTTTATTAAAAGCCACAAATTTTTTATGAAGTGTTCAGTGGTTGGACCAAAAAAAGTTTTGTAATTTTTGCACGCATGGTGAAATAAAAAATTAAATTTTGTAGCATTTTGTAATAACAACTAGGTACTTTTACTTTTTCTAAACTCAAGCCGTTAATCCGAAGCAGTTTAAAATGAAGTGTTGCGTCTAATGATGAGTTTTCTTCTATCTGCCGTAGTTTTCGAAATAACGATCAAAAACTACTATGAAACACCCAAATGTCCCAAAAGCTGACAGTAAATTGCCTGTTAATATTGCGATAAAATTTAGATTTTGTTTATTTCGAAAACTATATAGGAGACAGAAAAATATTTTTAAGGGATTTTGATTGATGTGTGCAGAGTTGGATTTACATAAGGACACTTGGGGCACTTGCTCCAGGAGCCTTGCACAATAGTGGTTTCCACAAAATTAATAAAAAGCCCGGAAAAATAGGAGTAAAATAGAAACATTAGGTTATTTAGGTTTTTTCTTTTTGTTCGTCAACTGCATTATTCCGGAAAAGAGAAAAATTTTAAAAATTTCCTTATCATTTTACCACTAAACAGTGTAAGGGTTCTATATGTCAAATACTTAGAGGCTCCCACATAAGAAGTGCGTAGGAACTTCTCCAAATGGAATTTCTGGAAAAGGAAAAAGAACTTCTAGGCGATCCTAGAGGTATGTGCATACGGGAAAGATTTCTAAAAAATTTAAGGATGGGTGGGTGTCGCTCAACTAATCTGCTGAGCAAATAAAATTATCTTCCAATATTAACTATTACTAATCTCATGCCTATGCAAATAATACATGAAATACGTTGCTCAAGAGGTGTGGCACATAGCTTCCTCGCACTTGTAACAGACTTTTATACAATCTTTAAAGTGATTTTATACTTAAACTGTTTCTTGTAATAAATTTCGTATCTCATCATGTTATTAAAGTGATGTTTAAAATAAGAAATACTTTATAAATTTTCTAAATTTTCCATCAAATAAATACCCAGTTCATGAAGATTTGTTGCAAATCAAGATATTTATTATACCCGTGCCAATAGTTTTGAAGCATTTCTATTTTAGACATTTTCTTGTGGCACCATTCATCTTTTCGAAAGTCTCAATAGTATTTCTAACACACGAGTTAGCCGAGCTAGACTTTAAATTTTCTAAATAATTTACAGTTTTTAATTTGAATGACATCATTATATAATCTGGTTCCATTTGAGAAAACTCTGTTTTTCCACTTATGGTTCTAATTAATATGCTTATCACTTATCAAGTATATAGCTGAAAAAAGATATGTTTTTCTTAATTTATTGTGTGAAAGAGCCAAAGTGAAAATACATCAACAAAATCCGTGACAATTGAAGCACTTCATTACGATGTCTTGTTGCGCATACTCATCCATACTTAAGTAGCTTGCTACTTGCTAGTTCGCATTTGCTTATGTTATTTAAAATTCCAATCTAAAGATTGACCTGGAATGTGAAAACTGAAAAGATCCTCTGACAAACTGTCTGCGTGTCTGTGTTGTTTTGCTATCAGACAATAAAAATATATTATGTACGCAAATAGCTACAGAGGCCGACAAAAATAACTAACACACTCTTTAATTTTAAAAATATGAATTTAAGGCGTTACATCAACTCGAAACAAATATTTTTTTCCTTTTTCTTGTCGGCTTAAACGATGTACCAGCAACTTTAGAATGATATTCGAAAGGAATTATGAGTGAAAAAATATTAACATTTGTTTGGATAGCCAGGGGACTCTCTAGTATACCCAAATTACCCCCACCCACCCTATATAAAATTTTATCAAAATCGGTCCAGCCGTTTCAGCAACAAACATCCAAACATCCAAACTTTCACATTTATAATATTATTAAGATATTAATTTTTGGTTGAGTTACATATAAATCCATATTGAACTTAAACTGTTTTTTTAACACGATTTAAAAAGATAGAAAAATTTAAAGGGACAAAAGAATTTTTACCAAACTAAGTCAAAAATTAATTACGGTCTCTAAAAAGGTGAATTTTTTTTTTTTATTACACTTTTAAAATGTGAAGCCACCAGAGAAACAGAAATCCTCTAGAGGCTTTAAGAAATGTCAAAACAACATCTTGGGTAGTGATGAGCAAATGCAAGACCAAGACCAAGACTTGGCAGTCTTGGTCTTGGTCTTGTTCTTGCATTAAGAATCTTGGTCTTGATCTTGTTAGAGCAGTTTGAGTCTTGGTCTTGGTTTTGGTCTTGCAAAATGCAGTCTTGGTCTTGGTCTTAGTCTTGGTATTGCTAAAAAATCTCGCACTTTCTTGCTTTTTTTTATTAGCGAATTTTTCCTTCTAAAATCAGAATTTTCTTTGTTTACGGCATCAATTATACTTTCAAACTATTTAAATAGTTTAGCAAGAGTCTTGCTTTTTTCTTGCTTTTGTCTTGGTCTTGCTCACTTAAGTCTTGATATTGGTCTTGCAGCCATACTTATAGTCTTGGTCTTGGTCTTGCTCTTGGTATACATAGTCTTGGTCTTGGTCTTGGTCTTGCAAAAAATGTAAGACCAAGACAAGACTGCAAGACCAAAACTAATTTTGCTCATCACTAATCTTGGGTGATGTGAAAATGTCAGAGGATGTTGGAGTAACCTTCTTTTGAGTCTCAGGATATCTACGTATTGAAGGGAATGAAACAGCAGATAAGCTGGCCAGAGCAGGCTCCAATTCTCCGTTTGTGGGACCTGAACTTGTGCTGGGGATCTCTATCCAAAAAATAAAATGCTGTGTGGACAAATGGATCCAAAATCGACACAGCTCTCTTTGGAAACTAGCCAAGCTCATGATTTTATGGCCGTGCGAATAGTTCACAAGAGTATATTTGTCGCTTGAATGGTGACAGCTTCGTAAGATGGTCAATTTTCTAACGGGCTACAATACATTGAGGCGGCATCTGCAGGTACTGGGCTTGTGTACAGACGCAAGCTGCAGGAAATGTGGTAGGGAGAAAGAGTTCTCTCACTATATCTTTTGCAGCTGTGACGCTTTTTTGCAACAAGGCGTCACAGCTCGGGGGCCCCCAAGGTGCACTCAACCTTCATCCATTCACCCCTTCGTATGTGATAGTGAATATCGTAAAGCAATAGGTAATACTTAATTATTAAATTTTATGTAGTGTTCATTCTTTGTCAGCAATTCACTAGCGAATGAATTGCTTGCCAACTAATGTCTTTTTATCATTTTTTTTTTTTAATTTTAGTATAAAAATTATAGTATCAATAAATCTTTTTTTTTTATAATACACATTTAAACTATTATTTTAGAGTTTAAGACAAACTAAAGCGATGTATGTAGACATAAACACACTTCATGTAATATTGGCCAACTTTTAAGTAAATTTCACGTACGTGCGACACTTGGCGTACAATTGACAAAATAAATTTTAACACAGATAAAAAGAAAAAAAAATATTGTAGGGAACTTCAGTCTGTGAGTTAGGGTCATACTTCACAAAATTTATTTACAATTTTTGTTACTATAGTTATGAAATTTTTTATGAAATATGTAAATTGGCGTAATGTGTGTAGATGCTCAAAATAGTTTTTCCATTTTCCCGTGGGAATGAGATATTTTCCCGGAATAAAAAGTATCTTAGATGTTGACCCAGGTAATAAGTTATCATCACACCAAATTTCACTAAAATCTGTCCAGTAGTTTTTACGTGATGCGTGAACAGACAGACAGACAGACAGAGACAGAATTACAGTTTTATTATATGTATAGATAAATTTTCTCTAAGATTTTTCTTAATAAATTGTTTATTTTTGCGTTGTAGTGTAAACGTTTCTCGTTGCACCTATAGTTGTAGGTGTAACAGACTGATCAATTGTCAATACGCTTTATTGTGTATGTTGTACAAATACATGAATTTTATTATATTATTATAATGTGTCGGATTTAATTAAAATTCAATGGGCAAATATTGATTCAACTACATAAAAGAAAAAATAAAAATATTATTGTGAACTAAGGAAGGTGTATATATGGCTGGAGGTACCGTAGCATCAACTCCGTTTCTAGATCCATGAAACAGATTTAATATACATGAACTAGTGCGAAAAAGTACATTATACATCAAATACTAGAGTATAGAAACAGATTTAGAAGTCTATAACAATTAAAAAATTGTATTAATTTTCTTTTTATATAGAAAGTTTACACTAAGAAGATTTACAGTAATCTTAGCTGCCCGAGGCGGTTTAGTACCAGCCACCCCTTCTTGATAATTTGGCAGCGTCAAATGTAAAATTGGCCGAAAATCAGATTAGCGACAGTATAGATTCACCGCGCCCTTAATATTTTTGTCCATCTTAGTTCCGAACCTAGTTGACCTTATGGAAGGTCCGCCTCTGTTCAGTTAGAGTAAAAGGGTATAAAATTTTCATTTTTGTTACAAAAGTGAAAGAATTCGATTGATTCGACCAATGTCATTTTTCTAATAGCCCCGCATGCTTAATTTTGACAAAAATGAAAATACCAATTTTCACGCTTCACTTCCAGTTTCACCACTCTGTCATTTTATTTACAAATTTTAAGGCACTGGAAATTTTTAGTAACCTCAATGGCGTCATCAAACTGAAAAATTTGTATTCTCAGAGTAAACTTTATGGAAGTGATTGGAGTTAGGATAATTGGTTGAATTAGTATAATTTTGGTGTGAAATTTTCACTTTTGCTATCTTTTTAGAAATATGCCTGATCCAACAGAAATCGATTTTCGAGTTATTTTACGTACCTACTTAACTTTAGTAAAAATAAGAAAAACGATTTGTTTAATGTATAACTCACTTTCAGTTTTATCATTCTATCATTTCTTTTGCGATTTTTATGACACCGAAAATTTTTAGCCGACTTGATTTAACGCCATTAAAGAGGGGGTAAGGTTAATTCGTACAAAAAAGGCATGCTTTTATTATTTTTTGTGGCGACACAATTAAAATCTCTTTACTAAGACGAATGGTACATTAAAGTATGACATTCGTAGAATATTGTATAAAATTTTCACGAACACATATTAAAAAATACAGTAATGACAGCAATTATTCGGACGTGTCGCGGAAAAAACTAGAATTGCGGTGCCCCTCATAACTTGGTGCTGGATCATTCGAAGTAAAAAAATGAAAGTTTGTTCGTTAGATAATAGTTTTCCTCAGGTAACGCTGGGAGGGTTTTTCGAAATTTCAATTTTTCACTTTTTGGAACACTTAGAAAGGAAAAACACGATTTTTTGCGAAAAAAATCGGATAATTTGTTATTGTAAAATAAAAAATATTAACAAATTTGAAAAGTTACCTCTCTCCAGCGTTACCTCGTAAATTATGTACAGAAATAGCGTTCAAAATTTCAAAACGATCGGTACTGTAGTTTTGAAGTTATGAGGGGCACCGACTTTGAAAACGTGAGCTGTGGGGAAAACGCTTTAAAGTTTTGAACACTTAACAATTCTTGTATAAAACTGATATAGAATACTTACTGCTAAACTAAATTTTGTACTCTACACTGACAAAATATACCTACAGTAAGGTATAAATACGTTTGTACTTGCATTGAAATTTCTATAATAGAACTGATATATATATATATATATATATATATATATATATATATATATATATATATATAGAGAGAGAGAGAGAGAGAGAGAGAGAGAGAGCGAAACATCTGCCAGGTAACAACAAAAATACTTCTAACTTCGTCAATTTTGCTCCAATCAACTTGAAATCTTGAGACAATATTCTTGCGATATTATGCATTCAGTTAAAAAAAGAAAAAAAAGAAAAAAAAGAAAAAAAAATTATTTTAATACTCTACCCCGCCCTTAAATGGAAAAATTTCTTTTTTCTGAAATCATATTTTATGGAAATATGTGAACCTGTGATGGCTAATTTGGCTGGGAGATTTTCATTTTTGCTATCAAAATAACGAAATTTCTTTTAGAAATGTTATCGATTCGCTAGAAACTTTTTTAGTGATTCTACATGCTTAATTTAGGCAAAAATAAAAAAAAAAACACTTAGAAAAAACTTATAACTCGCTTTCAGTTTCTCATCGTTCTGTCGTTTACGATTTTAAGGTATTGAAAGGCGACTTCTTTAAATAAACTACGATTAAATTAGAATTTATCTCCTGTCCGGTGAGCCCCCCCTTACTGGTCACACCTCTGGATCCGCGTTTCAGGGGAAGTATCGAGAATAATATTTCTTAAAGCAATGTATCCATATAATATATCATACAAATAACTAATTCTTCTAAAGAAATTTGAAAATAAATATTTTGATGTAACATCCTTTTTGAATTAATTCATGTATAATAAAATAATATTAAGTGAAGACATTAACGCTCTCTCAGTGTGTTTTAAATGACGACGTGATGGAATCTGTGAACTCTCCAATCCAATCGGCCGCAGTACCTATACTATTTTGTTTTTTTCAATCTAACAAAAATGTACCTACTTTTTAGTAAATCTGGTACATACACACGTAATAATAATATGTAAGCGTAACTATATAATTCTTATAACATAATGCAAGTAGATTTTAATTCTGTATGTTATTATCAGATTAGAAATCTTTTCAGTTTTGGTTTAAAAAAAAAAGTGTACAAATCGATTTTTTTTTATTATGAGTATATGCGATACGTACGTATTTATCAATATCCGCTGATGAAAACCGTTATTAAAGAAGCGTGGCAAAGAATACATGACCATTTTCAGACACTTAGATGACACAAGTCTTTTGTTCAATACGCTATTGTCCAGTTTTTAATCGTGGCTGTAAGAGGTGTATTAAAATTGTCGGATGAACTCGTTAAAGGTAATTGATCCCCAAGGAGTTCACAGAAATTTTGAGATGAAATAATAAAAAAAAAGAATTTACGTTGGTATATCAAGTGGGAATTATATTTTTGGACTTTTCAGTATATTTATTATGTTTGAGATAATTATAAATAAACTTACAATTAGTATTTGAACTTCTCTTGTTTATTAAAATAATGTTTTTGCTTGTGCCATTTTTATAGGTACAAGTTCCTTTTTTCACCGAAAATGTATTTTTTTAGAACATTATGAGTTACGTTGCGATACCTAGGCAGATTAGGTCATATTTCCTTTGAAACGTTAGGTGAAAATTGAAGTTTTACGGGTATGAAAAAAAACTCCTGAGTGATCAACCTGAATTTTGTTCTTACTATGATGCTATATTTCGTTCTTTTTAGACACCTAATTTTACATGGCTTGCCCGTGTTTTCAACATTATTTCGATTCAATTCACAACAAGATCCTCCCCTCTGCAAAAACTAAAGATTATTTAATTTCCTCTCCCCCTCCAAGAAACTTATTGGTTCATTATTATTTAAGGTAAGTGTTTTTTTTTTACTCACCAACTTTATTTTAGGAGAGAATTCAAATATTTTTACGATTTTTTAGAAGTTTTTGGAGGTTAATAAAAATTTTCTGTGTGACTTACACCAAGAAGATTGGCTGTATACCCACCTGTTGTAAGTAGATAATGATTCAAATGACTTTCTCTCATTCTGGGAAACCCCGGTAATTAAATTAACGATTATTTTAAAATAGATACCATTAGAATTAGCAAAAGAATACTTACCATTAGCACATTTCAGTCCCTGATCTTTCTGTATTCTTGAGATAATTGACCATATATGTGCTAGAATAAATATTTTTGAAAATCATTTACCCAAAACTAATATAACTGGACCAATAAAATCAAAACTGTTTGTTAGACTCCATAGTACCGTTAGTAAGTATTGAAACAGGCTATTTCCTCGCCTTAAGCACTCCCATTACAAATTCTATTTTGGTACATATTCTAAGAAACGGTTAGTGATGAGCAAATGCAAGACCAAGACCAAGACTTGGCAGTCTTGGTCTTGGTCTTGTTCTTGCATTAAGAATCTTGGTCTTGGTCTTGCTAGAGCAGTTTGAGTCTTGGTCTTGGTCTTGGTCTTGGTCTTGCAAAAATCTTGCACTTTCTTGCATTTTTTTATTAGGAATTTTTTCCTTCTAAAATCAGAATTTTCTCTCTTTACGGTATTAATTAGACTTTTAAACTATTTAAATAATTTAGCAAGTCTTGCTTTTTTCTTGCTAAATTTTTGGTCTTGCCCACTTGAGTCTTGGTATTGGTCTTACAGCCATACTTATAGTCTTGGTCTTGGTCTTGGTCTTGCAAAATGCAGTCTTGGTCTTGGTCTTGCAAAAAATGCAAGACCAAGACTAATTTTGCTCATCACTAGAAACGGTACAGTCCATAAGTGTCAGTGTCCCAAGCACGTTCGACTAGTCGACTGGTATCGAAAAATTCGACTTGGAACGTATTTATAGTTATGCAAACTTAATAAAATCGTCATGAATATAAAGAATAAGTAAGCACCTACCTGTGTAGTTATAAAGAAATTAAAGAATTATAATAAAATGAAATTACATACATAATTAATATGACACGCAAGCTAATAATCATCTTAGCAGCTAATTCTGTTTGGTACCATAAATATGACTCATTACAGCCATCACATTCACACTTATATGTATATGTGTTAATACATGTAATATTGCTAATGTACCCACAACTTTAATGTATGTATGTACCGGAGTGATTAATCATTATTCATAATTATGTGCTTTGTTTTGATCAGTAACGAGATTCCATACATCTGATTGTATTTTGTTTTTGTTTAATTAAAATAAAAAAAAAAGAAGAAAAAAGTCGTCAAGTGCGTGTTTGACACGCATTATTTAGGGCTACTCAGGAATTATGTGTTGTATGTTGTATGAATCATTACATGTTGTATGATTAGTAAGAAACCTGCAAAAAATTTTGATAATTATACCATAGCTACAAGTTAAGGATATTATGGAGGTACTTAAAAATGGTGACAGTCTTATGAAAATTTGTGCGAATAATGGTTTTTCTAAATTTAATCGACTGTGAAAATTTAAATTAGATTCACTACAGCGTTTAAAAGTTATTGCAGGTTTAATTTTTGCTCACTTTTAACATGCAGTCTAATTGAGTTTTCAATAGAAACCGAATATAAACCAGCTTTTAATGCTTAGAAAAAATGGTGATAAGGCTCTTGTTTTTGTTTTAGATGTTAGGAAAAACGCTTATACAACTTTTTTTACCCCCAAATTTACCAAAATAGCCCCTCTAGTAGGTCCGACTCTGGCTTTGTATATATCAGTAGAAAGCTCTCTAAAAATGAAGTGTTGTGTCAATTTAAAATTTTTCTTTATCTGCCGCAGTTTTCAAGTAATCTAGCAAAATTGAAATTTTACCCTAAAATCGGGTCCGTTATTTTGGTCGACCCTACGGGTTGTCCCCATTTACTCTTTTCTCGTCTCTTTTGATCCGAATTTTTCATAGAGAAGAAATTATACGATTTTTGTTAATTTTTCAAAAACCACCAATATTTTTAAATTTTTTTGGATACTGCTGATAAAGTGACCATCTTCGCGTAAATTTTTAATATATTAAAGATTAGGTACTCATAAAATAAATACAAAAAAATACGGTGTGAAGTCTGAATGCGTACCTATTCATCCTTGTCTACGGTAGCACATTTTTTATTGACATAAATATTAGAAACGCAGGAAAAGAGACCAGGAATCAACATAGAAGTGGATTATGGTACGATATATTTTCTGAAAAAAGTGCTTAGGACCAAAGTTATAGAATTCAAAGTGATGCACTTGATGATGACTTTGAAGTTGACCTTGAGGTCAATTTCCAAAGTCATTTGAAAATCATTTAATATTTTTCAAAAGGAGTAGCTTACTTTTCACCCCTAAATGGTTCAAAGTATATTCGAACGAATTTCACATGCAAGATAGAAAATAAGTGATCAAGAAGTAATTTTGAAAAATACTTGCTCAATCGCAATCGGAAAAATAATAGTTAATCATATGTTCAATTGAATTCCTAATATGATAACTATAGAGTAGCAATAAAAATTTTAAAAAATTTTGAAAATTTATAATATAACATAAAGTTAATGTTTAACTTACAATTAGAGTGATATTAAATCTTTTCTTAACTTTACTTCTAAAATTACTTACAAAAATGTTTTCTTCTAATTTTTTCTATAAATCAACTTTGAAGATAGATTGAGTCAAGACATGAAATTACTGCTTATAGGTACAGGATATGGTCAAAGTTCGGCAATGGCTAATCATTTTTAACTGACCTTGAAAATCGATTTCAGGGTCACTATCAAGTGCATCGCTTCAAATTCTACAAATTTGGTACTCAGCCCTTTTTTCAGAAAATATGTCGTTTCAAAAATATCTAGCTATAACTGTTTTCATCTACAGAGGTTGAATGGTGTTTTCTACCCCTAAAAAGCGTATTTAGCCGAAATAAAAAAACACGTATTTAATATTTTTCGCTGCTTAATAAGTATGTTAAGTTTCATTCAAATTGGCAAGTATTAGTTGGGTAGTGTTATTTGTCAGAATGTTTTGCCGATCTAGTTTTTTCAATATTTCTTTGCTCGTTTTCAGAATTTGTATTTTAATTTCTACGGACAAATAACTCATTCTTTTCTTCGATTTGAGTAACTTTTATTTGCTGATGTTGACCATTAATTGATCGAAACATATCAAATATTTTTCAATGATTTTTTTAGCGAATGTCGAAAATTTTGAAAATTTTTTCACCGTTAGTAAGTTAAAGTATTTGAATTCATTAAGTAATTAAATGATGTCCACAAGAACCTTACGGACTACCATAAGTTATATGAGATCCCTAGGACCCGTTTTTTACTGTTAGGATAAACTTTTTACTAAAATTATTTTAGATGAATAAAGGTTATGTTGTATGATTTCCGCCAGGGTTTACTGTTCCCATTATTGTAAAAAATAAACTAACCGACCGATTTTGAAAATTTTTTCACTGTTAGAGAACTAAATTATTTTAGATGGATACAACTATGCTGCACAAAGTCCGTTCGGGTTCTTGGGTCCCAAAAATATCAAAACTAATTACCCAGCCGATTTTAAAAAATCTTTTACTCTTAGAAAGCTAAACTATTTTAAATAGGTACAGTTCTTAGATGAGATCCGCCAGTCCCTAAAATTTGGAAATTCGCTATGTTATGCAGATGCTGCGACAGGGGTATTTAATCTGACAAACACAAAAATATTGCAGATCCATGGTAACGCGATTTAAAAATGAAATATTATTGATCAAAAAGTGTCAGAGATCACATTGATCCTGAGAAAAATTTCTCACCATACTTGCCCCACGTTCGATAAATCTGTTTCCAGCCTGTATATGTAACCGTGTATGTATTATTATTAAAAATGAGTGTATGTTAACTAATATGTAATTTAAGAGGGTGACTCACCCCCTCTCCAATGTTGCTCAAACTGAATTTTGAAATCGAAAATTTCATTTCTACGTTATTTCAAATGTCTTAAACTATTTTCCATGAAGAAGAACTTCTTAAACTACACAAGTAGTACGACTATTCGACACAGTCACTCCCTAGTTAACTACCCCTAGACTTAATATTAGGACATTGAGCAAAAATAGGTCAATTAGATTTTCTGACGTAGATTTCAAATCTGTAAACAGAATTTTTATATTGTTTAATTTTATCCCCTTTTTGCAAAATTAACCCCTAAATTTTAACCCCCAGCCACCCCTCTTGACACAATTTGAACGAATTGCATACCAATAAATAGCTCTTTAAAAAAGAGCAATACTGCCAATTTAAACTTTTGCTCTATCTCTTACTGTTTTCGAGATATTTAAAAAATTAAATTTTTACCCCAATTTTTGGAGGGCGATTTCACCCCTTCAAGCCGTTTTTCCGCCGATAAAAAAAAATACGTGTCGCTTATTTTTTAGTGTTCTACAACATATCTAAGTTTCATCAAAATCGATAGGTCCGGCCTCGGGCCCTTTACTTGTAAGAAATACGTATGAGCAAATGACAGTTCCAATTCCTTTTGGCCGTTCATATTTGCGAAATTATTTATTTCCGGCAAACATCGAAATTACAGTTGACGTGCTATACAATTTACTCGTACCTGGCGACTGTATCCGAACGTGTGTACTGTGTACAATCTAAAGCAGCAAACACTCTCGGAAACCGCGTAATGTTATAAAAATTTTCTTTAACTTGCGCCTTTTCGACGTCAGTTGTTGGAAATTTAATGAATTCTTCACGCAACAAAGCAATTTTGTGTGACACTAATTTCACTACTTTGCTAGTAGTAGCTTTGAAAACTTCTCCTTAAAAAAAACATTATTTCTGAAGATAATGTACTATTCCTAAAAAAAAGATACATTAATACTGCTTAGTTGAAATACTTATTATTTAAAAAACAGCATACCAGTTCGTTTTGTGTTGTATTCGTGGGCGAATTTTTTCCAAAATAAAAATTCCTTTCGCATTCGAAATTTTGTGTAAAAATTCAAATCGTCGCAAATATTAAAATGATTTGGATGAAAACATATTGTTTTTTTTTACATAAACGTTAAGTCATACAAATAGGTTATGTTATAAGAATCTTTTGACAAAAAAAAAAAAAAAAATTATTTTAAAAAGATTATAAAGGTACGGACACACGACACGCTTTTGGTGTAGAAGTTTTTTTTTTTACAAAAGGACAGAAAAGTTGATTTAAGATACTACCAACAAGGTAATCCTAAATTGTGAGACGCATCCAAAAGATAATACAGAGATAATATTATATTACAACTCTAAGAAAAAAGTAAACGCAATAAAATTTTACAAGTTGGATTTACACTATAGCAAAAAATGAAATAAATTATTTTCAGTACGAAACTGCCGTCTTGCAGCAACATTTATAAAAATATTAGTTTTCAATTCAAAATAGAATATGGCAATACAAAATACGATTTAGAAATGTTAAATTATAATCTAAATCAGGTGTTGTGTGAAATGTCTGACACTATTCTATTCGCCGTGTGTGACACTACTGTGTAAACAACCTCAAATATTTGCTAGAGAAGTCTAGCAACTCGAGTGTATACAACTGTTCTAGCCTGATCTAGACTGCAAATTTAAGCCGCTGCTACACGATGCTACGAACACCTTCCAACATTCGACGTTGGATGGTTCATAGCATCGTGTAGCCGTTGTTCGAACCTACGAGTGTCCAATGTCGAGCGTCAAACGTTCGCATTTGGTCGTGTCCCGTTCGATGTCGGTATTTTTGCACCGAGTCAAAGGGTTGCTTCGAACGTTTGAAGGTCAATGTTGGTTCGTTGGTTGGTTCGACTCAGCAGCTGCACGCTCGTTCATGTGAAGAGAGACAACATCAGTGTATAACATTAGAGATAACATCAGACAGATAACATCGTCCACTGAGTACCAACACATCATCATTCGTATTGGATCAAACATTCGATTCACCGTGTAGCAGATACATTCGTCGCACCAACTATCGAACTTAACTGCCTCAAACGTTCGATCGAATGTTGGAAGGAACGTTCGTAGCATCGTGTAGAACCCGCTTTACTTGAACGTGTAAACCAACGGGCCAAACTACTATATGATAGTTAGTATTCCGACTGTAGCAGAAAGGTGACGTAAAATCTCCTCCACTTCGCATCACTATGCTGTGTAAGTACAAACTGTTTGTAGTGGTTTAGGCTTGATGTTTGCTTCTGTGTGAGTATTTACACACACAATTACAAAACACGTATTATCGGACAGAGCAACGTGCAGGTCAAGTAACAATGGTCTTACAATACATAACAATCGTAGTGGATTCGATGACCGACACCGACTGACTAAATGCCTTAAGCTGTGACAGACCAACAAATGACTCCAAGCGAACTAAACTTTTTTGATATTAGTTTGCTTCTAGTGTTCTATAGTGTAAACATTGCACACAATAATGCTAATTTAGATGTCGCGTTATTTTGATGTCTCGTGTATCCGTAGCTTTATGTACATATGTTGTAGGTACCTATCATGTATTATATACTGTGTGATACAAGGGGACAAACTAGATTGGCTTTGCCTCTGTTCCACTTGTAATGAGTTTGTGACGTACTCTGTTTGTGTACATACACACTGTTTGCAGTGTATTAGTTTGGTTTTTTGTAGTAGTATGTGTATACACGCATACAATCACATCACACGTATTACCAGAGAGAGCTGTTCAACGTGCTCAACTAACAATGGGTATATTGTTAATATAATGGTGTGTTGACTCGACGACGACTACTGACGGACTAATGTCTTAAGCTGTGACTGGCTTACAAATGACTCCAAGCGAATTTCACTTTTTTTATGTTAGTTGGCTTCTAGTGTTCTATGGTGTGACACTTTCAAAATAGAGTATACTCACTATATATATAGGTTGCATGTGTAAATTACGTATGTATATTTTGAGTAAAATTCAAAACGTCAAATGTCAAAAACTAATATATTTATATAGCAATTAAATTGAATTTGAATGAATTTAAAAAATATTGTTAAAGTTTGCATTTTTTTGATAGTAATTTACTGTTAATATGTAGGTAATATTAAAATCATTTAGGTAATTTAATATGTAGGTAATATTAAAATCATTTAAATATCCATAAACGACACAGTAATAATCATGTACCTAATAGTATAGGCGTCAATTATATTTTTTTTATTTATACCTTACTGCTAACAAGAAAGATTAAAAAAAAATTTAGCAATTAAGAAAAAAATCTAATTAATTTCTAATTCTATACGTTCGATTATTAAACAATTAGCAGTTAGGTCCAAAATTAATGTCTTAAATTTTTTATTTTTGTAATTAAGAAAAATATCCCCTTTACTCCAAAAAGTTGGGGAGCTGAGTTCAGCAAACAGAAATGCAAGTTGGCCACACATTAGAATAGTATTTTTGTGAAACGATAAGGCTTACTCAGAGGTTATGACCTCTGAGTAGCCTAAAAACAAGACAACATGAAAACTCGTCTATAAAACAAACGAAATTGAAGATGGGTTGTGGTTAAAACATTTGACTCACAAATAAAAAACAAAAGATGGATTATCGATAAAAGAATCTCAGTTGATGCGCTTATTAAAGTGTACATGCTACTTAACAATAAAGACTTGACGTTAGCGTACACCAATAAAATATACAAAAATAGCTCACTCTCTGTCTAGTTACCATCGGTACGAGAGTAGTTCGATAAGATCTATAATACATTATGTATTGTACAGCCGGCCTGTGGTCGCTACCGAACCTTCGCACCTATTTGTTTAAATAGAGAGTGAGCTACAGTTTCTTATGTATTGGTATATACGTTGTCAAAACAGTGTATCAGTTGGTCATTTCGTTATAATTCTTCATGGCCATTAACGTGTTAATAAATTAAAAATTGTAATGTATGTAAATGACTTGTGCTTGCATAATTTATTCATGTCAAAAAAAAAAAATAATTTTTTAATTATTTATTATTAATTTTATAAATAAATAATATTTTGTAGTAGGGTGAATGCGGGGAGATGCCGCACATTTTGAAAACACTTGATAATTCTTAAAGTATGCATTTAATTGACTTGAAATTTGGTACACAATAAATGTAAATATTGTTCTTTAAAATTATTTATAAATAATTTTAAATTTTGAGTCAAAGGATTCATAATTAATATTTTTGTAGAGCCTGCAAAGCGGCGTCTCTCCCACACCCATGGGGGAGATGCCGCATCAAAGAAGGTGAGACGCCGCATAGTTCATATTAAAAATTTTGCATTTTACACACATCTCCATACATGATGCACGCCATATGTAACCATTTTTGGCACTTTATACATCTTAACCAGTCAACTATTTTTTTTGTTTCTGAGTACTTTTCAAAACATTCAATACACAGGCAATCATCACTATTTTCGTTATCTTCACTAACACGAAGGCTCTTCCTAATCCATTAATGGATATTTTATATTTACGTGGCATAATTTACAGTCCAAATTTTTTTTTTTGCATAATTAAGGTATATAAGCCTATGTTTTTAACATGTAATATGATGCGGCATCTATACCAACTTTAAATGCGGTATCTCCCCTTTTTGTTGGGATAGATGCCGAATGTTGCTATAGCAAGCATAGTGCGGAATTTCAACATAAAATTTTATACAGTACTTTTAAAATATACCTAAATTAAGAACAAAACTCATTTTCATTAAAACAATGAAATATACATTCTTAAATTCTAATGAATTAAATGCTTGATAAAACATTATGTTAAAAAACTCACTTTTCAATAATAAAAAGTTGGATAATTACTAAACTGATGGATTAATCATAAAAATGAAACCATATACAGCCTAAATAAGTAACTTATTTTAAGCATATAATCCATTAATAGCGCTATCTATCAATCAACAGACGTACTATGGCTACTGCGGCATCTCTTCCGCACTTACCTTATAAATTTGATAGTATAATTGATAAAATAATAAAATTTCAATAAAAAAGTTTAAAATATGAAGGAACCGGGATTTGAACCGAGTATCATATCGTTCATACGTTTCCAATGCTATTCACTACTCTAATCGCAAGAAGTTCTCTAATCCTACCTAAGTAACTTGTATATTTACTGCAAAAATCTTTGTTTATTTTTGTACGAAAATATTTTCTATGTTTTTGAAACGTGTACCTTAGTACTGTAGATTTTTTATATGGATGTGATGCTCTACTAGTAGATGAAATCTGATTGAAATCGGTGAAGAGCCGGTTTGGATCCCTCCATGTTAATTGATAAGAAAACATTTAGAAAAAATGTTAATTGCCGCAGCTAAAAACACATCATCTAGTTTTAAAATGTGGATCATACTTATTCAACTCATAGTTATTTAAATATCATGTTATTTTAATGTCGGATCAATAAATTCAGTTTATAGGACTTAGCTCGTATAATTTATATAGTGAAGTATTACTAACGTTGAGACAAATGTTTAATTTGCTCAGTTTGCACTCTAGTTTCCCCGCAGAACAATTTCATTTTTTTCTTCGTATTACAAAAATATTAAAGTACTTATCTATGGGTAGATGATATTTAAAAAGTTAATATAGGAATTCCATTTCAGAAAATAAAAGAAGAAATAATCGTAAAGTGTGCCTTGAATATTAATTAATTTTATATTCTGATAGTTGATTGGCCGATCAAAAAAACAAACGACAACTCGGCCTGTCATCAATTTCAAAGATACATACAATCAGTAAGACAGTATTAAGAGCCGTTGAGTGCTGTGTACTGTGTTATACTGTAACTTAACAGTATATACCTATTTAGTAAGTTTAGAAAATGCAGTCCAACAGTTCTGCAATGCTATAAACCATATACAGTGACAAGACACACAACAGTTTTCATTTGAATGATGAAGAAGTGAAAACAAGTCAATGTAGCGTAACATGTCTGCGAAAAATGTCAAAAGATTACAAGTTGTTTAAGATTAATGTTCAAGAAATATTGTAAATTTTGAAATGTAAAAATTACATATTGACGATTTTTTTCACTAAAACTAACTAATACGTTGACAGACGTGAGACACTCTGACGAAACATTCAATTTATACACTTATGGGTCATACACAATCAATGAAATAAGGAATAACAAATAAGAAATAAGGAATAAGAAGTATGCCATCTAGTGACGTTGAATGGAACTTTAACGTAACTGCCCATAGGTATAAGTATTTAGGTATTTTTGTACATCAAAATTCATGAAAAAATAACGTTCGTGATGACTTTTTCTGTCACTAAAGTGAAAAAAGTAACAAATTTTGACGTACAAAAGTACCTACATACTTATATCTGTGAGTAGTTACGTTAAAGTTCCACTCAACGTTACTAGATGGCATACTTCTTATTCCTTATTTCTTATTTCTTATTTCTTATGCCTTATTTCATTGATTGTGTAGACACCCTTAATACATAAACAAACGTATAGATTCACAAATTGATTCTGACCATTCAAAGTCCAATCCTACACGGAGAGAAAAATCATACAATTTTTGTAGATAAAATTTCAGAAAAATTACCATGCTTTCTTATAATGCATGTGCGATCGACGACCAAAATAAAAAATATTTTACGATCATGTAAATATTATTAAATTTTCTATCCTTTAAATTTTCTATGATTAATTATAATTTTTATATTTTTACCGTACAAAATTGAATATGTTCGCCTTTTTCACGTCGATTATAGTACTGAGGACAGTAATTTTTCTATGAATTTTCTCTCCGTGTATTTGTTATATTTCCTTTTTTATTGCATTAGTGCAATACCAATAGAATATAGTGTAACAAAGATAGGAAACATGTTTGGTGGGCGAAAATTAATCTGTTGTACCTACTGTAACTCACTATCTGTGTAGGCACGACAGAAATGATAGATACCATAGGTCTGCTGTACAATACGTAATGTATTGTGGAGCAAACTACACCACTGCGGTAGGTATATGGTGTCTAGCCAAAAAACGAGCTGTTTGTTTATGTGTGTACCTTATTGGTGTACACTTTGTTGGCCCGGTACAGCGTTGTGTCGTAGCTAATCAGGTTTCATTTGACGTCGTACTACATTCATGACCGTCAATATGTTAGGTAAGCACTTTTTGGTAGTGGAGTTTATAAAATATATCTCACCGCTTCCTGAAGAAATCGTATTGAAAGTTTTCCGGATTTTGAGTAAAAATCTAGGAATTAAACTAAAGCTTAAATTTATTCGGTTATTTATTCATGAATCGCTCAACACACTTTAAAATACTGTCGCTAATAATTACTGAAAGAAAAACAAAAGTGACGCACATTGTTACATTCAGTACACATCTCTATTTCTTTCTGGTAAGGTTAAATATACCAAGATGCAGATACAATCGTTTTAAAATCGAGAATTTTAGTTCAGTTACATTACTGAAAAATGTTGTCTACCCTTATATTATGCTATTACAGAAAATCCCTAATAACAATTTATATCACGGAATACTATTTTCGCAAGTACAGCTTGCATTTTACGATTTTTTTTTTAATGATTGTGAGTGTTCTGTAATGTTTATTGTGAATCTTTCATCTAAATACTACAAAGAGGTATATTAATTTATACATTTAAATATACATAGGTACCTACATAGATATTTTATGCATAAATAACTTTGATTGAAATTTTTAGAAAACGCAGGCACTGCAGGCGCAATAATAATTATAGATGAGTGACTGATTAGTTACAAATATACATACCTACCTCTACTTATTATCATAATAAAGGCTGTTTACATATTATATACGTTGCAAAATATCTTATTTTTTGCAATAACTAGTGAAGAATTATTTTTAATGCAATTTTTATTTAAGTATTGGATATCAGTCTATGGATTGATTAGAAAGTCATTTCATACAATAAAAACATTATGAATTTTTAATACTTATTAATTGTAGGTAATAGTTTTAGGAGTAAAATTTTAAAAATTTACCCCGAAATTTAGGTAAAAAATAATTGCAGATAGTTTTACTTTGTGAAAATCCATGATACACATGGCGAAAAATGTTTAACTTTGTCAAATTTTCACTTAAATATAGAAAAATACTTTTTCACAAACTAGTTTTCGGTTTTCTAAATCATCTTCAGGTGAACTCTGAATTCTGTTAGGAGCAGGTATATATTTAAATAAAATAAAAATAAAACAGAAGCAGGTTGCAATGTAGTTGGTTAAGAGATGGAAAAACCCAGAAGAGAGATAAACAAATTGCATGTATACCGGAAACGAGGTGGCAAAATTACGAATCGATGCTAAACAAGTTTTGGTGGATAACAAAAATAGTGGCGGGAGGATTACACAATGAGGATTAGAATTGTAATGTTAAAATAGTTATAGAAATTAAAAGAATTAGCTGATTAAACTTCAATTTGACAATGATTAAGAAATATCTTAACAGAAGTAGGTATATAGGGCAAAAAAACAAAAAACAAAAAAATCTAATGAAATATAATAATTAAATAGGTTAAGAAGGGGAGATTTATTTAATTCAATTTGGTCATTCAAAACGATTACATTTGGATCATTATTTAATTTGTTAATTTTCAAAGCTTCAGATATATTCAATTTCTGACTTCTGTCCTTTTTCACAAAAATGAAGGATTTTGGGTTTGTAGTCTGATTCAACAGAATGTCCTTTTTTTAAAAGGCGAAGACCAAAGTTTGAAGTACGCTTTTGAGAGGTAATAATATGTTCACCGTATCTAATTTCGAAAGATCTTCCCGATTGACCAATATATGCCGCATTACATTCTCCACAATCTAACCGATAAACACCAGATTTTTTGTATGGATCAGTTTTTTCTTTAGCATTAAAAATGGATTGACTTATATTATTAACTGAATGAAACGTGGGGGTTAGACCAAATGAATTGAAACAATTGCCGATTTTATGGGAAATGTTTCCTAAATACGGTAAAGATATATATATATATATATATATATATATATATATATATATATATATATATATATATATATATATATATATATATATATATTGGGTTCGGGGTAGATCGGGGTGAAAAAGTATTTTTCTATATTTAAGTGAAAATTTGACAAAATTAAACACTCTTCGCCACATATAAAAAATAATAAGTCTGAAATAAATGTACCAGTTAATTTTAAATCCTAAGCTATCGATTGCAAACGTATTATGATCACTTTAATTTATACAGTGATTCTATTACAAAGTGTGTAAGAAATTTATCATTAATTTTAAGATGATAAGATAAATTCATATTTTTATTTCATATAATATATGAATTAAATAACATTGTTTTTGATTTTGTTTTATTGTTTCCAATAATAAGTTTTTTTGAATGCTAATTGATGACTTATCTAGATCCGAGTTGAATAGTCCGTGTAAATAGTAGGTATCTAAGTACAGCAAAAGCATGTGCAGTTTAGGCAGGCAGCAATTTTAAGGAGGAATCTGTAGTAAGGTCTATTGTAGGTCACCTATTGTAAAAAAAGCGAAATAATTTTTCCGTAGCCGTGAATCGGGTAAAAATTTTATAAAGAATTTTCTTGTCGAAAATAATATTTTCTGAAACTTTTGTAGAAAATATCTTTTTGTATGAAGTTAATAATAAACTATAATTTTTAATTATATTTACTGGAGTATGATTCATCTTAACTATCGCGGGAGGGGATAGATTGTTACAATTATTGTATGATCTTCAAAAAATATTTCACTGCACAAATAGAACATCGAAATTTAGAAGTCTGAGGAGTTTGAAAGGGAACTGTCAATTTATACCTGTTTTACCCTATAATTTTCAATCTAAAATTCATTCTTCCGCAAATCTAATATTTTTAGTTTTACCAAAATTGAAGAGGGTTAGCAAAAATCTTTATCTAAGTAATTGTAAACATCAAGTCTTTATGCCTCAGACAAATATTCAATATTTTTTATATTTAAACTTTTTTTTACTTTTTAACACTTTGACAAAGCACTATTAAGCGCAGATAAATAAAAGACAATTGCATAGCGAGAGAATAAGCAATCGTCAGAAAAATAAAAACACAACACATGCTAAAAGAAATGACAATCGAAATGAATAAAGACAAATATATTAAACAATTAATTAATCCGATAGAATAAGCAGTATGAAATATCACTTAAAAATAAAC
This sequence comes from Brachynemurus nebulosus, assembly GCA_035578155.1. NCBI lineage: Eukaryota > Metazoa > Arthropoda > Insecta > Neuroptera > Myrmeleontidae > Brachynemurus > Brachynemurus nebulosus. The sequence goes on from JAPWDM010000003.1 coordinate 32,061,482, forward strand.
AGTTATTTTATATAATTGTGCGTACAGAATTTATAATTTTCTTCATAAGCGCATACTTTACTTAAGTAGATATTGTGATATTGTTGAATAAGTACGTATGTAGTTGTAGGTACATTATAGACTGACTTTGTGCACCATTTGAAGCATATAAATGATCAATAATGAAATGAACTTAAGTCAGCATTCATGTATCTTTTGTAGTAGGTAACGTAATATATATTTTATTTATTTTTTATTTTTATTATTTACAAGTTAACAACTTAAGTATACCTACTTTTATGTAATATGTTAATTTCTTCTTGGTATTACTTAAGCACAATTGTTGTAAGAAGAAGTACTTGTGTATTAATTTTTCTTTAAATACTTTTTGACATTGCAATCGTCCATTTTCTTCTTTCAAAATCTTTCTCCATTCAAACTGGTTTTGGATTACTGTTTGGAGATTGGATGCTGTAAGTATAAAATGTAGGGGAATTTGTTATATACAAAAGTGTCGAGAGGCGGAGCAATATCCGACCAGCATCCAAACCGGTCCAGCCCACCACTTCAACAGTAAGCAAGAAGTATATAAAACAAAGCCTTTCTCTATTTATAGCGACAGTATTGAGTATATAATATTATAGGCTATACGTACGTATATAATATGTATAAAGTGTCATTATTCTTTCAGAGGTCGTCAAGTCTGTGTTGTACAGAGCCGAGATAAATTTTAGTATCTTGTATCTGTATCTATAGATACTTTCATTTAAAGGTATCTGTATCAAGTATCAGTAGACACATTTAAGTTGAAATATATGTATCCATTTAAGAAATTTTGGATACAGACATACAAGATAAGGTCCGTTTTACATACTTACACAGAACCGTAACTACAACTCTGCGCCCTGGAGCAAGTTTTACTCAAACATCCCCGTCTAAAATGTCTGTTTTTCCCCAAAAATATAGTTATCGGGCAAAAAATTCTTTCTAAAGTAATAAAACAGCTCTAAGAATTAAGAACTACTAAAGAAAACCACTTCCCAACCAATAATAACTTACTCTATTGCATCCTTCCTTACGCTTCTGGTTTTAAACTAATACATAAAAGGTATCTAAGATTCAGTATCTAGAAACCTTTGTATCTAGATACAAATTTATATTGAGTATCTTTATCTGTACCTAAATATAAATTTATTCTGAGTATCTGCACTGTATCTAGATACATTTTATACAGAAGGTATACCCCCAGTGCACTTCAAAATTTTTGCACTTAAAAATTTTTAAAAGACCCCGAAATATGTAGAAATTGGTAGGAGATGTGTAGAAAATGTGTATATGTAATCTGTAATAAATTGCTTCTGCGACCTCCTCGAACATTTATTGCGGCCAGCTAGGGGTCACCACCCCCACTTTGAGAATCATTGCTGTACAGCACTGCATTTAGTTTATATTATACGCCTATGGCTCTTTCTAGTGGGGTAGCTTTGTATAGGTGTCACAGTTAAAATAATTAACTGTGAACTATGGTGGAGGCGCTGTGAAAATTAGAAATGTATCTAAAGGTGTGTTATTGAAAGAGAAGAATATAAAGCCCAGCAATGATTTATATATATCAATGTATTGATCTATCAGAACAGTGGTTCCTAAACTTAGGTACATAGAAACAATAAGTCAGCAGCTTACTTCATTATTATATTAGTAAGATTTGATATTTCACAAATTTGTTTTAAAAACCTTAAATGTACCTAGTACCTACGTACACTTTTTTAATGTGGGTAAATTTAACTTTTGAAATTAGGTTAGTTAAACAGAGACGAATCTATTTGAATCATCATATTCGTTTTTCTTTATTACTTGCAACCAATCAGAATTTTTAAAGTTTTTTTGCCGGTCCACTGCCAACTCATTGTTGTTGAAATATACTTACATTGCGACCTGTAGGACTCAGTAACTCAAAACTGCGATAATTTTTATAGGTACAAAAACATAATATATTCAGATAGTAATCAGGACATGATCAGGACAAATCTATCGTTCCATTTCTCGCCAGATATTAATTTGTTTAACAACTGAGTAGGAGAAAAAAATATTGAAATATAAAATTGTTTCGCAAATAAGTCATCTTTTTATAGTTATCAATTATAAAAATAAAATCAATGGCTGCAAAATTTCTTTTTTTACTTACATAATATTACTAAATATAAACACATACCAGATACTTACGATTACATTACAACTGCTTATCTGGTTACCTATTTGAAAATACCTCTACAATTAAAATAGTAAGTACGTATCGATATTAACACTGTAAAATCCACGCGTCTACGCAATAAACTTCCTCACGGGCCACCAACATTTTTACCACGTAGACGCAACATTATACTACGTCAACAATTCTGTATAAATCATATATACACCAATAAGGTAGGTATAGTTCGCTCTCTGTCTAGTAACCGTGCGTGATGGAGCGATGCGATGTGATCTATTATATGTATATTACGTATTATGTTATTCGTCTATAACATTTACAGAAATCATCATTACACTGGGAGTGTCTTACCTAAGCTGTACTACCTGTCCACGGTAGCATGACACACATGTGTGATCACTGATCGCGACTGGCCTCTACGGTTGCTCTGGCTATGACACAGATGTTGTGACATCGGACTGTATAGTGTTAATAAAGGTATGATGACGTGAACTTTTGAATTAAATGTCTCCCATTTAATCATAATAATTATCAGATTTTCATTCTGACTATCAATTATTCTTACGTGGCCGAAAAAATGTTGTATTGTAGTAGCAAAATGGTCAGCCACCAGCCAGGTATCATTATGTCCAACTATAGCGACGCACACCGCAAAGATTGTGAAAGACAGGAAGTGAAAATACACATTTGATTAAATGTTAAAGATTCAAGCATACTTGTGCAAGTACATACTTATTGTTAGACCAACAGTAAAGTTGTGACAGACTCTTGAAATAAATATGTATAGTTTAAACACTTTAAGTTGGTATTAAAATCACAATTATTATTTGGTGTGTGCTATAAAAATGCGTCAAAGTGTTATAAAAATTATCAATATTCTAATGTTCCTTTCCTTAGCTAATTTAATACAATTAACTCTTTGCACTCGAACCATTTTTTAGTATGGGTACTCAGCTACTCGACCAAGGGGCCAAACTACTGTTCAATAGTAAGCATCCCGACTGTAATCAGAATTTTACGTCATCAGATTTGGCAGGGAGGTGGAAGGTTATATACGTATTTAGAGTTTATGTTGGTATGTGTAAGGTAGTGGATGTTTGTGTGTGTTACTACTCTGTATGTATGCAGCGGTGGTCCGAGGTGGGAATGCATACGTATAGTCCACAGAGGACAGAGACGCCGCATCTATCTCTTTTCTGAAATCACGAGTGTGTCCTTCTGTGCTCATTAGGCTTCTTAGTTGTCAGTTTGTCAGTAGCAGTCGATGATTGAATATCAACCACACGATAATGGACTTGATTGTTGTTGGTATTGTTACATCGGTTACATCCCCTTGTACATGCGTGCGGTGTCTGACCCACGTGACCGCCCCCTACTATCTGCGTTACTCACACAAATACACAAAATCCCACTAATACAATGTAAACCCAGTGTGTGTATACAACATATTGTCTATCTCTTACATGTTACACTGGTTCCAGTAGTGTAGGCATAGATATGTTGTCTCTGTCCTCTGTGGTATAGTCGAACAACCCTATGCATGTACCTGCTACTAATAATGTAACAATGAACAGCCACCACTGTGGCCACAACTTAACAATGCAAGTGTACGCTTGAAGAGTCGTTGGACGACTAACCAGTCAGCAGTATAAATTGCTACTTATTGCAACTTTCGAATCACACTTTTTGGTACGTAGGCTTGCTTGATCTGTTTCCTCTGTGTACTCGACAGTAGTTTTAAAACGCTGCAAACACTATTGTATTAGGTGAACATAATATCCATAATACAATATATCTATTAGTTAATTAGTAAGTATGTATCACAATGTATTGTAGCAAGACGTCGCGTCGTTGTGTTGTATCATGTTTTCCTAATATAATAATATTTAAATAAATGAAGAAGGCTGAGGAAAAGGAGCGAAGTGGAATCAAAAACGTGTTCACTGTCACCGATATAGGGTCTGAATATCGCTCCGATAAAATATTATCTCAGTGGTATTGGTATTGGAGCGGTATTGAAGCGAGAGCGAACCGTGACTGATATCGGACCGATATGAGAGCGATGATGTGAATACACTCATTACATATTTATTATGTAAGAATATTTTATCGAACGGGAGCGGAGTGATATCGTACTGAGAGCGGAGCGTTAATGTAAATCGAGCCTTAATGTAAATCGGGCCTTAGGTCCCCTAGCGTGTTGTAAATAAAAAAATACGTACCTATTGTTTATGGCGCCGCTGCGGCGCCTAACGAGTGGAATTAATATTTATTGTGTCGTCGTGGCGGCGCCCATCGAGTGCAAAGGGTTAGAACTTCACCAAAGTTGCTCGACACAGGCATTTCACACCTTTTAGGATAACACATCCCCACAAAAAACAAATGTCGTGATCTGGATAACTGACCATGGTATTCCTGTGTATTTTTGGATGCCGAATGCGAATCCGATGTCAAAAACTCCTATACCCTTTAAATTTTTAAATAGGTATAAATTTATTCCTATCAGTATCATTACGAAAAGAAGCATGAATGGACATTTTACAACCCTCGTGCCCTCATATGATTGCCAAGGGCCCCACCAAGGATGTAACACTCCTAAAAGTTCTCTACACCTCTACTGTATCGTTTCGAAAATAGATCTGTATCTGCTTCTAACCCACAGACTCTTTAGAATGCAAAGGAGGCACGGTGAAAAGTGAATACAGTCAAAGAACTAACCCCTTAGAGGGGTGAGAACTACTCGCAGCTGGGCGAGGATAGATGAATACATGGCAGACTAAATTTTTTTTAATTGTCCAAAAACAAAACTCTCTAAGCTTTTATTACGCAAATCTATGTCCAGAAGGGTATATAGAAGGTGTGTGTTTTATTGCTACTTTTCAATATGAAAAAGAAATCTCAAGAAATAAAAAAATAATTGTTGCAAAATAGATGAGATCTCTACCTACAACATGTACTTGTAAAATCTCATGTTCATAGTTCTAAAGATGTAAGAATTCTAAATGTATGATACAAAGACATCACAGAACTATAAGAGTGCCAAAAATTTTCTTCAGGATCCTATAGATTAAATAACTTGACTTGATTTTTAATACATTTTAAGAAAAGTGATCTATACGAATATTAGATATTGTGTCTTTGCTCTTTGTAATCAGTAGAAAAATTATTCAGGCGTAAATAGTCTTAAGAAATTTAATCAATAATTAATTGCTAACTGTGACCAAATGGAGACAACGTTTTGATCTTACTAACAATAAGATAAATCGATCCAGTGATTTCTTTTATTTCGAAAAGAGAGTGTATATCCTGATTAGACAGACTGAATCATATAAAAATAGTAAAATTAGGTTTGTCTTCTTTGCAACTACACCATTAAAACATCAAAGACTGGGTAAGAAAATTTTGGGAACGTCGTTGATTGTAGTACGAAATCAAAATGCAATACAATTTTCAACATAAGCGGTAAAATAACTAAAACTTGGAAATCAATTCCTGACACGTCTAAAGAAGCTGCTGTTCGCTCGTCTGACAATTTTTTTTCTCCATTTTATGTCTGCGAGTTAGTATCTTCGGAAACGAATAACAATAAAAACTCACACAGAAATTGCTTGTCAGCTAACTCAAGTACCATTTCAAGACAAAAGTTACATTAATTTTTTTGTTGCCTTTCCAATAATACAGGCCTACTATCAATATCCTCAGTAAAGGATTTTAATGTGAGTAATTTTTGTTTTTATTTTGTCTTGAAATGTGATGCGATACGCTTTTGTAAAATTTATAAACGACAATCCACGGAAGTAGTGGTTTAAAGTTAGCATAACTTACAATTTTCTTTTTTTTTGCTTCTATTGGTTATCTATGAGGATCGATCTATTATTCCACCACACCTCAATTAACTACTTCATTAAATTGATGAACAATTCGTTCCTTTATGAAGCAAATTTTCTAGACTCAATCAGAACGAAAAAATTTACATTTTCATGATGAAATAAAAATAAACAATAAAAATACAATACAAGAAAATTTACCCCCATTTTCCCCCCTTGTGAACTCGACCCTAGTTTAATTTTACAGATGAGTAGGTCTTTCAAAGAGTATAAGATTTCGTCAATTTAAAATTTTAAATATTTTAATAAATTGGATATATGAACACCCAACTTTAAGGGCTGGTTTCAATCTGTAACACCAACAAAGTTTCATCAAAATTTTTAATTTTACTCTGAGTGCATCTCCTTGTTAATTTACAAATTAAAATGACAGACACAGGTAGATTTTAATTAATGTGGCGTTACATTGAATGTCTTCAGTTCTCTGACAAGCAATAAAAGGTTCGCCATTCCCGTTCCAAACTAATCTTTCAGAAAACTGTTATACGACATCTTAATTTTTATTTTATAGGACTATATTATTTTAACGACATTATTTGAATCTAATAAGTAATAAATTAATGCCAATAAAGAGACGAGTTCGGTGATCTCTAACGACCTTTTAACCATATAGATAGTTACACTGTATAGAAAACAGTAGGGAAATAAAATGCGCAATTGACTTGTCCAATAACTAGCTAGGAATTTAAAACACAAGTGATTTATCTTATCAACAATAACCTATAGAACTTTTAATAAAATTTATATCTTTCTGTTCCTTTTTAATAAATCGACATGCATGTATTTATGACACGTGGTCAATACTAGTAGTCAATCAGTATGAAGACAAGACAAAAAAGACATAAAACACACCCACAGTGTTGTTTTCTTGTTTTATAAATACCGAGTGTTGTTCTTAAATTAACCATTCGAGCAGAGAATATTCAGAAACAAACTTAGTATCTCTATACTAGCTTTCTCAAACAACATAAATCTCGTATCAATGTATACGTGATGTTACGTTTGGGTGTATATCAACGTCACACTCTGTTTGTCGAAAGAGGGGACTGCACTGTATATGTATGCCCGCATTTCGATACCTGTATATTACTATATATGTATTCGCTTATTGTTGAAAGTGATTGACAACAATTGATCTGCACACGGCTATAGTTGTTGTGTGACTGACACACTTCAGCGGTATCGAACCACACTCAGCCACACTGCTATCCACAATTTTTTACACATATGCTTAAGCCGGTTCTACACGATGCTACGAACGTTCCTTCCAACGTTCGATCGAACGTTTGAGGCAATTAAGTTCGATAGTTGGTGCGACGAATGTATCTGCTACACGGTGAATCGAATGTTTGATCCAATACGAATGATGATGTGTTGGTACAAACGGTACAAACGTTTATACAGTGGACGAGGCTGTTATCTGTCTGATGTTATCTCTAATGTTATACACTGATGTTGTCTCTCTTCACATGAACGAGTCGTGCAGCTGCTGAGTCGAACCAACCAACGCAACCAACATTGACCTTCAAACGTTCGAAGCATCCCTTTGACTCGGTGCAAGAATACCGACATCGAGCGGGACATGGCCAAATGCGAATGTTTGACGCTCGAAATTGGACACTCGTAGGTTCGAACAACGGCCACACGATGCGATGAGCCATCGAACGTCCAATGTTGGAAGGTGCTCGTAGCATCGTGTAGAACCCGCTTTAGGCCTTGCATTCGAGTTTTCAATTTTAAAATTTTGCATATCTGAAAAATGGTTGCATTTATTAACAAATACAATATTTAGTACACCTCAAAGTTCATTTGTAAAATATAATTTAATTATTTCTGGGACCACGAAATATGCACGTTTAAAAAATTTATGGCACGTGTTTCTGTTTGTCATTTGTTTTGTGAAACATAAAGCAATCTACGTATTTATTCTAACATATGTATCTTTTCTCTCTCTTAAAAAATACGTTTTATTCATATTCTTCTATATCAATAATTTTTAATAACACCCGGTAATTACTGTAATTATTCACTTGTTTGGTATCTATTCATTTGTTTTCTTTCTTCTATCGAGTGCTTCAAGAGAAAAATAAAAAATAAAAGAATCTTGGGTACCTATTGATTATAAAAATTGATTGTATTAAGAACACGATTAAAATTCAATCCTCATACTTCAATTGATCAATCACCGTAATGTTACGAAGACGGTCTCTTGGTATTTCTTCGTATTTTGATGATGAAGCTACTCCCATGTAACCGCACAAATGAATTGGAAATCTATACGAGACAAAGGAAGAACCGAAATTATAAGTATGGGCGTTTTTCACCTTGGCCAAGGGTGTCAAAATTTAAGGGGTGGTTGCGGGAAATTAACGAAATAGAAGATTGAAGAAAACTATTACAGTATAGAGTTCCAATTATCTGAGGTTGTTGGGACCGAGGTTACCTCGGATAATTTTGAGGTTATAAATAACTATACACATTTATATGACCAAACTAAAGTATCATTTCTTGCATTAACAATACATCAAAGCAGTAGTACCTACATGCGTATAGCTATTTAATTTATGGAGGGAAAATTATAGTCCTTAAAACTCAACTAATTAACAACATTTATAATATCTTCCCTGACTCTTTCCCTCCTTTTAACTTCTTAAGTCAGATTTTTTTATTTTTATTTTTATCGATATTAGTTTTTTCCCTGTTTTTCAAAAATATTATTTGCTTTTTATTAAACGTCTTGTTAAAAGTTAAACGTCCAAAAATGGATATTTAAATTTTATTTCTTTTTTTTGGGTTCAGTGAGAGAGGGGGTTTCTAATTGCATACGGAGCCCACAGGCAATCGCTTGCTTTATATACTTAGAAATTCAGTACTACTGCCATTACCAAATTTTCTTACCTTATCTTTTTACACCACAAATTATCTTAATTAAAATATTAATTTTATATAGGGTAAAAGCCCCTATACTCGAACGTGATTCAATACTCGAACAGTTTTTATATTTTATATATTAATGAAGTTATTTCTGAATGAAACCGATAAATATCAAAATTGTTCGAGTATTGAATCGCGTTCGAGTATAGGAGCTTTTACGTTATAGTTTAAACAAGTAGAGCTGGTAAAATTTTTTTAACCAATAAATTCGCGAGTTGTAAATTTTACTTTAAATAGAAGTAATAAAGCTGAAAATTTAAAATATTAGAAATTTAATACCTTTATTCGAATAATTATTAAAAACCATCTTTTACATAAATTTTTTAATTGCCTGTTGGCAAAGAAATTCAAAAATTACAAATTAATATTGAATAGTTTGTGTGTTATCTATAATTTTATGCTTTAAAGCATACCGGAAGTATTTGAATTTATGAGTTCATTTTGTTATTTCTGTGTGTTAATAAAAAGGGTCATTTTGATATTTTACTAATTAAAAATGCAATTTTTGTCAAGATAAATTTAGTATTATATCGCGCATACTCTTTCTCAACCTCGTATATCAAAAACTGCACGTTTTAGGACACACAAAAAACATTAAATATTGTTTTTATATATCTAAACTTATCTATATATATATTTATATATGTAGGTAGCCAACATCAAAGGGTATAATTAGCGTAAATATTAAGTTCATAATGATGATAACACAGATTTAAATACGTTTTTTTATGTGTCCAAAAATTGGGACTTTTCAGATACGAGGCTGAGAAAGAGTACGCGCGATATAGACAAAAATATTACATTATTTTTTAACACATTGTGACTTTCCACTACAGGGGAAGCCTGAATGTTTCCACTACAGGAAAAGCAAATACTTATTATATTCGTATTCATATGAAGTTTCATTAAAAATAATCCTTTATGGAAGATAGCAAGGTCTATTTGAAAAAACATTTTTAGGAATCATTTTTAAAAGAATTGATTTATACATAGAGAATGTGTACTTGTTAGTTTGAAAATTTGTTTACTTTTTATAGACAAACTTAGAAACTAACGAACAGACTTAAAAGGTCTTATAGTATTAGGAGAACAAACTATTTCAGATATACGTAGTATATGTTAGCCTTTATTTCAAAACAAATTGGATTCTATAAAAAATTGTAGTATTTGTAAATTAAATTGGTCCTAAAGGAGCTAACAAATATAATGATCGGTTACAAATATAATGAAATAATATCAAAGGAATTGATTGTCTGAAGATATACAAGGATAATATGTTACCGCTCGCCGATACCCGATTCTCTATCAACATTGAACATACATTTTAAAAAACAAAATATCCAGTATTGAACAGTAAAGTAAATTTTATTAAATTAAGAAGTAGGTAACACAAAAAAGAAAAATAAAGCATACGTCCGGGTTCCCTCCCGGAAGTCCGGAAGTTCATACCCAAGAGGTTTTGCTCCCGTGTCCTTATTGAGCCGGGTTAGGGAAAGTCTATATGGGTAATATTCGTTTATAAAAATATAAACGAATATAAATCAACCGAATTTGTAATCTTCGTTTTTAAAAGTACCTATAGATTATTCTAATTTTCCTACGTTTATCCCAAGCCCTAAGCGTATGTATAAAAAACTGTGGATAACAGTGTACTAGAGTGTGTCAGATACCGCTTAAGCTGACTAGTTGTGTAGCGGTGTGAAGATCGATTGTTTGTTATTATTGTCAACCACTTTCCAACAATCAGCGAATACATATATACTATATATACGCACCGTACCACCACCGTACGCACACAGTGCAGTCCCCACTTTCCAGAGATTGCGGTGTGACGTATGACACACACACACGAGCGTACATCCCGTGTATATAGATACGAGATTTATGTAGTAACATATTGTACGTTTGGGATGGGAGAGAAATTTAGGTCATTGTGACGTCAACTCTTGTTTACGTTGAGAAAGCTAGTATAGATACGAAGTTTGTTTCTGATATATTCTATGATTTATTCTATCCAAATATTTCGAATAATTTGACGTCTACTGTATATTTTAAATAAAAATAACTAGATAATATAATATTATTTTATTAGTAGAAAAATATATGAAATTACCTATATGTAAAATAAATTTGTACATGCGTAAAATTTTTTGCATGATTTAGCAAATTTTATGATATCAGTTGTTTTTTTTTAGTTTGAAATTTTGAAATATCTAAGACACACACATACTTAAGTAACTACTTACAAGTATATTGTAAGTAGAAGGTAGGCCGTTTAAGTAAATTGCTTCATTTGTGCAGCATTAGCTGATTTTTTCGCAAATGAATTTTTTGCTGAAATGATCAGTTTTGATAAACATTCCACTTAAAAATGTTCCATTTGTTAATTTAAATATTTAAATGTTGCACATGAGCGGAGTAACTGAAGGGACATTTTATAGTATTACCTATATTCTTGTCTTATGTATGTATAGTAGACTTTGAGTAAAGTCTCAGTGTAACCCGTGTTTTTTCGAAAGTAATTTTTTTTTTGCATAATATTATATCCATCACGGCTACCGCTTAGGAATTGCAATCTGTCAATCCAAATTCGAACTACAATATCAAGTAATTAGGATCATACTTCGGCAATAATATGAATTATTTGATTCTTAAAGCTTCAATAGTTGTCGGTCTAATAGTATTAATTAGAAATTTTATATACCTCTAAAGAAAATAATCCACTGGCGTCAAATTACAGATTGTGAAGGCCAATTAATCGGAGATTTCTCGAATTAATGTAGGTACTGTCGTTCCAAAATGAAAAATAATAAAAGAAACCTCAAACCCATCGTGTTCTTATTTACTTTCCAAAAAAAATTGCTATTTTTTATTGAACACAAATACCAAATCAAAGATCACTTTCGTGATCCATGGTTTTTTTTTGGACTTGAATTGTAAAAGGATGCTTTCTAATACCGAAAAATATATTGACGCATAATTCCATTTATTGGAGAACATTTCCTCAACTGCAAATTACTTTTTAAATTTTCTATAATTTGTTTACTTGTATATTTCCAAAAATTACTTAGCCAAAATAATTTATTTTACTTGAGCCTTTTTATCTGTAATTTATTTAGATTTTTTGGAGCGCTAGTTTGAAAAGTGCGACTAATTGAACATAATAAACTTAAATAACTAATCTAAATATTTCGCAAACAGAGCTGGAAAATGAAAAACGATTAAATAAAATTCAACTTCATTGAGTTTATTATTGCATTGACAATCTTGCCCCACTTTTTGAACTATATAGAAGTTAAAAATAATTGTATCTGTCGAAATTTATTTTCTTGAGTAGAGATACTTAACAATATTTAAATAAGTAACGTTTGCCGCCTAATTTATTTTTTAATTCTACGTCAGTGTTTTGGTCAAGCCAAGTATGTGTACACAATTGGAATTTGTACCTCTATTATTATTTTCTGTATTGTCTACAAATAAATTAAGTATGGTCTTTATTTTAGGTCATTTGCTTGTAATGAAACTGCAATTACTTATAAATTTTTCACGACATACTTTAGTATAGATACAACAGATTTGATTTCTAGAATTTTTTATTTTATTTTTTGAATATGTGGCTTTTTGTATTCACCTAAATTTTTTTAAATGTTATGTAAGCAATTTTATCTTGTAGTAGTTAAATCAAATATGATATTAAATATGAGTATTTAAACTTTTGAACTTGTAGTGTCCTTACATTGAAACAAATTTCCAACAAGTTATGTAATCAGTATTAACAATTACCTTATTTTAATGCCAGATAATAGATTCGAACTCGACAACCGTTATATACAGGGCCGTGGAGAGACATAGGGGGCCCAGGAATAAATCCCATTTCTTAAAAAAATTTCTCCCAAAAAATAAGTGATGGGCAAAAAAAACCTGTTTCACTCTTCTTCTTCTCTTTTCACTTTTTCTCGGGATCCCTCCTTAAGCCCGGACCCCGGGACTGCAACCCCGGCTGCCCTCTCTCGTCGAACCTGCTTATATATTGGGTGGAAATGCTATCCATAACACTGTTAGCGCAATATGCTCATTCAGTTCCTTAAGAAAATGTTTTCGAATATTAGGCGCCACACGCACACCACTACGAAATTATTAATTTACATTTTTTATTTTGCCAAGACCCTGGTAATCGATTATGGGTGCTAAGAAAGGATGCACTTGAGGGGTATTTCAAATCCTTAACGTATATGGTATATTCGGTTACATTTTAGTAGACCTGTGAGGTAATGTTCCTAAAAAGCTCATGTAGATTTATGTAGCTTTTGTTTTTATTAAACAAACAATTCTGGATATTGATTTGTTTTTACTGCAACTATAATTTTATTAATTACTGCCATCTATCAATGTTGAATTTTAAGTACTTGTATGCAGACATCTATGAGCGAATAAACGTAGTATAAATATATATACATACAGAAATAATTTTTGAACAAGTGAATGCATACAGTTTAGTTTAATATTATATCAAGTGATGGCAGCTTCTTATAGCTTAACAGCATTCAGCTTTTACATTCCAGTTTATTACGGAAGAAACGCTGCAAAGTTAAAAATTTTGTATAATAATTGTTAATTTTATTATACATTAGATTTTTTCTCACAGGAAATCACTTGCTTGAATTTTTTTTAATCATATATTTTAATTTTTAACATGGTTAAAATATTTAAATTTAAATGTAGGATACATTCATAATATAAAGCGCTTGCAAGTCGCCCGCAAGGCCCTTACTCAATTTCTTGCAGCACTTATACATAAATAAAGCATACTTTTAATTTGCTTCTTTAACGTATGCATATATCTATCTCACTTTGGCTTTTTTACTGAGAAGATGATAATTAAATATGGTTAACCATAAATTTATTCATAAAGTATGGCAATGAATCATTCTTAAAATTATAATCAACCCTGATATGTTAAATCTTATTCAATTATCATTCGTCCCTATTTACTTAAGACCGGGCGTCACGCAGTAAACGCAGGGCAGGAAAGTACGAGAAATAAACTGTGTAGTTGGGCGCACATTGAGACGCAGTTAATGCAAGCAGGGCAGTGCAGTTTCGGTGACTCTTGTTGTAGAACGAGATAGCACGAATTTAAAAGCAGAGCAGAGCAGCACTGTTTTTCTTCAATTTTTTCAATTCTTTTCATTTCGGCGAAATAAAACCAACTAAAACTCGAGAACGTGTTACAATGTCGTGCAGCATTGAGCAGTTTCTGTGTCACATTCAGGCCGGGCGCACGTTGAAACGCTGTTAACGCAGGCAGGGCAGCATAGTTTTTGTGGCTCGTGTTGTAGAACGGGACAGCGCGAATTGAAGCGCAGAGCAGAGCAGAGCAGCACTGCATCGTACGAGACCGATGTGGCACTCGTGAATGTAACACAGAAATTGCGCGATGCTGCGTGACATTGCAACACGTTCTCGAGTTTTAGTTGGTTTTATTTCGTCGAAATGAAAACAATTGAAGAAATTGAAGGAAAGCAGTGCTTCTCTGCTCTACTCTGCTTTTAAATTCATGCTATCTCGTTCTATAACAAGAGTCACAGAAACTGCGTTGCCTTGCCTGCGTTAACTACGTCTCAATGTGCGCCCGACCACACGAACTTTCCTGCTCTACTCTGCTCTGTCCTGCCCTGCGTTTACTGCGTGACGCAGTTGAATGTGCTCCTGGCCTCACGAGTGCCACATCGGTCTCGTGCGACGCAGTGCTGCTCTGCTCTGCTCTGCGTTTCAATTCGCGCTGTCCTGTTCTACAACACGAGTCACAAAAACTGCGCTGCCCTGCCTGCGTTAACTGCGTCTCAATGTGCGCCTCGCCTAAGAGGCGTTGTCCTTGTTCACCTTAGTTATATGTCAAATTGACATCGATTATTTAACAGATCTATAAACAAATAATCTCATTTCTCATTTCTGAAGCCTGTTAAAGCGCGCTAGTGTCATTTACCCAATTTAAAATTGCTTTTAAGCAATTAATTAAGCAATGTGTTTGCGATTTGTTTACAAGTCTTTCGTATCATGAGCGTACCCAATATAAACAGATCCGTCTATCATTCGCCATTCGTCGAATGAGGACCACCACTTTTATTCATGTTAAAGGTTTATTTCTTTGCTACAGTTTGTAGTCAGTACCACCTAGGAACAAAATCGACAAATATTTTCAATATTACATACTTATGTACTCATTTATAAGAAGCGGCACGCTGTCTGGTACAATATATTAATGAATATTTTATACTTCAATAAGGGAAAGTGGCATAATATACAACATAAGTTAATTACAATTTGTTTTACATTAATTATTTACGGGGAATTATCCATAGTATTCGCTATACGGAATGGTTTTTAGTCATCAGAGGAAGCATCATTCAGAACTATAGCAAGTATACAGTAAAACCTCTAATTATGGACATCTTTGTTAACCGAACCCCTCCTGTAGCCGGACAATTTTTTTTATGACGGTGGCGTACTATACTAAAACCAACCAACATATTCAGCACTCTCTTGATTATATTAACCCTTTGCGCTTATAAGACATGTACAGCATGACAAGGTGGTTTGTCCATTAACTCTACCATATTCAAAGGTGTTTTGTCTGTTGGATCATAAGACATGTACCACATGACGCACTGAATGTTGAACTGTAATGACTGCTCATACTTCACATTACATGAATATTTTATTTAATAACTGCAAACACATTCATTTATTAGAAAAATTGTAAATAGAATAATACAAAATCACGTTGAATTATCTTTTTAAAATTAAAAACTAATAAAAACAGCATTGAGGACGCATTTAGCGCATTTAGTATTCAACTTTGGGGAAACAAGGTTAGAACGTCAAAAAAATCCGTCAAAAAAAGAACGTCGGTCGTTATCATGTGCTACATGTCTTACCAGCCTATTTACAACTCACTTTTTTGTTGCTTAAGTGCAAAGAGTTAATATATTTTTTGATAAAGATACATCAATACCTCTATTAACCGGACGCGAGTACGTCTAGTACATATAATATATTATACATATAAATAAATTGCTACCTCTATTTTCGTCAAAAAATTTAGACTTGTAATTTCATTATTTGACTTTATTTGGCGATAAATCTCAAAATTAAGACCAGCAAAAAACCCAACAGAATTTTTGCTGGTCTTAACATTGAGATTTATCGCCAAATAAAGTCGAATAATGAAATTACAAGTGTATATATTACATACTTATGTTGGTTAGATGTTATATTTGGTCATGATTTAACTTTTTCATAATCACTCTGATGTAACGATGCAAACGTTATGTTTGTGTATAAGTACCGACTGTAATGACAAACAGTTGAAGATTCTTTTAGTCCTAAAAGTAATTAAAATTTTCAAAACAATTTTTGAATGAAAAACATAATCAATGTATTTTTTTAATCGCTATTAGTGATGAGAAAATGCAAGATCAAGACCAAGACTTGGCAGTCTTGGTCTTGGTCTTGTTCTTGCATTAAGAATCTTGGTCTTGGTCTTGCTAGAGCAGTTTGAGTCTTGGTCTTGGTCTTGGTCTTGCAAAATGCAGTCTTGGTCTTGGTCTTGGTCTTGGTATTGCTAAAAATCTTGCACTTTCTTGCATTTTTTTATTAGCAAATTTTTTCCTTCTAAAATCAGAATTTTCTCTCTTTACGGTATTAATTATACTTTTAAACTATTTAAATAATTTAGCAAGAGTCTTGCTTTTTTCTTGCTATAGTCTTGGTCTTGCTCACTTGAGTCTTGGTATTGGTCTTGCAGCCATACTTATAGTCTTGGTCTTGGTCTTGCAAAATGCAGTCTTGGTCTTGCAAAAAATGCAAGACCAAGACAAGACTGCAAGACCAAGACTAATTTTGCTCATCACTAATCGCTATATGTATCCATTGAATAAAATACTTTCTAAAAATACTAACTAATTTTGTGTTACTACCTATGTTTGTTATAACTTATTTATTAACTTTTACCTTTATTTATTTATTTTTTTGAACCTTTATTTATCTTTGGTTTATAGAATTACAATAAAAACATTTTTAAAAATTAATTTTTATGCTTTAAATAATATTGTACGTTGAATTTGTTTCACATTTAGGTATGTTTAAATAATTTTTTAGGATAAAATTAATCATGAATACTACGTTGTTTCATTAGATAATGCGCTTATTTACTCTGCCCCTTTTAAGCGGACACTTAACTGGATATATTTTTGCGACACACTGCTGCTTGGTTAACAGAGGTTCTACTATAATATTATGTGTGGGTGAGACAGGAATAGACAATACATTTTTAATACCTATATAAAGAATTGTAGTTATTTCAGATAGATAGAGATAAACTATTTACTCTTTATATGAAAGCCTTTTTCTTTAATAGATTTTTCCTCGAAATATATTGTTAATATTTAAAAATATTTACAAGACACATTCTAGAGGATATGACGGCTATAAAAATAGGGGATATCCTATTTTTAGATAGGGAGTCCGTACATTCTGGTTTTTGAAATATTGTTCTTAATCGTACTGCTGCAGCTGTAGTATGAATATTTCCTGTTAAAGAAAACATTGCTCTGTATATGAAAATGGCTTAAGCGAGTTTCTCAGTAATACGCGTACCAAATATATGACGAACACATTACAACTTATACTGGACAAAATTTCATATAATGGATTTTCGTTACGCTTTTCAGGATTTTCAGGATTTTAATTTTCGAAAATTTAACACAAAAGGTACTAAAGTTTACATATAAAGGACAAACTATTACTGTACTAACGATTGTTATTCAGTATTTTACAGATTATTAAATATATGTATATCTACCCACCCTATAACACCAACATTGTGTGGAATCAAGACACCTCTACGTGGTTTGCAGTGGTAACAAGCTGTGTTCAGGCAAGTTTTGTGGATACTTAACCTTTATTATTATTTGTTTGAAGCTCCCCCCTCATCCACAAAGTTTGAGATTTATCAAAAAAATTGTAAAATTTAATAATGAACTTCGGAGGCGTATGTTTTAGAAGAATACATCTTACAAACTTGCAACAGAATCTATTTAAAAACACGCTTAGGCCATTTTGGCCGACCTTTTTTCTTCTGAGGCGCAATTTCCCACAATCCTCTATTTACTATTTAATATAATATGTATACTAGAATCGATCCGACGATTCTACAAACAAAACTTCAGGATATACACGTTGGAATAGCTATAGGTACGGTTCTGATATAGAGAATATCATTTCACATGCTGGATGCTGATGGTACATACCTCTGCTGATATACATATATGCGGATATATATATATATATATATATATATATATATATATATATATATATATATATATATATATATATATATATATATATCCCCGAAAAAATAGCCATGGTATGAGAAACACGGGAAACTTATATATGTAAAACAATGCGCGCAAAAAGGATAGTGATATTTATCTTTTCACGAACATACCATCAAAAGTGGGTCTCTACAAACTCAGTTCCACAGTCTCTTTAGTTAAATAGATATAAAATGTTGACAAGGATAATTATAGTTCTGAATGTAAGATGTGCAATAATCATAATCGTACGGACACGAAGGATTAAACGCACACACCACCATGGTGGGAGCCAGAAGGGAGAAGTAAGAAAAAGTAATTTTGAAATATTGCTATTTTGAATGCATCAATTCGTACTATCTGTGGATTCAAATAGCATTGAATGACAGTGTTGTATTAATACTAAATTGAATTCGTACATGAATCGTCAACTGATCCTCTTAAAATTAATTCCAGAATATTCTAGAATATGTATAGGGTGATGGAATCAATAATTGGCACTTTTAGGAGAGGATGTAATTTAATTATAAATTAAAATTTTATTTACTAATTTAGATAATTGTAATTAGTCAAAATGATAAAAGGTTTTTTTAAAAAATAATTGTCCAACTCTCTTATAATTAATGAGATAAGGTATGACATAAGGTTGCAAAAAAGACGAATCCGACTACTAATTGAAATCTCCAGTAATCGACACCCAAACGCCAGCGATTGAACCCCAACAATCAACACTCACCAGTGATGGGCTCCTAATAGTTAACATTTTTTGTTGAATACTTTAAAAGCATTATATAGGTGGAATTAACTCAACTTGGTCTGGCTTCATCAAACAATTGCAACAAATGAAACAAAATTACACAAACCAAATTTTTTATCTTTTTTCTTTTTCTTATTTTTATATTAAAATAAACTATAACCTATAACTAATAATAAACTATAAACTAATACTATTTTAACCGTCTTCAAAATAACGTTTCGATTTTAACAATAAAAAAAATTAATTTCTGGCAAGATTGTCAAAAAGGGACTGAAATATTTTTAGATGTTGATATATACAAAAAATATAAATGTGTTAAGTACTTGTTAGACTTATAGGTTTTATGGGTCGTTATAGCGAATTTCCAGAATGGAATTTAGCTATTACAGCCACTCTCATGATGCGACTTGAGATCGAGACTATGGCAGAAATTTGTTTTGAGGTCCCTACAAACAGAAAATAATATTCACTAAAATTTATGTATTATACTTGTATTTAGTCCCACACCGTTGGACAAGTTCGTTAGCCAGCCATGTCGGATGCCTAGAACATGGTTTTTTGGTAATTTTTAGTGACAAAAATTAGTTTTTTGCCAAAATTGTCTCAAGTTAAAAAATTTTTGCCACATTTATTTACACCATTAGAAAGAAGAGGGAAAATCACTTAGAAGGGTGAAAAATCACAGAAAAACGGTTTTTTTATAAATGGAAATTCGTTATGTTATGCAGGTGCTACGACAAGGGTATTTTATTTGTTTTACTTGCAAATCAATCAAGAAAATAAAAAAAACTACAAAATTTCGTTGGCACGTAATTTGGGAAATTGCCGTAAATGCCGATTTCTCACCACTATGGTGAGAAAATTCCTAAAACAACATTTGAATAATACATAGGAAACTCCCATTACGCAATCCACTGGGACCGAATTGCTAAATGAGAAAGTCACAGATCACGGGCGTCAATGTTTCTGATTTATATATTTGTATGATTTACTGTTGCAAACTATTACTTAGACACTAACACATTCAAACATATTTGCTTTAAAACACGGAGGAGTGCCATTATACACATATTGTGTGCGACGAAATTGCTAAATGGGAGCGTGCGATATGAGAGTTTCCTATGTATTTTGATAGAAATCTTACAACTGCGTACGTGTATAAATGCCGAATATCAAAAATAAATATTCGAGTTCGCATTTATATTTGCGAATATCAAAAATTTGTTTATCCTCATATGTATCTCTATTATGACATTCCAAATCAGAAAATCTTTGAAAATATCTTATACTTTTCAACAACCACCACGCGAATTCTTTTATGTATTTAGTTTCAGTTTTGAATCGGTTATTCTTGTGCGCAAGTTAGAAGTAACGCTATTATTGTCAAGGTACACGTTAGTGTTATAACGTACGGAATACTTGTGTGTCGTATAGCGAGCCGTACGCTGTTAACCGTTAGCCGTTTTTGTCGTTAGTTGGCCGTTAGATTAACATCACATCACTGACGAGTACATTCCGTTTTCGTTGATCGAAACGAGCGCTCGTGACGCGACTAACGTGACACGGTACACGTTACACGTTAACTTAACGCAGTTAAAAACACGCTGTCATTTTTTCTCTATACCGAGCACTGTAATTGGTTTTTAATCGTTTTGACAATAAAGGATTTAACGTAATTTTGTAAAAGGATTTGTTTTTGTTTTTTGTATGTAAATGTTCTTTATTTTTTGGAAGGACAATCTTTTTTTGGAAATAATTCAAATGTAGCCTTGAAATTAACTAATAATAAATAAATAAATTGATTAATAAAATGTGCCAAAAAATTTATATAGTTCTACTTTTACTATTCTTCTGCAATAAGGGTAAGTATTTTTCTTTATTTTTGAGAAATTTAAAATCTTATTTAGAAAACAGTGAAAGTTTGAAAATTCACTAACTGCTGGACGGATTTTCGGACTTTTACTGTACTTAGATTAGCATCTCGTTATGTTTACATTATTTTATAATGACTTAGGGCAATATTTTCTGAGCAGGAACTATTCATATAGTTTGTTTATAATTTTAAGTTTGTAAATATGTGAAATTTATGACTGAAGTAATTTATACTCGGAGGAAATAGTATTTTCAAAATTATTAATCCGTGAAAATAATGTTAGGAAAGTTTTGAGGTGAACTACGTGAAATGAATCATTTTTAGTGTGATATTACACTGTACGACTACCATCAACCCCGTCTATTTTGTCTATTGAAAATAACTTTGCCAAACCACCTTTTAGATAAAAAAATTAAAATTTCACGTCTCAGTACACAGTAAAAAAATTTGTGTTCTGCGTAAAAAAAATCTAATGGTTTTAAATTTTTGTGTTAAATAAGTAACACAACCCTGCATTAATGTAACATTTCGTGTTTGTGTTAAATGAACATTTTAACACAATTTCGATTTAACAGAATAAAACCTGTTTTGAACAACAAAGAAGTAACATAATCTTTGTGTAAACCAAAAGAATGTTATAAGTACGTAAGTTACATTAGAATCTACCAAAATATATATAACAAAAATAATGAGAGTAGTTCTTATTAAATAAAATCGAACAATCTGTAACAAAATAATCTTAAAATGTAAGAAAATTGTTTCATTTTTAAACGTTTAATAAAACTATATTCGTCAATAACTGAAAAAACTTATAATTTTTCGGTTTTGTTTAATAATAAGAACTACTCTCATCTTTTTTATTGTATATATTTTGGTACATATATATGGAAAGAAGTAACAATTTTTACAAAGGACTGACTTACTTTGCGTTCTTTGAGTCTCGTTTATAATAATATATGATCAAAATCGTTATAATTTTTGACGATTTTCAAATATCTTAAGCTGCAGTGGAAGTAAAATATCTAATAAAAAGGTTTAACAACTAACTCTGATAAATTGAAAAATTAACACAAAATGTATGTCCTGTTGTGTGTTAAATCATTGACACAAATATTGTGTAAAGATTTGACACATATGCTTTGTGTTAAAATAACACAAAAATTGAGTGGACCGTTCTGGACATGTGAAATGTGTTAATTTTAACACAAATGTTTTTACTGTGTAGGTCTGTAGCACTCTTTTTGTGATGGGAGTATTTCTAACAAATCAGTAGTATTATATAAATTTTTTTCTCCGATTTGTTCAAATTATTAGTATTTTTTAGTGTTCCGTACCAAAATTATCGAAACGGAACATTTATGCATTCACCTCGGTGTCCATCCGCCAATCACAAACGATTTTTTCTAAAACAATTCGATGTGAAAATTTGAAATTTAGCACAGAAATAAGGTGTGGCGACGCAATTATAAATGTGAAGTAGAATTTCGATTCTGTGGGTTATTCTCAGGGGATAATCTGGAAAGTAAAGAAAAATCTTTTCCAAGAGTTTCGAATAGGATATTAAAGGAAAGCTTATTAAAGCACGAATTCATTAATATATATAACTGCATACTTTTGTTAATTTTTTTTTTTTGGGGGGGAGGGGCGGGGAAGTGTAATCATCTTAAAAATTCCCGATTCGACATTTACTACCAGAAAGATTGCTCAGAAAAATCTGAAAAAATTCATGAACATTAAAAATGAGGTGTAGATTGAATGAAAATTATCAGAACTGAAACTATTCTTATGCAGTTACCTTGGTACATAAAAATAAAGCTTGATGGCACATTTTGATTGCTTTGGTCAGGATATTATTAGTCAATAATTATATTAGTGTGTTATGTTAAATGGGAATTTCGGTAAATTTTCTAGAAAGTGAGTTTTAGAAATTGAAGAAGAAGTAAGGAATAGTCTATACGCGAAAAATATATTACAATCTCTGCACCTGAATATTATTTTATCCATAGAAATAAAAATATCCAAGATATTCAAAGAAATCAATAATAATATTTTAATATAATAATTTTGTGACTTAGGCTGACGAGCACCAAATCAGAGAAATTTACTACTTTAGTTTTGTAAACTACTTTAGTTAGCACTAAAGAAGTATTATACTACTTTAGTATTGTACTACATTAATTTTGCTCGGAGGGCTCATTCACAAAATACTTCTTTAATTTCAACTACTTCAGTTTTCTCAAAATACCCTGTAGTTGTTAGAAATGTGTGATGTAACATAAAAATTTTCTCAGAAAAAGATAAAAATAATGATTTGGATGGCATCCACTATAAACAAAAAATCTTCAGAGAACAAATTTTTAGTTTCTTAGTTTTATTTTTCTAAAAATTTTGAAAATTAATAAAAAAATTTTATCTCTTTCATTTTTCCAATATGGTACGCATCCCCTTTCCCTTAAAATAAAAAAGCTTGTTTGTATATACGCCTGTCTTTTCTATTTTGAGCAGTTCGTACTATAGACTCAGACGTATTATTTTCATTAAAAACACCATCCATATTGTCAAAACACAGTCAATACCGATTACTCGGTACAGTAATGGAGAGAACAAGGACGGACAAGTCAAAATCATGGTTAATCCAAAAATTAAACTGAAAAATAATTTTAGTCATAAAAAAGTTAATTAAAAAAATAAAAAAACCAGACTGCGTAAAAAGTAAACTAAAATGATGGAAACAAGATGAAATAGAGAAAAAGAAAAATGAATAAATAATAATTGTACCCAGTGAAACAGAAATGCCTGATGCCTCTGACTGCTTTATACATTTTAATAATTTTTTTTCTCTACTTGACTTTATTGTGTTTAAAAATTATTTAGAAGAAGAAATATATAGGTACGCATGCAGCAGCTGGGTTTTCACATTCAATCTAGTTAATTTGCCCCCAAATAATCGGAAACTGACTGTAATATTTAATATCATTTTATTACCATATTACAATATCTAATTAAAAACCCCAAGAAATGTTCAATTACGAAAATAAGCCTAAAAGAAGGCACAAAAATGCAGGTCACCAATGTTTTTTAAAGATACTCTTTTACATACTCGTGCTAGTGGGTAGGAGTATATTTTAGCTTTGAATACTCTCTTACTTACTACTTTAGTATTATACTGCAGAGTGGTGCACACCAGCAATTGTTTACTCTCTAGGGAATATTTTCAATACTTCTTTAGTAAAATACTCCACAACTGAAAATACTACATTAGTATAGAAAGTAATTGAAGTCGTGAATTTTTCTCTTTGTTAGTATAATACTAATTGTAAGTTAGTTACAAAATCTTCTGATTGGTGCTCGTCAGCCTTAAGGTATTATCTAATACAATTTTTATAATAAATAGTACCACTAATAATAATCATTATTGAGAGAAAAAACAATTACCCCATGTACCCCTTAGTACATTTAGTGCATTTAGTAAATATCACTGTTTTTTTTTGATAAGCATAAACAAATCAAGATAGACAGGATCATTTTGTAATTGAAAATCATTGTTCATTATAGGAATAAAATTCATTCGTTAGGAAAAATATTTTATCCATTTTCATATGCTATTATAATTGAATATACGGAACACTATTTGCGCAAGTACAACTTGTACTTGACGACTTGTTATTTAATTTATGTGATACGTCACTGGTTGCAATTTGAAGAAATTACAATTGTTAAGGACAGAAAAATTTATATTCTACCAGTTATCATGAGTCATGAAATTTTAATTGTTTTAACAGAAAATATGGTTCGATGAAATTACCTTCAATAGACAAAGTTGTTAGGTTTGACGGTACCTTATTATTTATTGGTAAATGAGGTGCTTATTTTGCTAGCACCCTTCATTTTTGATAAGAGTTTTTAGGGGTTGGTTGAATAAAAGATGAGATTTGGGTAGAGTACGTAAATTGTGAAATGGGAAATGATCTTTATAGTCTACTAATAGAAAGTTGAAAATGATAAAATTTGGAGGTTGTTGAGAACTTTTCTTACTTTACTGCTCCTTTAAAAAAAAATAGAATCGTAGGATTAAGAAGAAATAGCAATTCGTAGATTAAATTTTATGCCTTGAAGGAAAAATGTCATTGTGATAGCAGAAATAGAAAAAGATTACAAAAGATTTTCTATAAATTGAAAGTCAAGAAATAGCGGACCCTACAGTGCTCTCATTATGATCGACAACAATATTATGACGTTTTAAAACTTCTGTACTGTTCTTCTCACATTGTCTTATATTTGCTCTTTGATCTCTATTCCACCATCACGGAAATCTAATTTATCTATCTTGCATTATTCTTCGTCCTTCGGTCAGCAATTCAACGGTTTGACTTAAAGGAATTTCAACATTATATTCATGGCCATATACATACAGTTTTTAAAAGTTGCGTTCAGGATGAAAGGTCACCACACAAGATTCATACAAATACAGTAAACTAATATTACCTAAAGTGTCTATAAAGTTTTAAAGTTAAGAAAAAATGCACCGTAAAAGACGAATTAGAAAAATGTGTAAAATTATTTAAGTGCAACAATATTTATCTACCATTACACTATGAGATAGCTTAGGGTAACTTCAAAAGTGTAAACTTTACCGCATCGATGCAGCATCATGACTTTTCTGATGCGTCTAATACTACATGATGCGCTGCTGATTCTCTCTTGAAATTTGATGCAAATCAGATGTTTTTGAACGAGATATTGGCATCATTTAGCCTCTGATTTGGCTACAGGTAGACTATAGATAATATAGCAATACAGTCCTTGTATAGGTATATTATCTTTGAATTTCAACTTGAACTTACTTGAAATTGAAAATATTGAAATTATTTGAATAAAAAATATTAAATAACTATTTTGAGTGCAAGATATATTCAAATAGTTTAAACAATTTTAATCAAGGTAAATACATTCATCTTTTTCAACAATTTGTTTTTCGGAATTATTCCTGTTGGTGTTAATACCTACATAGTATGACAAGTAGTTATAATTCTACATTATACACATGTCATGCATCTTGGACACGCATCACCAAATTTCTTGATGCATTGTTTTGACGCATCAAATGCAAAAATGAACTTTTGATTTTTCGTTGTGATGCGTCTGATGCGTTTTTGAACTTTTGACTCTGCCTCATGCAAGCAGTGATGAATTTTCGAAGTTAGCCTTATTTACTGTACAAACTATGTACCATCTTGGTAAGCTATGTTTTATAAACAACAGTGCGAAGTTTTATACTTTACACACTACTGTTTGTAAAGAACTACAGTACACATTAATACACTTTTATTAATCATTATAATGTAGGTATATTGTATTAAAATCTGTACATACCAAAATTTCACCTAAAAACTGAAGATCGTTATTTTGTTTTTAATACATTTAAGTCCGACATAATTTTAATGTACTATTATGTTCGTACCAAATTTAGGTATACCTCATTTCAGTTAAAATTGATCATGAGCTTTCGTTAAAAAATTAAATAATTCTTATATTCGAAACAAATCGATTTTCTATTCTTTTCTAAAAATAAACTGCAAACTTAAAATTTACATAAATGCAATAATAAAAGAGATAAAGCCAAGAAAACGGAAATTATTTAAATTCAAAGTCACTAAGTATGGTTAAATTTAACTGAAATGACATATATATTACAAAACTAGGTGAATTTCATATTAGTCGCAAATAAAGTATAGTATATAACTTGGCTGTAAGGCATATGAATTGACGTAAATTATATTTCTCTAGTAGGTAATATTTAAATTTTAAAAAAATGAAATTTTCACATTAATGACGTCACTTAGTATAGAAAAAGTTTGTGCGACTAAATAATTCGTAATTTTAATCAAAGACATTTTAAATTTCAGAGTAATCATAAATATTTGACATTGTTTCATTTATTTTTGGTACAATTAGAAGTACAAAATTTTCAGACAATTAAGTTTCGTAGAATAGGCCACATTATCTGTTCTTTTGTTTTTCTGGAACTGGAAATTAATCCTCCGGTAAAGCATAGAGTATCGTATACTGTACGAGTATATCAGAACTAGTGTACAGTAGTCCTAAATTTTTTTAGGAGGCTTATTATTTTCTAGGCTAATAAACGCACAAATTATAAAAGAAGAAAGATTTTTCATTTATTACAAGCAATAATATATACAATTTTCAATACAAAGTATCTCATATTCATGTGTTTCTGTATTTCAAATTGACGAAGGTGCTTCCCGTGAGGATTGAAAATTTATGCTAGAATTACTAAATCATTGAATATATAACGCACGGTTTACCTTATAACGCTTCTACTGTACTAGTATTTCTCGTAAAGGGTCACAACACATCTACTTATATGTTAAATAAATTTAAATTCGTTCCTTGTTTTAATATCAATATCATGAATATTTTATTCGTCGTATCCTTTTTCAGGACTAATAAAAAATTAATAACCTAACCCAAATAATATACACACATATGTTCTGATAGGTACTATAAAAATGTAATATTTTCTTTTGCAATTTCTTCAAAACTACGATAACTAAACTATTAAGATGAAATTATAAGAAAATTTTTAGATGGAAAAGCATGTTTTATGTGCATCCATGGACTAAAAGAAATTATTTTCTTCGATACATCTTACTCTACCTATCTATTTCCACTAAAAAATTGTTAGTGTCAATTCCCTATACACTACTAATCTACCTCAATGAATTTTTTCCTATAATATCTTGAAGTTACATATTATACATACATAATATGTAACTTTAGTACTGTATTGAGTTTTAGTGACCTGTTTGAGAAGCTAATTTTTTACAAAAATAAACTCGATAGATATCCAAGGGAGTTAGTTTATGGTGCTATCACAATACGCAATATGTGGACTTGTATTTACCAGCATAATTAGTTAATGATGTAGGTATTAAAAATATTGAAATTTTGGTGAGTTGTTGTGCGCACGCCCGCAAAGGTTTCTAAGTTAGTAAAATTATTTTACGATAGGTGGCACGCGAATCGTTTTAACTAATGGGTGCCAGTATGCATAGTAGGTACTCGCTGGTATTCTTATAAAGAAATAATTAGCTAAGGACAAGCGAAAATTGTGTATTATTAATTATTTCAACATAGCAGACACTGTTACTCTCTTAAAAGGGCGATATCTATTATAAATAATGAGTAAATGTGAGGCCAAGACCAAGAACCTTGTAATCTTTTTCTTAATCTTTTTCTTGCACTAAAAATCTTCGTCTTGGTATTGTTTACTTGAGTCTTAGTATTGGTCTTGTAACTATACTTGGGATGCGATACTTCGAATTAAAAATAATTGAAAATCTGAGTTTTTTAAAAACCGATAACATTCGATTATGGAAATAATTCAAATACAGCTGAACTCTTTTTTATGCGGTCCTTTTTTGTGCGATTTTCTTTTTGTGCTGTTTTTTATGCGATTTTTAAAAAAATGGCCATTAAAATGCATAATATAAATCAAAATGAGACAGTAAGATACTTAAGCATTTACTATAACTATCTTTGATAAAAATACTTTTTAACGGCTCTTAAACATTTAATCAATACATTGCATAAGAACATAAGTTATTGCATCGTTTAATTTTGTTACAGATTATTTTTTCAATATTTTCATAATATTATAAAATTGAAATAAAATGTTTCTACGTGTAAATTAATGCTTTATCTTGTTTATAGAAGCAACTTCTAAGGAAATTTTGAAGTTTTGAGTGTTTTGAGTTATGTTTTTTCGATGAAACTATTTTTTTACGGTCCTGACCAACCGCATAAAGAAAGTTTTTGGTACAAGCTGGATCGAACTATACTTTTTATAGCTATTTATGATATTTTTGAATATATTTTTTTTGTGCGATTTTTTTATGCGCCCTCTATCCACCACACAAAAAAAGGATCAACTGTACAATAATGCGATATAGAATAAACTGTATTATGAATGAATTATTATTGTTGACTTTTTCTAAGCTGATGGACATGATCGAAAAAATTACGGAAAACACTAATCATATTTTCCAGAAAAATTATATTGACTACTTAGTACTTATGTTGGTTGTTCATACTAAGAATTAACAAAGCCATCATGAAGCGCAAACTGATAAGAAAATGTACCCAAAGTGAAATTCGCAATTTTGATGAAATTTCGCTGGTGTGTAGAATAGTCAAAAATAAAGGACCCGTATTTTATTTTTATCGGCCATTTTTCACGTTTACGGGATGAAACCATCCCCCAAAGTTGAGGGTTCAAATCGTATTTCTTAAGATAATTCGAAAACTATAAGAGATAGCATAAATCTTTAAACTGACGAAATGTTATTGTTTGAAAGACCTATTTACCTGTATAGGTTAAACCAGAGCCGGGTTTATAAGAGGAGCTGGAGGCAGGTAAATCGGTGTTTCAAAGAGTAACATTCCGTCAATTTAAAGCTTTCTTCCATCTATTATAGAACCCTCAACTTTGGGGGCTGGTTTCATCCCGTAAACGTGGAAGATCGCCGATAAAAAAATACGGGTCCCTTACGTTTGCCTATTCTACACACCAGCGAAGTTTCATCAAAATTTCGAATTTCATTCTGGATACATTTCTTTGCCAAAGAAAAATGTACGACAAATTTCTGCAGCCCCAGCTATCCTACCCTTTCGTTAGGCCAGCGAGCATCTCGTTTCTAGAGCAACACAAATTTAAAATACATATTGCAATCGTTCATGGTAAATTGTTTCTTCAACTTTAAGTAGAAAAAGTTTTAAAAAACTACAACGAAAATTTTTTAATAAAAATCCATAGAATTCCGTATTTCAAATGTCTACATACCTAATTTAGAATAAGCTAATTTTCATCCGTTATGTGTGATATATCTTGTTAATATTTTGTAGAGTTTTATTTTACATAGATAATCACATTATTGCTAAATAAAGTCAAAAAAGTTGGTGTATAGTATACTATATTAGTACCATAAATTCTCCAAATACCCAAGATAATTCACTATACCTACTGAAATTTTAAAAGTGTTCTTTTTAAAACGATGAAAAATTTAATAAGCTTCATCGATATTCAAGGAATTATAACAAAATTTAACCCTTTAGAATTTTTTTGTACATAAATATAGAGACTGTTACTGCTAAATCTAAACTACTCACTATAAATATTTTAGTATTCCCAGGCAGTATTCTAAAGATTTATGATGAAAAAGAAATAAAAAATGCGTAAAGATTACATGATGTATATAATATAAAATGGTATCCTCTTGGATTTTTATGACAGACACTCAGAGAATTATTCAATCAAAAGTTTATGCAGTAATGGACAAAAATATTCGTACACTAGGCATCAATATAAAAAGGGAGGAAATTTATATTGTGGTTTAAAATGCGATAAGGTAAATTTAGGAATGTTTCATGCCATTGAAGTTTCTGCTTCTTACAGATTGATTTAAAATTATTTGAGCAAAACTGGTGATTCTTTTTGCTTATGCCGTCCCTCCAATTCAACAGTGAGATATTGTCAAAATAGCACTATTGAGAAAAACAGGGTTACAGTTTTCGAGTTTTTTCAATTTATAACAACTTCTACTTAAATTAATTTTTAACTATTTTAACGCTTTTATAAAGACCAAAATTATATTTTCTACTGTCGTTACTAGTTTTAGGAACATAAATTCGAACCTTTGAATAATTATAGCAATTTTATTGTAATTTTATTGTAAATATTCCAGTGTTACATTTTAAAAATTTACAAAAAATATTAATTTATAAGAAAATATCCCAAGGTTCTGTTAACTTATATTAACAACTTCGATACAGAAATTTAAATAAACAAAAAAATAATAATTCTAATTTAAAAATATAAATTATTAGTTACTAATACTAAATTGTTAATCACTATTACTATTATCATTTTACAACTTATTCTTAGATTTATTTGTTATTAAAATTTCATAAAAATTGAGGTATACGCTTGGTAGTCTGATTTGGCTAAACTAGGGCTAAATTAAATATTTTGTTACCACGAGAAACCATTTTCGCATGATTTTTAAATTACCGTTTGGTTATAAACTGGTTTCTTAAAAATATTGCTTAATGCTAAAATAAAATTTGTTAATTTACCAATTTTAATGAAATATTCTTCATTTATGTTCTACAAGTTCAAAAAACTTTGTTGTATTACACAACAATATCGTATAAATATCTCAACGTAATACCAAATAAAAATATGTAATATCATTTTCTCCAATCGAACATTGAGATATGGTCAATATCTCAGTGTTTGACTTAGAAATATGGACAATAGTACTTCGTTGAACACTGGTTTTTCTGGCATAACTTTTTAAATATCAAACGGACAACATTCTTCAGTACATCATTTTAAAGTATTCGAAAAATGGAATTCGACAGTGTCAATAACTCAATATGGCCATTTTTGAAGATATCCCACTGTAGCATTGGAGGGACGATTCGTTATTCGTTAAATTTTCACCGAAAATGTAGACTATTGCACTGTATCTGAGGTCAACGGATTAATAGCCCATTTTCAAACAAAGTTTTCAAAGACTTTGTGACAGCATATTTTCAAGTAATGCCCTGTTCACATTATTCTAGTCCAGTAATCCATTGAGTCAGTCCAGTCAGTGCTGGACTGGATCATATCGTTTACATTATTTCAGTCGTTCAATTGTTCATTCCAGTTATTCAATTACATTACAAAAAACAACAATGTATGTTGACTGTTCAACGTTTAATCCAGCACTGGATTGGCCGCGTACGCTATTCCAGTGGCGCTGGATTGAAAAGTAGACGGTCAATCCAGTCACTGGACTGGATTGATTACTACAATAGGTACATTCCAGTGCATTCCCGTTCTGATTTAAATTATTCCAGTGGCATTCCAGCGCTGGTTTCGATCGCTCGACTGGAATGCTACTGGAATAATGTGAACGGGCTATAAAGTTTTCAAAAAATTATTTGAAAATGGGCTATTAAGCTTGAAACAATTGCCACAGTTAAAAAATAAACATGGTATTTTTAGCTAATTAAAATATCTGTTTTATTATTTACAAATATTGAATACCGTGAAATAACGCTCAAATCAGTGAATATTCTTAACACCCAATATTCTGTATAAATATTTTTGTACGCTACTGTAATATTTTGGTTCATTTAAATTGACCGATGCGATGTGCTGATGTGTAAAAAGATTTTCAAAAATACCAAATTTTTCTTTTACGGCTAATTAAACCTATTATTTTCAAAACACAATAGAATTTTTTCTTGGTGAGGGCTAATTAACAGCTATCTAGAACAGAACTAATACAATTTTTAGTAAATATAAATTATAAACTTCTTTTGAAACCTGGCCAAAAAATTTATGTTGTTGATTTGTTTATATTGTGTCCATTCCGTTGTAATGTGTTACAGAATACTTAATTTCAACGAACCAAAGACCATTAATATTGCAGGTGTGATGTTTGTCGTAGCACAGGTGTAACAATAGTAAATAACAAAAATAGCTCGGGCCCGATAATAATCAGTCATCGTGAAAATGTTAAATATGCAACAGCGAAAATTTTCGATGTCGCATTTTGTGGACAGTTAATTGCTGTTTGAGGTCAACATTCTTCACATTTGTTTACTGAACAACAACGAATTGAGGTGCAATGTTTATTTGTTTTCGTACAGAGTATAAAGGATGGAGTTAAAATGTGGACTTTAGCTGTTTTCTTAAAATTTGTTAAAGAAAATGTAAGAAATATTACTAATACTAAATAACTTTGTGTCAACTTAATTGGTTATCTTAAAATTTTCCAGTCGTTTGTTTTTCAAAACTAATTTCTGATGGTGAAGTTAGAAAACATCTTATTCACCTTAAAATTGATCCATTATTTATTCAGTTATTCGTTTAACAATTAACCATTAGGGTAAATTGTTTCCTTAACTTTAAATGAAAAAAGTTTTAAAAAGCCACGACGAAAAATCTACAAAGTTATAAAAAAAAGATTAACGGAAATTCCCGGAATTTAGAATATGTTAATTTTCATCCGTCGAGAATAATATGTCTTGCCGTGTATGTGTATTTTGTAGTGTAATCTTACACACGAAGAATAAAAATAAGCTTATTCTAAATTATAATGAAATTTGAAATACGGAATTCTAAGAATTTTTATTTGAGACTTTTTAAAGATTTTTTGACCGTGGAAACTTAAAATTTTTATTTTTATTTTTTATCGTGGAAATGGCTGGACAAATGTTCGACAGACCTGGTGAAGAATAATTTTGTAATTGCCAGCTTTTAAAGAGAGTTTTAAAATTTTTTATTTTATTTTTATCTTGAAGATCCTGTAATATCTCTGAAACGGCTGTACCAATGTTCATCAAACCTAACTAACAAGGAAAGGTATCCAACTGTATCTCTCAAAAATTTTGGAAGCTTTGGTGGATTGTAGATCTTCCTAAAAGTAATTACGAGCCAAATTTGAGTTATTTTTTTCAATTTTCTTAAATATCTTGGAAATGGTGAGAGATTTGGTAGGGAAACATATATACATTTGTAAATGGCACTAAGATCTTTGCTCTGATACCAAAATTAAAGTTATAAATCACTGGGTTTCATCCCTCATTCCCAACCCCTAATTTTATTAGGTATACTTTGGTAAAAGAGGAGACTGTTGTGTGTAAATAAAAAAATTTTTAATTAATATATATTACATCATACCAGTTTAGTTCTTTTTGCATAAATGCACCCTTTGCTGATATTAACTTTTTGATTTAATAATTAGCAAAAATATGGTCAAAAAATCTCGTATTTTAGTAATGAATTGATACAAACTTACGGTATACTTTAAAGTACATAGTTTCGACAGAAAAAATACACTGCAAACCCTCCCCCCATGCTTTACTGATATCAATACAAATCTTTTTTATTTATTTACTTATTTATTGATTTTTATTTATCGATATAATTTTCAATATTTTAAGGTTTGTAATCTATACAATAATGATATTGTTCATAAAAATGTTCAAAACAAAAATATTGTCCACACCAAGCACATCTTATAAAAGCGGGGTTACCACATACACTACATTTTGGTGCTTCTATTTCTTCTTTGAAAAAGGAATATGTTACAGGATTTTCAAATCTTTCTGGTCGTTGTCAATATATCCACTTTTATAACATCCATACTTGAACAAATTTTGAAAACGAGGCGACGAAAACTGATTGTGAGCTAGAGAATATTGTTACGGCGATGTAAATTAATAGCATACTCATTTAGAATTATATTATCCGAAAATACCTTGATGAGTTGTTTCCAGAGTCGAAATCCATAGATACCCAGAGGTAAAATATTGAAAATTGTACAGATAAATAAAAATAAATAAATAAGATTGGAATAGATATCAATAAGCATGAGGGGGGGGGGGGGGTCTAGTGTATTTTTTCTTTCTAAACTATGTACTTTAAAGTATATCGTAAGTTTGTAACAATTCATTACTAAAATATGAGATTCTTTGACCATATTTTTGCTCATTATTAAATCAAAAAGTTACAATTTTTCCCAAGTTAATATTAGCAAAGGGTGTATTTATGCAAAAAGAAATAAACTGGTGTGATGTAAAATATATTAATTAAAAATTCTTTTATTTACACATAACAGCCTTCTCTTTTACCAAAATATACCTGATAAAATTAGGGGTTGGGGTGGGGGATGAAACCCCCATGATTTTATAACTTTAATTTTGGTATCATAATAAAGATCTTAAAGTACCATTTACAAATATATATATAGTTTCCCTATCAATGCTCTTACCATTTCCAAGATATTTAAGAAATTAATTGAGAAAAACTCAAATTTTCAGGGGTGAATTTCACCCCCTTAAACCGCTTATGGGAACGAACGAAATACGGCTCGTGATTACTTTCAGTAAGATCTACAATCCACCAAAGTTTCAAAAATTTTTGAGAGATACAGTTGGATACCTGTTTGGAATGAAATTTGTTTGGAACGAAATGATCTAAAATTTATGTTATACGCAAACTTTTGGTATAGGTACCTAACGGTTTTCGTGTAAAAAAAGGAAAATAGAAAGCAACGGTAAAATTCAAGTATTTTGGGTATACAGGGCTAGTCAAAAGTATGCAGAACATTTTTCCAATCTTTCCATTTCCGTGGTCAAAAGTGGGGGTTGCCATAACGGACTTGACCTTGATATGACCTTGAACCTTGACTTTGCGGTCAAGGTGAAGGTCATCATCGGATGCGCCGTAACAAATGGTGAAATTTTTTTCCTCACAATTTATCCCAAAAATGCTTTCCCGCTGAGATTTTTGACTTTTTCATACTTTCGACTAGCCCTGTATACTCAAAATACTTAAATTTTACCGTTGCTTTCTATTTTCATTTTTTTACACGGAATCCGTTAGGTATATCCAAAGTTTGCATATAACATAAATTTTAGACCATTTCATTGCAAACAAATTGCAATTACCATCCAAGTTGTCGACCACCTTAGAGGTCGACAACATAGGTTTTCATACTCACCTAAGACTCCCTAACAATAGTCAAAAGTCAAATTCTATACCTTGTTCATTGCATAGTGAATGTCACCTAGCACCTGGGCTATCGACAAATACGAGCCTTTCGTATAATAAATAATAAGTGAAAAAAAATGAGACAACTAAAATACTTAAATTCCGTAGATTCTTCTACGTCACATTACCAAAAAGTCGGTAAAATGCAATTCGTATTTTTGCGCAAATAATCTTAAATATATTTGTTTAAAAATCATTCCTTACATTGTAGAAAATATTTTTTGTTAACAACGAGCTTTTGGATCTTAGAAAGTGATTTAGCTAGGTCTCAAATGGTTAAAAATTCTGTCTGTTCTGTGTATGTTTTTATCTCTCGTTTTGGCGGCGGATGGCCGCCGGATACTTCTGACCGTGCCATCCACCAGCAGCAGTGCCCCAATTTTAACGAAAAAAAAAATAATATTTTTACCAACGACTACTATGAAATTATTTATTTTTGAGTATAAAATACAACTAAATTTGTATCTTATTTTTTATGGAAGCAAACAACTTAACTGGTTAACTGTCCAGTTATCATCAGTTGTTACATCTGCTCTCCTTAACAAATTCCATTCAAATAGAATTTCCATTGAGCTGGGTTCGGTCACCCTGATATCTAACAATTCAATTAATCGCGCTAAAATTTTCCAGTCCTGATTATTTTGTCTTAATTTTAAATTGTTTTGAGCAGTTCTTTTGGTGATAAAGGTAGCGAACAGAAATGCTTAAACATTTTCCGTAAATAATGTACACCCTATAGATAATATTATTCAGCAAAACAATTGAAGAACTTTCCTCGTCTTGCCATCTAATACTCTTTCTCCACCATCTAATCTTAGTGACAACAGCCCGCAAATTTATTCAAATAAATACAAGACTACAATTATTAAGCATGTAGGTATGTATATGTACCCAATGTCTAGTGTAAATAGTAATGTTCACAACTCGTAAAGCGTACACACACAGCTGGCCGGGCAATTTTGCACATCTGGCTAAATTGATATTTTGCCAAAATTACACAAATAACTAATTACACATATTGTATGTACTTACATTGTTCAATGTGGTAAGATAGTCCAGCAGTGTCCTGCACATATGGATGTATCCTTGATATACTTATAATCCAGGATTAGATTTATCACTCTCTTGCTCTTTTACACCACATTAATTAGGTAATAGGCAATATAGAGTGCAATAAAATTTTAAGCACTATCTTAGAATTTATACAAAAGAAAGGAGTTATTGAAACATTATTGCCACAAAAGGCAATACTTTTTGTCAAATGTTAAAACTTATAGTGATATCGTAATCGTGGGTACTATTTTTGTAGCCACAAATGCAAACCCGAGTTAAGTACGAGTAAATTATTCTTTCAACCTAAAAATAAATTCAATTTTTAGGCTAAAGTTTTAACCTGTCTAGCAGAGGCATGGAGAGAAATCTCGGGCTCCAGGGCAAAACGTAAAAAAGCGAAAAAAAAATTATCTCTTACAAGATAGTATACACCCCAAAAAAAATCAAAAAATAAAAAAAAAATTTGAAACGTCTGCCTTTAAAACTTTTAAAATATTATTCACTTCGGATCCATTCTTTGACCCCGGACCCCGAGGCTACATCTCCGGCTACCCCACCCTCTCGTTGGATCTGCTGTTTAGTAGAAAAATAATATTTGAATAGAATCTTAGAATCACGTAATATAATTTGATTGACTATTGGTAACAATAAAATTTGTTTAAAACATCAAAATTGAAACAAATTTTTTTCATTCACTTGAATCGTAAGTTGACGGGTAAAAGAACATTACCATCCTGTTTTCTGGTTATTATAGTTTATAAAAATTAACAGGTTCTAAAAGTTTACTTACCTTCCTAGGCAGGTAAGTAATTATTTACCATCAGTTAGTAATGCATAGATTTCTCTATGGAAATAGTTAGTTGGAGATGCCTATTCATTATTTTTTTTTAATTTTTAACAAGTTTTATTATTATTTTTTCAATAAATTTTTCAATTTATTAATTCTTTTTTTGGGTTGAAAAAATAATTTACTCATACTTGTTCCATAACTTTATTTTTGTGGCTATAAGTGCTTCAAAATCATTGGCTTTTAGCCTCGGATTCTTAAACTGCAAAACTTCAAAACCACAAAAAAAGACTCCTATGGTCCTCAGTAAGTAATACCTATTTGTGGAGTGACTAATCAAAAAGCATTATGTCACAAAAACTCAAAACTGAGTTAGGCATACCTTCTTATTCTTCTTACTGCTTTCTATCAGAGTAGACAATTCAATTTCCATAAAAAAAATTTTACTCCATTAAAATTAAGAAAGAAAATAATAGTTAAATTTATTTAAACCGCATTGTTTTTATACTCATGTTTGATTCAAACAGTGTTTTATCCATCATATAAAACCATTTTTCTTTTCATATAAAAACATATTAACGAAAATTCAATTTCAATTGTACTTTAAATCATGTAACCTATAAAAATAACTTGAAAAAGACAAACGCGTAAATGATACATTAAATGGTTTTTGGTGAATATCAAACATTTTCGTAATTGTGACAAAATACGTTTTGAAATGTCACTCCACATTTTATAAAACTTGAAAACGGATCTTTATGATGGAAAAAGCATCCATAAAATTCAATTGTATTTTGATTCTCAAAGAACGAACGTCAAGAAATTATTCTATGGGAAGGGGTTGTATTCATTTTTGTATTTATAAAACAATGTTATGTTGCTAATTTAAATCATTGAAATGTGTGATAAATTTATGGTAACCCAAAATACTGTACGGTGATCCTGACCATTTTAATTTGAAGAGACATACTACGATAAACTGCAGAAATTTTTATTGGCAATTCCCAAAATATAAAGTTTAATAAAAATACGCTATTCTCGTTAAAAACTAGCGTATTTTTAATATACTATAAATACATTAATACTGGAAAGCTCTAACGTAACCATTTTCGTGTTAGAGAGAGCAAGGAAATTGTGTCGAAGTTTCAATGAATTTTAAATAACACCCAAATGGACATGACGCTTGCAACAAGATACAATATTGTTTGTCATACATAGGTACCTACATAATACTATTTTTAATGAATTTTTAAGCAAGTCCCAGTGCGTCCGAATGCATATATATAAAAACCATTAAAAGTTTTTTTTAATCATATCGTTTGGAAACATAGAAAAATAAACTGGATACTAGAGAAAAGGAAAGATAGCTTAAGTTTATTGTTTTTGGGAATTTTCTGTAGACCTTACTTTCTGTGTCAGGACACAGCGAAAATTCAAATCATATTTAAAAAAAAAAAACCAAATATTATAAATTGAAAACGTGTAATAAAGAAATCTTGCTTCACCCAGGCTCTTGTACCACAGTATCACAAAAGATGGGAAACAGAATTTGATTCTTGCTTCTTTTTAAAATACCTGATATCGAATTTGTTATTTAAATATGTATGTATTGTTTTATTGTTACAAAATTGTATGTTTATGGTATATAAATTATTATTTATCAGAATATTTGAAAGTTTTTGAAAAATCAATCACAAGTGAATAGGATCAATCTTGCCCTTGCAATTTTATTTAAACGGGAGGAAGACCAAAGATCGAAACCAAGATGATTAAGATTCTTACCAAGGCTGAGATTTTTTAGAGGAAACCAAAATTCTTATTGCAAAGATAGGTAAGACGAAGACCAATACTACTAGGGTCTTGGTCTTGGTCATTATTAGCTTCTTATGAGGTTTCTAATACAATTTCTTAAAATTTTTATTAAAGTCTTGGTCTTTACTACTTTGGTATACCTATTAGGTTTCCAAATTAGGTTCCGTAAGAACCACAAGTCGAAGTGACGTAATTCTTTTCCATATATTTCCATTGCAACTTTTGCAATGCCAGTACTTGAAATTGAATTTAAACATCATAACATTTCATACTTTTTTCCAAAATTTACATTATTCTGCGCAACTCAGAAGTATATGAGCTATTTAATAATAAAGTTGCACATGATTTGAATCAAATTAGTTCGTTTATTGCTGAAGTATTATTAATTAGGAAACATAAAATATAACGCCCTGAATGTTTACTCTCCTATTATTACAAAATTATTCTTGTCTATATGATAAATATATAATAATATTTCTGTTAATTAAACTAGTATTATTTATTAATCATAATTTTAATTAGAGTTAACTCAAATTTTAACAGTTAAATTGTTATAACACATAGAGATTGTACAGAATTTTCATTGTAAATATTTGTAACTTGACTTTATGTCAATTATTAAATAAATAAATAAATAAAAAAAAAATAAAAAAAAATTATTCTGCGCACAAATATCAGCAAAAATATGTCAAAGCATGGTAGCGGATAGCTTGAAATAAATGATGTTAGATTGAAAAACAGTTTCAAAATATTGTATGACATATAATTGGGAATCTTCACACAATCTTCAAATTCCTTCAGTATTCTTTGAATGATGTAAATTTGAGGTGCACTGATGGTTCGATAGAAAAAAAAATGTTCGCATATAGAACACAGAATGTTAGGATATTACCTACTTAGCTAAGTTAAAATTCGATTATAAGACTTGAATGAATAAAGCGTAATATCATTAGAACTGTTGATATCATTGATATTTGGCGAATAAAGCTTAATAACTGACGCTAAATTAATTTTATAGAATATACGAGAACATGATGCTTTAGATATTGGAGAGATGAGATATTGATAATACTATTTTGAAACCAAATGTGATACTCAAACTTTGATAGCTGTTATCGTTGTTGTGTTGAATGAAAACTTTATACAGTTACCCATATTTACAAAATTGCATTAAATTATTCATGCTGGTATGCTTGTTAGATTAATGTAATTACTAATATTAAAAAGTACAATCGGTTACCTAAAAAAATGGACTGTAATAATAAAATACACTACCAGTCGGCGGGGGTGAGGGAATGACACACACCTTCTTCGTCCTGGTAACAGATTTTGATTTTCTGCTTAAACTGTATCTTATTTTAAATTTTATGATTATATGCCGTATTTGAAAATTACGTATTAAGTCTGACTGCTTAACTTTTTGGTTTCATCTGATCTTTTGGTTTCATCTGAAAAATGGTATAATAATGGAAACGCTAAATGAAGTTGCTTAATACTTTTTATTAAAAATTTTCAATGATTATTTGTTTTGATTTTCTTGTACAATAGGGTACCTACGATACATATATAAGTATTATATAGAAATGATTAAATAAACATAATTAAATTATCGAAATTTAGGATGCGAAACAACTAAACACAGAACTAAGAACTTGGGATAAATTACAAAAAGTTATTAAATATCGTCATTTAAACAATTATACATATTGAACCTCAGCAACAACATGGTCACATTAGATATAGAATTTACATAAAAGATGTGGTATTATTCTTGTTGAGGTGCAATGTATCTTTTCTAATACTCGTAGGTAGAGATGTGCTCGTGAGTACATTTTTACTCAC
Source organism: Brachynemurus nebulosus (assembly GCA_035578155.1). Taxonomy (NCBI): domain Eukaryota; kingdom Metazoa; phylum Arthropoda; class Insecta; order Neuroptera; family Myrmeleontidae; genus Brachynemurus; species Brachynemurus nebulosus. Next base: position 32,102,624 of record JAPWDM010000003.1, read on the forward strand.
GATCACGCACAGTCACGAATTAGCTTTTGTACTCACGCCCGATCACGAACGAGAAAATTTATTTCTTTTCACACTCACGCACGATCACGAACAAAAAAATTTTATGCTTTCACACTCACGCACGCTAACCAATTAAACATAAAAATCTTTGAAACTAATCGTTGGAATTTTGAATAAAAACACTATCGCTTTAACAATCAGTTAAAATTATGTCCTTGGGATAAAATCAGAATACGGTTAATAGGGCTAACATTATTACTGAGATTAATACTGATGCAAATTATATACTATTTAATTTTTTCTGGAAAGTGAGAAAATTTTCAAAATTTTTCATCTAATGATTTATTGTTTAATTTTTGTTCTTATTGTATGTATTTGTATATAAACATGACATTTCGCACAACCAAACCAAATATCTAGTTTTTTAACAAAATTGTGACAAAATATTTTTTAGTACGTCTATAAATACTTAGAAAATAAATTTTTTTTTAAATAATGATAATAATAAAACAACTTAAAATATTGAAAAAGATAATATCCCTTTAAGTAACCCCTCTTTATATTATGTCTTCATGACCATATTGTTCAAAACTGACCTTGTTATTTCCAATTATACTCATTGACTAAGACCGTATATCCACACATCCTGAGAGATGCAGGCTAATTTTAAGAATTTCTTAAAAATTTAAGAAATTATTTAAATAAAAACGGAAGAATCAGAACAACATCATAAACACTGTTGGATATTTTTAATTTGTAAATCATTTTGTATACACTCTAAGTATCTCGGTAAAGAACTGGAATTTGTTAGTAAGGGTTATTGGATTTCTACCTACTTGTGCTTGTAAAAACCAATATATAAAAAAAAAGATTTTTTTGTAGTTAAAATATCAAATTGGTTTAGTTAATATTCCCTAAAATTGAAAATAATAAATTATTTAAAAATTTTTTATTCATGGTCTTTAACTTTTCGTGACTCACGAATTATTCACGACAAGAAATTAAATGTCACGATCACGCCCACTCACGCACGATCGTAGAAAATTATTCACGATCACGATGGATCACGCGTGACCCGCCGGGTCACGCGTGAATTCACGATTTTGGCACATCTCTACTCGTAGGTATATCCTATCGTTTGCAATGAAACTATATACGTATACCTTCATATCTGTAATTTCGAGTCACTAAACACAACTCTTTCTAATGTATGACTCATCAAAACATTTCGAATCCAAGTTCTATGCAGCGAAAAGAGAAGTCATGAGAAAATAGTGCGTTGAATAATATGAGGTATATATTTTATTACCGCAGTGTTGTAGTAAGACATATACATATATACAACTGCTTAGTTCTTTGTTATTCTTAAACTTTAAGATAGCCTATAAACTGGACCGGCAAGAGAGTAGCGCAGGTGGGGCAAATACCCGGGGGCCCGGATCTAAAAAGGCGCCCGCAGTCTCATTTTATTCTCGCCGGCCCTATGGCTATAATTGTTCTCTGTTCGTTGCATTGCAAATGAATTGAAGATGCTTTGTTGAGTCGCAATGTATAAGGTATCTGGTTTAAAGTATTAAGGTAACGTAATGATTGTAATGACCGGTGAAAAAATTTTCATTCATATTTCATTTTTAAAAGCTTCCTGAACAATTTTAGTCCCGTGTTTGTATATCAGTCAATGTATCTGGAAGACTTTCCTATACACATAACTTCGGAACTATTCGATCGATTTGGATGAAACTTTCAGGAATCATGTGGTTTGGTTGCTAAATAGTCTCTGTGAATTTCATCGTAATCATAAGTATTTCTTTCAAATTCTGTTACTGGTTGCTTTTGCTAGGAAGCTATGTGCCACGTCCATTAACATGTATTTTTGTTGTCTCTTGTTTAACATCTGTTTCATAACTTTTCAGCTTATTGTATCGGAGACATTTGATGTATATTTTATTAGTTGGAATCTTTATTTGCAAATTATCACTTATTATTACACGAGAAGTTTGTATTTTTTCGAATAAATTTGGGTTTGTCTAACGAAAATTTGTTGCCTCGCAATTTAACGAGAAGAACTGTCAACTAACAAAAACGTGACAGCAAAGCTGAATTGTTTTTGGGTTGACAGTTCTTCGAGTTAAGTTGGTTTTAGACAAGAAATTTGAGTTGTAGAAAACACAAATTTATTCAGAAAAAATATAAAAATTAAGTGTAATACGGTAAGACAATTTAACGAACAAAATAAATGAGTACAATTCATATTATTTTATTATTTAATATTGTTACCATGGTTCTGAAATCAGTTAAATTTACCAATAAGAATTTTTGTTTCGTTTTGTCATGACCAATGAAAAGTTTTGTAACATTTTTTTCGCTGTAAAAATCTGTCTTTCCATAGTAAAAGTAAAAATGGTACATCGTTTTCCATGGTGAAATTTCCATCTTTTTTCCATGGTAAAAGTGAAAAAACTACAATATTTTTATGGGATATGGAGTATAGACATTTATGGGACATGAGCATAGACATTTTTATGAGACATACACACAAGTTAAATTGTTAGGAGAAAATTTCGAGACAATAAATTCCCTGTTAGAAAAAATAAACTTCATATTATTTAATCTAGAAAAAACTAGTTTATCCTCAACATAATAAACTAAGAAATTCCTTCTACAAAAATTTCTACTATAAATATTTTCAAAATTAGTAATGTTCAGAGAATGTTCAAAATATAAATATCACAACAGAGAAAAGAACAATATGAAAATAAAAAAAAAAAAAAAAATTGACTAGACAATCTTGTAGACAATTTGAATGCTAAAAATAAACTTTGAAAATTTATGTTTGTGACACCGCAGTCACCACACATGTTAAAAATGTTTTTAATGACATGTTATAATTGTATGTATCTTATGCTATGCTCACTATGTATTTTAATATACGTACAGTAGTACACAAAAACAGCTAAATATCTGAACAAATTACTATATATTTTTTTTTTTATTTTGAAAAATTCAGAGCAAAATTTTGTGTACCTTACTTCGACCAATCCTCAAAAAAATTTTTTTAATACATTTTCTTTTTTTAAAAGGTAAGAAATGGTTAAAAGTGTTTCTAACGACGTGGTCTAATATCTGAGAGGATTCTTTATTAATTGCTAAAGAAATTGGACAATTTATTACTAATTCACAATTACCCCATGATTTGAAAATTGTGGGGTAATTGTGAACGTCATTCACAAATGCCCCCATTCGGTCAAAAATTTCAGTAGCGTTCTTTTCAGCTTGCAAATGTTGATGAAGGTGATGGTGACATTATTGTACAAGTTTCCGTTGTACAAACAATACAAGAACAGAATTATTGTGCAAAGATTGATATGTTTTGTGTATCAATCTACGAAATCATTGCTGTGCTCCTTTACCCAATAACAACTTACAAAAAAAGAAAAATTACTTGTTTTCAATGGCTTAATTTTTGTTGGAAAAAGTTTAATAGTTATTAAGAAATGTTCTTTTTTTTGCTCGTCACTTAATTTTTTTTTAGAAAAAAGTTGATGTGGTTTTTTTTCTGGGGACAGCCTTTTTCACGGTGCCCAGGACAGTACTTAGGGTAAATATTTAATAATAATAAAAATAAATAAACCTCATTATTCCCCTTACAATGAAAAAATTACCTTTATGCCATATTTCATATTCTAAAAACTTTTTTCTAAAAATCATTTTTGAATGGCGTGAAATCAGACCCAAAGAAAAGCGGAGGCAGTCGGAGTTGTACTTTCGAGATTGAGGTTTGAAAATGGGACCTGGAGGTATTGGTATATGGTTGGTTCGCTTGCCATGTATATTTGTGGGGAACAATTTTTGAAAAACCTCGTCTGAAATAATATAAAAAGAAACAATTAAAACATTAAATCATAAAGTAACCTTTTTCTGGCTCACTAACTTTGTTATAGAATGAATGATTATAATATTACCGGTCTAGTAAGAAAAAACTAAGAAAAGAAGAAAAAAACAATTTTTTGTGGCAAAGGGGTACAAAAATATTATTTGTTATAGAAGTTTCACTTCAAAAGTTCCAAGAAATCATCTTTTCGACAGTACAAAATCGATATTAAACAAATTCAAAACTCAAAACTACCATTATTAAAAAAAGATATCTAAACTGGCTAATAAGTGTCACAGGTATTAAAATGATAACGGAAAAGTTATTACATCAAAATCCGCGATAAAACTCTTAATCCCGAAGAACATTACCAACACGTAAAATATAAATTTTACGATGATAATCTGGTGGCAGGTACTTTGGCGGTATGTTGTGCGACCACGTTGGCATTTATTTCCACTCGGTGGTATGCCAAAAGTGTCACGGTTACCACTTGGTACAGTTGATACATGGGGAAATGATCATCTATTAACTATATAACACTATATATACAACAACACGCCAATATCCAGTACGAATGAGGAAAATAATTGAGAGACAGAGGGTAGAGCAAGGAAGTGTGGGAGTGAAGAAATGTTACAAATTATAAATGAACCAACAATAACACAAAATTATTTTGAATCAATAAGTCTATAAATGTAAAAATGTTTCTTAATCGATTCGAATGTAAATACTTTCTAATGAATTTATTGTTACGAAAATAATACTTTTTATATACTACTAGTAATTACTCACGGTTTCGTTCGCGTAGTAGCTGAAAATTATGAAATCAAGTGTTGAAATCCGTACAGAGTATACCCTGTCGTACTTTTGTATCGTGTCATTACTGAGAGTCTTTCAATCACTTTCTGGAAATAAAAAGTAGCTTGCGTCCTTTTTTACCACCTTGAACATATAATTTTATGATTCCAAAGATACAAAATAAATTCAGATTCCAAGTTTTGTGATTAGTTATTCCGTTTTAGTCTGGCAGGTCGTGGGTTTAAAATTTGTCATCGCAGATCACTACCCATATTCTACCTCAAATTTAGTTATCAGTAATCATTTTAGCATAATCGAACTAAAACAATATAAAAGCCATCTTTGTGCGAAGTTTCAAGTCGATTGCTTACAAAAATAAATAGGAAATAATATGGACGGGGGCAGATTTTTCCTTTCTTATTCGACTACGACCTTTATTAAAACAATAAAATATGAAGAGTTTGTAATTTTTTAATTGAACTATATTTGCTTCATATAATTTTTTTGACTATTTCGCTAGTAAAATTAATGAGATTATTTTTTTATGTTTAAGCATGTAATTCTTTCCCACTTTTCTTTGTAAATTTAGTAAGAAGTAATTACTTGTGTCAAGGCTTATTCTCGTCAACAACATCTCAGGAAACAGTCGACTTTTCTCAGATGTTGGAGTTTTTGGGTTCCTAATCTGGTCTTCACATGTCCTCATTTTTATTTACTGAATCCACTGGTTTAGACTGTGCGTTATCTGTCAATCAGTCAGTCAGTGTTAGAGTTTTATTAAGAATATTTATATTTACAATCGTTAGTGCGTCTGCAGAAGCCCTCCGCAAAAATATCTTTAAAAATATAGCCGGTCACAGGAATCGAACTTACGACCTATCAGTTCATATAAGTAACTAGTTGCTTAACACGTTTGGCTAGTTAGCTGACTTTTATAATCTAGTATAGTTTTCTATTTTACCTATTTAAAAAATATAATTAAATTCCGTTGAAATTTACTACACGATTCTTCATAATAAATTTTAAATATTAATAACGAAAAATTTGTAATAAATCCTGATACTAACAAACACTAGCACTACTTACACATAAAGAGCTCTGTGTAACTCCATATAATATAACTCGGCGTATAGCTCATATTTCATTTAAATTATTAATGCAGCTCGAGGACAATAAATTATAGTTAATCATAATGCAAAATAATTACAAAAGTGATGCTGTTAAAAGCATTTTGTTCGCGTCACATAACGTCACATGATTTGCACCATCTCGTATTTGTTGAGTACATCCCCTACTGCTCTTCTTGTACCCCCCGAAATGATGTCCCGTGAAATAAATGAAGTTTGTCATCGTCACATGAATATTAAAGTTTTTTGGGAACGTTAACTTTTTCATTTCATTAACAATTGTGTGAATGAAATTTAAACTAGTATAATCGGTTTCAATAAAAATTGGACAAGTAGATTAAAGTTTCGAAGGATAATATTTAGAATTTATTGAAATAATAATGAGGAATTAAAGCTTAAGGTATAAGTAGTAGTATTTTATATTTCCAGACAAAATTTTCAAAACAAAAATTAATTCTTGTGACCTAATAAACTCTCTAGGCCGTCCAATCGTTTTGGATCGTTTTTCTAATTTGTGTAGCAAGGATTTAGTGTTGAGCGATTTTTAGAAGGGGGAAATTTTATAAATTTGCGTCATTGACATGTTAATGTTAACAATGTATTTGTAGCTATGAGTATGACGTGTACACATATACACATATTATATAGGTACTCTAACACATTGTATATACCCGACTGTATGATGTGCTCGTTGGACGCTTTTTGGATGGGTAAAATGGATAAAATTTTGTGAGTTCGCAGATAAACATTGACACTTTCTTAAGCATCACAAAAATGCTTATTAGAAATTTCTTAATCTTAAATAAAATTTTTGCAGTCTGGTATCATTTCCACCGTTAGTTTGAATTACATTTGGTCGTGTAATTTGAAATGCCGTTCCTAGGCATGATCGATATTCATCGATGGTAGAAAAACATCGATGTTTAGCGGAAAAACATCGATGTAAAAACATCGATGTTATGTCCTCGATAACATCGACACACCGATGTTACGAAAATAATATCGAAACATTGATATTACTCTAAGCTATCCAGTATTTAAAAAATCCTGTAGCTTATTTAAAACAAGATCCATTACTTTTATGGCAAGTTCTAGAATCCACTTATCTAAACTTGAAAAAAATTGCCATTAAATATTTGTGTTGCACAGCAACTTCAACAGCTTTAGAGAGACTTTTCAAAAGCTGGGCAGCATTTGTATATCAACAAAGTAACAGATTAAAAGGAAAACTTCTAACAAAGTGACTTTTTTGCAAAGTATACCAAATAAATACTGGTAATATTAATTTTTAATAAATAAAATAATAGATTATAATTGTTGTTTATTTTGTTACATAAACATCGATGTTTTTCGTTTGATATATATCGTATATCGATACTCTTGAATCGATGTTAACATCGATGTCAACATCGATGTTTTTCTAATATCGATCATCCCTAGTCGTTCCCCGACCATTTGGTCGACCATATAATTCAGGTGAATATCGACACTTTCTTAACCATTACAGAATGTTTAAAAGCAATTCTTTAAATTTAAAAAGAATTCTTGTAGCCTGAAATCATTTTCACCGTTAATTGGAATAATATTAGGTCGTATAATATGAAATGTCGTATTCCGACCACTTGGTCGTCCATGTAATTCAGTTAAATATCGATAGTTTTTTAAGAATTAGAGGAATGTTAAAGGGCAATAATTCTTCAATTTTAAATAAAATTCTTTCGAATGGAATCCTTTTCACCGTTAAATGTCGTTTTGGAAATTAAATATCATTTTCTGACCATTTGCCCATAAAATTCGTCTTTTTTGTATTTTTTTTTTTTTTTATACAAAAAGGGTTGTAGACTTGTGGACTTGTGGTATATTGTCCTAAACGTATACTGTAAAAATTTCTAAACTCCAAAGCATAGGTTTTGTAGCGTCAAAAATCTTCCTTTTGAATAACGCTAGTCCCACTTTTTTATTTATTTATTTATTTAATTATTTATTTATTTTTTTAAAGCAAAATGTGAAATTTATATTTGTTTTTGTAATTCATTTTAATTCACACATCTGTTTACCGTTGAGATACTTTCGTCGTCTGGTACTGGTCTGCGGACCGGCGGTTTTGGAAATACTGTTATAATGCACTCTAACCACCTTAAGAAATTAGGGCAGCATTTTATTCAATTATATGAATATTAAAAAGTAAAGTGTAAAATTTAATTAAAAACCGTCTAGTCAGCCTCGATTTTATTCAAAAGTATTATTATTCCACCTAGCCGAACGGATGAATCGACATTTCATTTGAATATTAATAGTATAGTTTATTATTCCAATTGTTTATTCACTTTTGTAAAAATGAATCAACATTTACATGACTATTCCAAAAGATAATTATTTTTTGTTTTACTGTGCATTGCAGTTATCCAGATTGCGGTCAACTGGAAATTTGTCCCGATTCCCATCAAAAATTTTAACAATAGGAAGATTAACAAGGATAGAAAAGTTAAAATATTGTCAAATAAAAAGACAATTTTGTTACAATAAAGTCTTAATTGTCTGTATTTAAAATTTGTGTTAAATGTTAAATAATTCTATGCATTATCATTATATATTATGTCCAATTTTAATGATGAAACATAAAAAAATTTGATAACTATTTAGAAATTTTATTTTGAAAATCGCCATTTCTCAACAAATATTCATATTAGTGAAAACACGCGCCATTTCTTGAATATGACGTAACATTTTGTAGCTAGATATGTCGATTTTGATAATTTTCATCGGTGCAGTGAAATTATGTTTTCTTTTGAATATTTCTATTAGTTAATATATATAGTAATAATAATCAGCCAGAATTCTAACAAATAATTGCTTTTACTTTGACATTTAATGAATATAATCAAAGTTTTGAAGTTATAAATTTTGACATTGACGTTTAGTTGCTTCAAACTGTAACGTCATTAGAGTGATGTATTTTTTCGGCCTTTTTCTATTTTAAAATTGTAGGGTTATTTTTTTTTTTTTTTTTTGATGATTTTTTAAAGAATCTGTCGAAAATAAAAAAGTCACTTAACTGATATGGGAAAACAATGCTTTTAGAATATTTTTGTAACTTCAGTCAAGTACCCTATTAAGACTTTAAATAAAGTGGTATTAGTAAAGTAAAAAAATTGTCTTTTTATTTTAAAATGGAATATCATAAAGTAACGCTCAAATCTATCAAATATAAAATATTGTCTACCTGAAAGAAGTTTTTTTCGAATAGCGGTGGAAAATTTTATAATCATTTTGGTGATTTTATAAAAAACCACTTCTAGTCAAATTAAGAAGATTATTATATTAACAAATTTTTTTAAGTTTTTTGTATTTTTTTTATTATAATAATACTAACTGGCCTGGTCAGTCAGTTTTCCTTCACAATTCCAGATGAATATCGACACTATTTCTTAAGATGACGCCTGTAGACAGATACCCCTACTTCACTTTCGTTTTCCTCCACTCACATCATATGTAACCGTATCAATAAAGATAGAAAACTAATGATAAAAAACGGGCGTTAAATTCCATTATTTTAATTTTATTTTATAATAGATGGTGAAATCGATATACGATTGGGATTCCGAAATAAAATTGACTCTGGTTATGTTAAAAAAAATAACAACAAACTATTTTTCCTGATTGATACTAATATTATATAAAGAACGTAGTTTATATGTAAAGTTACTCTAGAGATTCCCAAACTGGGGCGTCGCCAAGCATCACAAAGGACATCGTGACAGTCTCATTAAAAATGGGAAAATAAAATCAACAGTTTTAGGCTCGGTGAAAGTGTCTGTGAAACTTTTTATTTTTGCTCGTCAGGAAAATAAAGAAGAAATATGAAAAAATGACCCTTGCAGAAGTTTTTTTTTACTGGTTACTTATATTTTAGAGAGAAATTTTTGAAAAATTTGGTTGTCAGAATGAAAGGAAGCTGACGAAATGATTTGCACATTAAGGGAGCCGTGGGTCTCCGTTTGAAAAGTTTGAGAACCCGTGAGTTACTCCATTCCAGATTGAGTTATGCTTAATTTTAAAATAAAAATCAAGGTTTTCTGACTGAATAAATTACAGTATTTATAAATCAGTTTGGGAGAAACATCTCTCTTGAGAAAAATCTGTAATATTTAGCTTTATGACTTAAAATACATTGAAAAATAAACTCGAAATTTGATTTGATATTTTTATACCACGTGACACATTGATTTCCATGACGCAAATTTACACATATTACTGATGAATTGTGAATGCAACAGCAGTTTTAAATCTGTCAAAAACAAGAATCACATAATAATAATATGGTACTTTTTTTGTATTTATGATTAACTGACAATTCATCTGCATAGCCCTCTTCAATAGACATCACTTCAGTTTTCATAGCTCATTCATTATTTGATTCATTCGGTTAACCATCCAACAGGTCAATAATAATTATTATTACAGTATAGCACCGATAATGGAAACATCAGTTTTGGAAATTTTTTGAGAGCATTAAATTAGTCAACATCACTTTTGGAAAGTTGCATCAAAAATGTCAAGTGCATAAATATTAAATTCATGTGCAATAGGCCATGACGCATGATTTTATCAATAGAAACAAATAAATATATCGATAAGTAATGCCCGGACTTATAGTGCAGCTCATAAATTATCCTGTCAAAAATTGCCAGAAAAACGTATCACCATTCGTTAGAAGCGGCACATAATTTATCTATTTTTCATAAATGCATTTACAATTTTTTTCTAAATGCGCTCCGTAGTTTGTGTGCCACGAACTAAACAGGTACTCTACATATATATTTTGTTTTGAAAACAATAAAATTTCATATGAACAACATAGTCGCCCAATTTAAGTTTGTAACATCACTCGCGCGACGAACGAACACAGTTTAATTTGATCAACTGCATGTGAATTATATAAACAACCATCTCAAGAAAAATTTTTTTTTCATACACTAAAGCTATAAATCATCCTGTCAAAAACTTGAATTGTTGAAAAAACATATATGAAAGGAGCGTGTCTTGTAAATTTTTATGAGGAGATATTTCTTGTACAAAGATACAGATAAATTAAAACTATTACATAATTCGATTTCACCACTGGGTTGGTCATCGAAAAGATGCTTGAATAGCGAAATCTGGCAAAAGTTCTAGAATATTTTTTCAATAATCAGAAAAGATATAAAAAATCCTTAATCAATGGATTGACCAACGAAAAAGTAACCAAGTACCGATATTTAGAATAAGTTCTAGAATATTCTTTTTGGAAATTAGAAAAAATATCGACTATCTAATTTCACCACCAAATTTTTCATCGAAAAGCGATCAATTAACGGAATTCGGCAAAAGTTCGAGAATATTCTATTCTGAAAATAGAAAATATATCCAAAAACCAATTTCACCATCGGTTTGGGCATCAAAAAAGTGTCCAAATACCAGAATTCGTCAATAGTTCTAGAATATTCTTTTTGGAAATCAGAAAAATTATTGAAAATTTGGCATCACCATCAGATTGTTCATCAAAAAAGTGACCAAAAAATGAAAAGCGGTAAAAGTTCTAGAATATTCTATGTGAAAATCAGATAAGATTACCAAAACTTGATTTCACCATCGAATTAGTTAGTTAAAAAGGATCCATGTAGCGAAATCTACATGGAAAGTTCGAGAATGTTCTATCTGGAAATCAGCAAAGATTACGAAAAATTTACTTCACCATTTTTTTAGTCATCGAAAAACAGATTGAGTACAGGTGAAAAGATTTGACAAAAGTTTCTATTCGAAAATTAATAAAGATTTCGAAAAACCAATATCCCTATTAGAAGAATTATTGAAATAAAAGCTAAATAAAGATATTTAACAAAAGTTTTAGAATATTCTGTTCGAGAACTAGCAAAGATAACGAATTATTTGTCATAAACTGGTTATAATTGATGAATTTAAGCTCCATTAGTCCCATTGATTTGGTCAACGATAGTGTATTTTAAAAAAAATGACAAATCGTTACTTTTTGCAATCGTAAACTTTTTAATCGTAAATATCTCCTAAACGGTGCGTCGTAGCTCGAAAATAACGAAATTTTTGAAGGCTTAAGCGAAGCAAGTTGTGGGTATTTCGAACGTATTGCGATTGTCAGAACCTACTTTTCGTTATCGAAAATTATTGATACCGCGTAACTTGTCATAAATTGGTTATAACTAGTTAATTTAGACTCTGTTATTCCCATTGATCTGGTCAGTAACAGAACAATTTTTAAAAAAACTACCGTTCGTTAACTTTCGTTATCGAAAACTTTAATCGTAAATATCTCCTAAACGGTGCGTCGTAGCTCAAAAATAACGAAATTTTTGAAGGCTTAAGCGAAGCAAGTTGTGGATATTCCGAACGTATTGCGACTGTCAGAACCTACTTTTCGTTATCGAAAATTATCGATACCGCGTAACTTGTCATAAATTGGTTATAACTAGTTAATTTAGGCTCTGTTAGTCCCATTGATCTGGTCAGTGACAGAACAATTTTTAAAAAAACTACCGTTCGTTAACTTTCGCTATCGAAAACTTTAATCGTAAATATCTCCTAAACGGTTCGTCGTAGCTCAAAAATAACGAAATTTTTGAAGGCTTAAGCGAAGCAAGTTGTGGGTATTCTGAACGTATTGCCACTATCAAAACCTACTTTTCGTTATCGATAATTATCGATACCGCGTAACTTGTCATAAATTGGTTATAACTAGTTAATTTAGACTCTGTTAGTCCCATTGCTCTGGTCAGTAACCGAACAATTTTATAAAAAACTACTTTTCGTTAACTTTCGCTATCGAAAACTTTAATCGTAAATATCTCCTAAACGGTGCGTCGTAGCCCAAAAATAACGAAATTTTTGAAGGCTTAAGCGAAGCAAGTTGTGGGTATTCCGAACGTATTGCGACTGTCAGAACCTACTTTTCGTTATCGAAAATTATCGATATCGAAAATAACGATATTTCCAAAATGGATGATATAAGAAAAGGAAGTATTCTTTCAAATATATAATATGTACTATAAATTATACTTATTTTTCGTTATCAAAATCTTTCGATCGAAAACAGATTGCAAATAGTATCCAATTATTTTAAACTTACAGTTGTGATTTTTTTATATTGTTACTCATGTTGGTTTATTACGTTTTTATGTTCAATAAATAATCAGAAGATAAAATATTTTCCTACTTTTTTGCTTCTACGATAATTTCAATAAACTTCATACCTACTTAATATAACTAACAACTACAACTAAAAGCTAAATTACTTAATAGTTAATACTAATAGTTGAATTTTTCAGTCATTAGTTGCAAAAAAAAATATTTTTGTCATTAGTTATTAATTATTAGTTGCAACTAACATCAAGGCATCTAGCCAGTATTGGACTACTCTTTTGTTGAAAATTAATATGTTAATAAGGTGTGCTACACTTCACTAAAAGTATCATTTTTCTTTGCATTTACATGATAACAATTAAAAAGTGTAAATGACTATAGATTTTGAAATTACAGTTTATTTCCATTTTTTAACCCCTCATACTTGTTTTTGCGCTACTGAAGAACATTCAATTTTTTGACAGGATGATTTATAGTACACTATAGTGTCCGGGCTCTATCGATAAGGATAGTGACAAACAACAACAGACCTCAAAGCGTGGGAATGTGGCTTTTAATTATTGGACATAGAGTGTTTATCTGTATGTATTCTTGTCTGTGGCGGTTTTTATCATACGTAAAATGTAAACAAAATCATTTCAAAGCAAATTAATAAAACGACAAATGAAAAAAATATTTTCTGAAATAATAATTTTTAATTATTCCTTTTTTTTTCTTTTATTAATATTTAAAAAAAAAAATAAAACATAATTTTAATTCAAAACGTAATCTTACGATATTTGTGAATCCCTGCCCCTGGTCAAAAATCATCACTTTTGTCAAGCACCACTTTTGAAGACTACTTTTTCTTGACAAAACTGGTGCTCTGCTGTATTTAAATGAGTTCATTACGAGTACAGTAGTGTACAAAACATTCTAAATGCAATCCATACCCAAAGATAGCGCTGTCGCAGCATTCATATGAATGGTGCGATAGGGGACGAAATTAAGGGAAAAAATTACCCAGTCACTTATAAAAAAAGTCATTTAAATTTTGTGAAAATAATGTTACATCATCTATACTGTTGACAAATCAATCAAATTGGACTGCACGTCTTTAAGTAAGTAATTCATTATCTAGCAACGCTATTTAATTTAATTTAAATTTCCATTGTTAATTGATGCCATTCTGTAAATTCTGCTTGCTGAATATCTTAAAAGCGAGAGCAATAGCATGCTAAGTGATTGAGGCTGTAAAATGCCTTTCATATACGAGTAAAAAAGTTACACAAGAGCCGCGCAACGGCAAGTGCGTAATTCCTTGAGTGCGTACAATTCCGTACAACCGAGTTACATATGTAGAAAGATGATGAATGATGATAAAGATGATGACAATGAAATGAACAAGATTCAGTTGTTCGGTTGAAAGATTTGTGCAGGTCTGAAGCGTGTTGCAAACTTTGGTTCTTTACAGACAGGCGTGTGTAAAGTATACGATTTCGTACAACAGTATGTAAAACATAGCTTACTATATTTGGTACAATAAATAAGTAGTTTCATGGTAGTCGCCGATAAAAGAATTTTTAGTCCCTCCACTAAAGTGATATTATTCTCTATTATGAGGAACTAAAGTTTCTCATCCCGGAATTTTAATTACAGAATTCAAAAAACTTATATTTTAATTAGTTGAATATTAAGCAAAAGCAGTTAAATTATAGTCTACATAAATTGCCAAAAATACATCGATTTATTCTTGTTACACTAGTAATAAGCTCAGGCTAACGCTTAAAAGGAAATTATAACATGCAACTAATTTTTTTTTAAAAATCTTAGGCTTTCTTGGCATTTTAAAAATTACGAATTTTACAGTGTGAGTTTAAGGTACCTCGAAACAAATTTTGATTATAATCCCGAGCTTAAGTTCTGCCTAGCATACCTGCAGTAATAGGTAAATTTTTCTTATGAAAATTCACTAATTAAAAGTTAATTTCATAAATATCTAATTGTAAGTAAAGACTTTAAGAATTGAGTATAGCTTTAATATTACTTTTAATCTGCTTGCTAACTTACAAATTCCATTTTTGGTTAGAAACCTTCATTGTAACAAAGTATTTTATATAATATTCTTTTCTGTTACCGTATCAATTTTGTTCCTATGTTTACATATTTTTCCTCAATAGTGTAAGGCCTGAAATTATTATTTTACAGGTAATTATTATAGTACCTAGATATCACAACGCTTTTTTCCCAACATTAAATTTACGATGTTATGTTGTTTTAATCGAGAATTATAGAATGTTTAATTAATTAAAATTAATTAATTAATATAATGTTTACATTTTGTTTTTCTTTTATTTTATGCTATAATATATACTCTTGTAGCACCGGATTAATTCTCTAGTAAGCCTTAGGCAAAATTTAAATTCGAATCTCATTTAAATTATTGCATGCAAAAAGTTAACAAGAAAGCACAGGCAAGGCAGGTATGTACCCGGCGCAATTATCCTGACGATTTTTTTCTCGATAATTACTAGACATCTTTATATATTGTAATATTGTTTTTGCACTCTTTTGAAATAAGTACACGGAGAGAAAATTCCTATAAAAATTACTGTGCTCATACTACAATCGACGTGTAACAGGCGAACATATCCAATTTTTGTACGGTCAAATTATAAAAATTATAGTTATATTATTGTAATTTTTATAATTTTACCGTACAAAAATTGGATATGTTCGCCTGTTACACGTCGATTGTAGTAAGAGCACAGTAATTTTTATAGGAATTTTCTCTCCGTGTAGGTAATAGCTAATCACTCTTAAAAGAGGCTCTACTTCTCAGGCGTGCTAAAAATTGAGGCATTTTTAGGAATTTTTTCTCTACTGCGAGAAATTTTCTTGAAATTTTGCTCATAGTCTCCTTTCTAACAAGAGCAGAACGGTGTTTTTAATTTCAGAGCTCTTGGAGGCCCCTAACAAACTTTTTCACCTGTTATTCTTTTAGACAGTTTGTGCGTATCATTTGAGACCATGTTCAGAACGACTGATAATTGTTTAGTGTTAAGTAATTAGTAGCAAGTAGAATTAGTAATAAGTAGAACGTATAAGTAGAATAGCAAAAAATATGAAAATGTTGGTAGGTATGTTAAGAAATGAAGATAAAATTAGTAGTAACTATAACCCATTAAGAAAGTCTTTAGAAATTTTTAAGTAGTTATTTACATATTATTAAATCTATTTTTGTTTTTTCTCATTTAAGCTACTACTATTAGGCCCCATAAACATTTCTCTTTTTTTTCTGTTAGATAATCCAGTTCTAACGGAGAAGAAATACACATTTTAAATCCGATATGAACTTTGATGTTGGAGCAACTATCTTAATTATTTAGACCGAATGCTTTCTTAGTGAGGCGATAGTATTATTTATTTACAAAAGTTTTATATTTTTACGATTGAATATTGATTCTATAATGTATCAGTGAGATATAGTAAAGTGAAAAAGCTTTTATTCGAATTTTTTATATTGGGAATTGATGCTCTCTGTGAAAGTTTTCAAACAATAAAAGCTTTCAAGTAAAGTTTTTTAAGGGTTTTTGAAAAACTAGTTCAAAAAGATTGAAAAAAGTATTAGTAACTTATCTCTTGAGGTTATTCGTTCAAAAATTTATTTGAAAATTGATCTAGATAAATTTTTCTTTTTTGTTACAGTCCTGACAGATGATTCCGTGACCACGTTAAAAACAGTGTCGTCGAATAACAAGTCAATTTCAGCCACGACAGAAGCGGATGAAGACGATGATGACGACGCGGATGATGAAGACGATGATTCGTCCGAAATTGAAGATGATGGACGAGTGTATCGATTCAAAAATCCACGAAATTCTCCATCGCCACTTTGCCCCCGAAATGAAGAGCAGGCCAGCTTATTTGTAAGTTTTTGTTTTAGGTATAGTCTGAAATTAAAAAAAAAAAAATCAGTTAAAACAATGAGTACATTTTAAATGTTTAAAATTTATTTCATTTCCATATTTATTTCCGATTTAGTCAAACATTTCCGAATAATGTCGTTTTAACATCTTTAAAGAGGATATACAGAAACAAAATATATAAGGAAATACGAATATTAATACAGTAATGTTCCAATTTTCTCTATACGGGGGTTCGAATTCCAATATACTTACCGAAATTAGAACTATATGTGTTCGGC
This sequence comes from Brachynemurus nebulosus, assembly GCA_035578155.1. Lineage (NCBI taxonomy): Eukaryota > Metazoa > Arthropoda > Insecta > Neuroptera > Myrmeleontidae > Brachynemurus > Brachynemurus nebulosus. The sequence goes on from JAPWDM010000003.1 coordinate 32,119,761, forward strand.
CTAATTGCTCATTTGAATGGACTTCCATAAACTGGTTAGTGTTATTATTTATAAAACACATTTGATAGTGATTTACATAATTCAACCAATTGAAAGTGTGAAGTACAGATTAGAAATCATATGGGGTACAATTTAAAAGCATTCCTTATTTTCACCGATGATGGATTTTTTTTAAACTTCAATTGTCGATTCAAAGATTACGCGTTCGCCTTTGGTGTAAAATTAGATTTTATATCACCAATGAAACGTATACGTACGTATATTTTTACTTGATACCGTCAGTTTGGGCAAATCTGGACGATTTTTTTAGTTTTTTGGCAATGAATTGTTTAGAGTTTATCTAAAAAATTCTAAAAAAAATAATTTAAATGCTTTAATATATCACGATCATATAGAGCAAAAATATTAAAATTGATACTGCAACATTTTTTTTTTTTTTTGGTTATGTAGTGTCCAGATTCGTCGCCCTATATGTGTGGGGCGAATCTGGACAGTGCTTTATTTGCAATATAAATCACATTCAGTCATGCATATGGGTAAAATCGGACATAAAAAGATAAAAATAGTTGAATTTCCAATCTGAAAATTCGTTAAGATAAATATCTGCATCAGCGAATGACTTTTGATGGGTGGAATAAAACATTCCGGATTTAAATGAATTTTATTTCTATTTACCTTTGAGTCTATCATGCAAGGTCGATTTGGGAACATGGAAATATTCAGTAGATTGTCTGAGCGATTTTCTTTTATTTTTAATATCAGAAAGTAGGGCGCAACAACTACATATCCACAGGGGGTCCAACAAAAATTTAAATAATAAAATTTTTTGATAACGCAGTTCTCCGATAACAGTGGAAAATGTCGTCTCCGAAAATTTGATTTTCAAATAAAAAATATTAGTAAACCACTAATAATTTTACTTTTTAATATAAATAAAATAAATTGAAGGAAATTTTCCAGGTAATTTTAGAGGGTTCGGACCCCTTGGAACTCCCCGGTTGTTGCGCTTCTGTCCAAAAGAGCCGATTTTATGTTATCTAGACAGTTAGTTGTAAGTTATAAAAAATGTGCCTGTAAAATAGATAATATCATGTTAACCGCTTTTCTTTGATGTCTAACTCATAACTGACAAAATTTAGTAGCATAGATTGATTTATGACCTTGTACGGTCATAACAATGACGAAGAAATATCGAGAGGTAACTCCATAGAGCACTAGAGAGAAAATACATATTTCTATACTACTGGAACCTGTGTAACCACTTGAGATAGAAAATATGTTGTATACGTGCACGGTGTTTACTTTGTATTTGTGCGGTAAACTCTGTTAGTGTGAGTGGTGATAGCCGTCACGTGACCTTTGGTTCGCATACATGTGTGTGATGTGTGTGATACCACAACGCTACTTGTGCCGGTTCAACAATCAAATTTATTGTTGTTTGACTGACTTACACTGAGCGACGGGTACTGAGCAACTGACACTAAGCAGCCTAAGCAGCCTAAGATGCACATACTTGCACATAAGTGACTGCAGAAAAGAGACAGTTATATTCGTTCTATTTGTTCTGTGGGTAGCTCTGTCTAGATTCGCCCCTACTGTCTAGATTTGCCCCAACTGAAGGTACTCATATTAATTTTACCACCAGAGGTGCGAGTGAGCAACTTTGTGTCGCCAATTGAAGTAATCAGAGCCGGATTTACATAAGAGCAGTTAGAACACATGCCTCCAAGGCTCTCCATACAACAGCAGCCTCCACAAAATTAACAATGAATCCCTCAAGGCAGGACTAGAATGGAAAGTATTCTTACCTTAGAATCACCTTAAAAAATTAAAAATATTTCGAAAACATCTAGAACTAGAAAAATTTTGCTTGTTTTCTTGAATATAAGTATCTATGATTTTTTCTGTTGGACAGGGCCAAAAATGTTTAAGGAAGTGTTCAACAGATGACGACTGCAAGAGCAAAAAGAAGAAATGCCTGTGTGACGGAGCATGCGGCATGTCTTGTATTAAACCAGGTAAGTTTTTCGAAGACAACCTGTCTATAGGGACACAAGAAATTCGCTAACTCATAAATAAAGTGCTACAATAATAATATGCATAGATACAGAACAAATTGCGTTAGCATTTTCTCTGGCTCATAGACTGATATTCCTGTTTACATGTTTTATATACCTAGCATATTGTTGGTATTATGTCGTTATCTCTCTTGTTATTGTTTCGTTATCATATACATATACTATTTCATTGTGTGCGTTGGAACGCCTCTTAACATAAATGCTAATTAACCTACTTTTGCAACAAAAGCACTTAGTCGAAGATGTAGACAAGTTTGCAAGTGAGTATTGCTACGTACCCAAAGGTATACCACTTGATATGGAGTGTTCGAAAACACTGAAGTCGGTATTCCGAGATTCTTATCATTTTCGAGAATGATCAAGTTTAGGTGGGTTAATTGGAGTGAGTGAGTGTAGTGAGCGAAGCTCCCACGGAACAACTCAAATGACACTTACTTGTTCGGTCATAACTTTGTAATTCTTTTACCAATTTAATTTTAGATATTTTTTCGCTGAAATGTTCAGAATATTATGACGAAAAATCTGTTGAAGCCAGAAAATAAAAAAAATTATCAATTAAGGTACCATCACAGTGTGATTCTGCCGAAAAGTAGTCAATTTTCACAATTTTTTTTCGGATGGATAGGATGGGGGAATGGGAATGAATTTTTTTTTACGATTAATACCACTATTTAACAATACAAAAATATTTTTTTATTTTTTTTTATAATTATTAAAATTTTTTTAAAAAAGTGTCTTTAATAAAGGCCGAAATTCGGTGTCCACGATTGCAGCCGCAGTTTTTATCCGAAAAAAAATCAAATAGACGGAAAACGTTTTTTCAGACGGTAAACTGCAAAAAATTTTGTACTTTTTATTCAAACCACCGCCATTTCTTCAAATTTCAAAGAAATGTATAGATATCATTAGGTATACCCTGTTTCAAATACAATTGATCATGAGTCAAAGTTACAAAATTAAATAATTCTTATATTCAAAACAAATCAATCTTCTATTCTTTTCTAAAAACAAACTGCAATCTTAAAATTTACGTAAGTGCAATAATGAAAGAGATAAAGCCAAGAAAACGAAAATTATTTAAATTCATAAGTGATGAAGCATGGTTAAATTTAAGTGAAATGAACCATATTAATATAATTACTCCAAAAATTATTTAGAAGGTATCTAGTATTATATTACATAAAACTCTTCCATTTCGCAATCCACTGGGGCGAAATTGTTAAATGAGAATGATTTAATGTTACAAACTATTGCTGGGATATTAACACATTCAAACATATTCGCTTTAAAAACGGAGGGGTGCATTATACACATCTTGTGTGCGACATAATTGCTAAAGGGGAACTTGCGTTATGGGAGAGTGCTATGTATATATGTAAGCAGGTGTCATATATGATGATAAAAATCGTATAATGTATCTTATGGATGGTATCATACGCAGGCCCGGATCTAAGGGGGGCAAACCGGGGCCCCTGCCCCGGGCGTCAGTTTCAAGGGGCGCCAAAATCATACTAGGTCGGTCTATATCAAATGGTCTAAAAAAAAGTTGATTACCCGACCATTTAAAAAAAAATTAATATTCTTCCAGTTGTTTCTATTGTATTTGAAATATTGAGAACAATTCTTAAAAAAATTATCTTGAACCGTTTAAGCGTGGTAGCCATTTTTGTTTTCCAGTTTGCGCTGATTTTTGTGTTTGCAGCCATTTATGCAAATACACATATTTCATAAACCGTTCATCCTAAATGGTTGAAATAAAAGCCATTTTAAAGGTAATAAATGTCTCTTTCTTTTAGGTGATGTCCATATTTTACCTATTTTCGTCCCTTCCATAAGAAAACTTTACCTAAGGCTGGACATAGAAATTTAGCAAAATTCACTTTTTAAACATTTTTTTCTTATAGAATGAATGTTTTAAACCTCGCTTAGTATTTTTATAAGAATAGCTATACGGCTACAACTACCCATTATGAAACAAATACACACTATTTCAATTGTGAAACTCGTATCCTATAATTTTTACAAACTTCCGAAAACTGACTTTTTTCCGAATGTTGGAATTTTGCGCCCCTGTATCTCTGATGGAGTTGATGATAAAAATTTGAAATTTGCACAACTCGTAGTGCTTTCGGAGTAGATTTATTAAAATAAAAAATCAACTTGTACCTATATTGATCCTTTATAAAAAAAACTCAATTTTTATCGTTCTTATCGTTAAAGTTTTTCTGACAATTTACGTCAAACGTTGGAGAGGGGGGACCATTTTCAAGTTTCCGCCCCGGTTCTAAAAAATCATAGATCCGCGGCTGATCGTACATACCGTATCGCTTAGGTGTGCCATCGGGCTTAGATATAACTTCATTAATCAAGTTCTTTGAAATATTTTATCTTTCTTTAAATTAAATTCATTTTAATTTCATCAATCGTCTATTTTTCACTAATGTGCCCCCCCCCCCCTAGTTTTTGATACACTTCATATCCTGACAGTTGTTTCATCACCGAAACACCGCATTTTAATGTTTAATAGTCAACAAAGTAAGTCTTCTTTTAACCGAATCCCATTCATGTGAAGATGGATGAATATGTCAGCCCATTCCCGTTCCCGCCCTACTAGAAGAACTGTTCCTCACTCGTACGAACGGTGGCAAGTAAGAACGATGAGAGAACATTATCATATTGTTTCACTTGTACACATGTATGTATAAATGTATCTCTGTATGTGTATATTGCTGTGTAAAAAGACTCTATTTACAAATTCCTTAGATATTCAATTTTAATCCCCTTTTTAAGGTAGATTAAGCCCGACTCCTTTCTATGTATATATAAAATTTTGTGTACAAATTATGCCGTTACATGTTAAGTAACTTTGTATATTATGAAAAGTTTGATATTGAAAAAATCAAATTTAGTTTTAGTTAAAATTGTAACACTAATCGACAAAAAAAAAAACTTTTATCTGAGTCTATGTTTTCATCCATTTTTCTTGATTTTTCATGACCAAGTGATGACTATTAAATGATTTTGGATAAAAAAAGTAAAAGATGTGTCACGTTTTCCTCTTAAGTCAAGTAAATACAATGATTACTATACAGATTTATAACCGTTACAGGCAATGGGTACACGGAGAGAAAATTCCTATAAAAATTACTGTGCTCATACTACAATCGACGTGTAACAGGCGAACATATTCAATTTTGTACGGTAAAATTATAAAAATTATAGTTATATTATTGTAATTTTTATAATTTTACCGTACAAAAATTGGATATGTTCGCCTGTTACACGTCGATTGTAGTATGAGCACAGTAATTTTTATAGGAATTTTCTCTCCGTGTACAAACGTACCTGCTGGTGGATCTTAAACGTTAAGGCACTCAAATGATAATAATTCATCTGTATTACCTCAACTATCCCCGATTATAAGTTTTTTTGGTAACAACTTAACTCACATTTAATTAATTCCATAAGAATATTGTAATTTGGTCAATTTTTTCACTGTGAAATAGGACCGATTTTCATAACGAAAAAATGATAGAAAACATTTCATTGGTCATTTCATTCTAGGTAAACACGACAAAAACGAAAAAAAGTGTTTGTTGGTAACGTAAAAGCCCCCATTATAGAACGATATCTAATACTGGAACAGTTTTGACATTTACATATTAATGAAGTTATTTCTGAAAGAAACGTCTGATAACAAAAATTATTATTGACAGAATGATTGTTTTTCAATTTAAATTCACCTCGCATTTAATGTTTCCTTACTTAATTAAAGAAATAAATATGTAAATATCAAAACTGTTCCATTATTAGATATCGTTCTATAATGGAGGCTTTTACGTTATATTTAATTGATTGCAAAAGTAACAAAAATATTAAGTCATAATATGAATTATGTTAACTTATTTTAATCATTGTCTTTCATATTAATTACACCCGAAATTTATATATTTTTTTTTTTGAATAAATTTGTGTTTTCTAGAGATCACATTTATTGCCTAAAGGCAATTTAGCGAAAGTAATTATTACCCCAAAAACGCTTCAACTTCGCTAATATATTTTTGTTAGTGACAGTTCTCGTTAAATTTTGGTTATATATCAACACAAATTTATTCAAAAAAATATAAACCTCTCGCGGAATGACAAGTGATAAAACTTAGTTGGAAATCTAAAATCACGATCAGGAAACCAACCAACAGATGAACTACGTTTTTCTAGGATTACGTCGGAACTCAAAACTAGCTTAATCTAATTCAGTTTTCTGATTAAGTAATTTTTTATTAAACCAAGGTTTTTGAAAATTCAATCGTGACTTTCGAACTATTCTACTAACAAAACGATATGCTAGTATATACTTAATTTGATGACGAAGAAAATGGAACGAGGAAATATTTAGGCGTTTCTTGTACTTCAATAAATGATCCTCATTAATTAACTTGTACAATTGCTACACCCATTTTGCTACAAAAGCTAAAATTCTAATACACAAGTGAACATGAAATATTTCTATACAGCCTTATATGTATTTACAGAAAGTATTTTCTTATCTTCAAATTATTTATGGACCATTAAATGAAATAATAATTTATCGAGATTTTCATGAGTTTTCATGAATTTTCATGAACATTGCTAAATTATGACATTAACTCTTATAAACACTTGTCAAGCCAAACATTTATAGAAGACACAAGACCCGTCTTCATTTTGCATTTCAACATGTACTTAATTGTTATACCGCGCACCGTGTTGTTGCTTATATTAAAATTTACATAGGTATATCTAACATGAACATTCTCAGCAAGATATTAGGTAGTATGTATAGCAGAAAGTTGGGTATGTTAAAACGATATACAGAATACAGAATGGGGAAGGATGTGTAACGATATTATTTATGAAATAGAAGAATTTCGATTTCAATAAGGATATAATTGTCAAATAACTTGAAAATTTTTCCGAAATTACTTGGAGGTAACGCAAAACGTTATAACTAGCAACTGCATGTTTTAGGAAAACTAATTTCGAAAAACCGAACAATATAATTAATTGACTCCTAAATTCTTAATTTCGTTTCTTGCCAAAATTGTGAAGTAATTCGAATCTAATTATGATCGACATTAATCTTTCTAATTTATGCGCGAAAAATGTGAGTCTAATTAAGGTACCATCACAGTGTAGAATTTTGAAAAAATCAATTTTTTTTTTGGTCTTATCTTAAAGTGCATACAGTTATGTATGTTCTCTCAAAATTTCAAATTGAAATTCGAATTATTACGGTCGCTACGACCACGGATCAATGGATTCAGTCTAAATACAAAATTCTGTGGATCGATAGGCGTCCTCTGGCGAGATGTTATACCACTTAGATTCAGTCTTTCCACAACCAGTGAACGTATAAGATCAATATTGTTATCACCACAATATCACATTTTTGTAGAAACAATTTTGAGACAAACTTTAAACGCATTTGTCTCGTAATGCCCTTTTTAAAGACGGTACCCACTCTCAGAGGGAAAGTTTCCAAGCTATAAGTTTGAAATTTTGACAGAATATTCTTTATTCCATTTTCCATGTTCATATGGAAACTGTTTTTTTTTTTTTTTTTTGAAATTTTTCTAATTTTTTACACGAGAAATTGTTGCAAAAAGGGCCTAAATTTTGTACTTTTTATTTAAACCGCCGTCATTTCTTCAGATTTCAAAAAAAAACCTCCCTAGGTACATAGCGGCTTACCTACAGATTGATAATCTATTTGTTTTTTGTTTTTTTTTTTCAAATAAAAACTGCGGCCACAATAGCCGCTCTTTTTAAAGACATTTTTTTCAAAAAATTATAATAATTATAAAAAATAAATAAAAATGAATAAAAAAATATTTTTGTATTGTTAAATGATGGTATTAATCATAAAAACAATTCATCCCCATTCCGCCATCCTATCCATCCAAAAAAATTGACTATTTTTCGGCCGGTCGCACTGTGATTATACTTTAAAAACAAATAAAGTATCTTTCATGTCAAATGCCCACAAGGGAAATATAGGGTTGCCATAATTCCAAATTTTCATTGTAATAATAATTTAACATGGAATCTAATGTGCAATGATTAATAAATTTCTGGGACTTTATTTGATAGTGGACTGTATTTTTGGAGAGGCATTATATTTGGCTATTTTTGGACTGTTACATAACAATTTGATTCCCAATCCCCCCCTGTCGGCGGCTTTTGTTGAAACTCTTCTGGCAAAAGTGCTGCCTTAGAATTAGTCATGTCAATTGTAGAATGTGTTTAATTTTAGATTCATGTTTCCCCGTCTGCTAAATTTTTAGTACACATTTTAAATTAACCCAGTAAATTACCTAAAATGCCTGCGATCGACTGTCGAACTGTTCACGATCGACCGTTTGCCCACCCCTGAATTTTGTACAAAAGTTCATATTAACTAACACGTTGAGTTTCAAGGTGTTGAAGAAGTAACGATGAGAAGAAAAATGTATAGTATTTCTTGATTTAGATCTTTATTGAATCTAGGTGAGACCAATTTATAAGTAAGTTATCGCCGTCACTACATTCTCTACGTATATATATTTTCATCTTTATCTACCACATCAGCGAGTAATGTGAACTTTAATGAGGCTTTAAAGAATAAAAGCTTTTTAACCTCCATTCATACTTCGTACTAGTGTTTATAGCAAATAGTTTGAGCTACACTAAACACTCTTAGCCATATATTTGTAGACGTGAGCAACACTGTTGGGAGTGTAACGCGAACATCATGCAGGTATTTTCTAACCGTTCTGTTATTAACATCTATCGTAGGTATACCTAACTCGTATATTAAAATGAACAATATTCTCACTTTATTTAGTTTATTGAATTAAACGGACGTGGAAGTGAGATGCGAATTTCCAATTGCATTATTCAATTTGCCTTTTTACAGTGATTTATAAACGATGTGGAATACTGATATTCAAATGAATCAGGTTGCAACAGGGTTTTTCTGGGATTCTCTGTGTCCGGGTTTATATCAAATTGTAACACAATATTACTGGTTGAAGATGAATGAGTTCCTGGTGTTATGAATTATGGAATTGTTTTCAAAAGTGTGAGGGTCAATTTATTAGCACTCTTATTCATAATTTGCGGGATAAAGTATAAGACGTTTAAGGATACATTTTGTGATTTGTCATAAAACTAAATAAATACATTCGACAATGTTATTTGCATCTGTGTTACGTGATAATTTAATCCCCTGTATAAGGGGTGGGCAAACTTAATACTGGTATGATCGTTATTAATTTTTCTTATTTATGGGTGATCGACTCCGAAAAATGCGAGTTAAATTACGGTACATACAATTATGCATGTTCGAAATTCGAATTATTCGAATTATCGATAGGCGTCTTTTGGCGGGATGTTGTACCACTTTAGATTCAGTCTTTCCACAACCAGTGAACGTATAAGATTAATTGTTATCACCATAGTATCACATTTTTGTCGAAACAATGATTTGAAACAATTTCGAGGCAAAATTTAAACGCATTTTTCCCGAAATACCCTTTTTAAAAACGGTACCCACTCTCAGACGGAAAGTTTCCAAGCTATAAGTTTGAAATTTTGACAGAATATTCTTTACTCTATTTAGTGATGAGCAAATGCAAGACCAAGACCAAGACTTGGCAGTCTTGGTCTTGGTCTTGTTCTTGCATTAAGAATCTTGGTCTTGGTCTCGCTAGAGCAGTTTGAGTCTTGGTCTTGGTCTTGGTCTTGCAAAATGCAGTCTTGGTATTGGTCTTGGTCTTGGTATTGCTAAAAATCTTGCACTTTCTTGCATTTTTTTATTAGCGAATTTTTTTCTTCTAAAATCAGAATTTTCTCTCTTTACGGTATTAATTATACTTTTAAACTATTTAAATAATTTAGCAAGAGTCTTGCTTTTTTCTTGCTATAGTCTTGGTCTTGCTCACTTGAGTCTTGGTATTGGTCTTGCAGCCATACTTATAGTCTTGGTCTTGGTCTTGGTCTTGCAAAATGCAGTCTTGGTCTTGGTCTTGGTCTTGCAAAAAATGCAAGACCAAGACAAGACTGCAAGACCAAGACTAATTTTGCTCATCACTAACTCTATTCTCCATGTACCTATCGAAGTTTTTATATGTTGAAATCTTCCTATTTTTTCACACGCAAAACTGTTGAAAAAAGGCCTAAATTTTGTATTTTTTATTCAAACCGTCACCATTCCTTCAGATTTAAAAAAATAAAAACTTCATAGATACATAGCGGCTTACCTACAGATTCATAATCTATTTGATTTTTTTTTTCAAATAAAAACTGCGGCTACAATCGTGGGCACCAATAGCTGCTCTTTTTTAAAGACCCTTTTTTCAAAAAATTATAATATAAATTACAATAAAAATATTTTTGTATTGTTAAATAGTGGTATTAATCGTAAAAAAAATTATCTCTATTCCCCCATCCTATCCATCCAACAAAAATTGGGAAAATTGACTATTTTTCGGCCGGTCACACTGTGATGGTACCTTAAAAACAAATAAAGTATCTTTCATGTCAAATGGCCACTAGGGAAATATAGAGTTGCCATAATTCCAAATTTTCATTGTAATAATCATTTAATACAGAATGCAATGTGTAATGATTAATAAATTTCTGGGACTGTATTTTTGGAGAGGCAATATATTTGGATATTTTTGGACTATTACATAGTAATTTGACTCCCGATCCCCACCTACCGGCAGTTTTTGTTAAAATTCTTCTGGCAAAAGTGCTGCCTTGGAATTAGTCATGTCAATTGTAGAATGTGTTTAATTTCAAATTCATGTTTCACCGTCTGTTAAATCTTTAGTACACATTTTAAATTAACCCAGTAAATTACCTAAAATGACTGCGATCGACTGTCGAATTGTTCGCGATCGACCGTGCCCTATATCAACTATATCTCCATTAATGAAAAATATTTTCTTTAAAAATATTGAATGTAGGCCAGCGAACAAACACTTATATTAGTGCAGTGTTTCCCAAATTGTGTTCCACAAACAGTCATCAAATATTGCGCGGAAAAATTTTAAAAATAGTATCCGGCAAAAACTTCGACATTGATTATGGGTAGGGTTGCCATCCGTCCGGATTTCTCCGGATTTGTCCTCTTTTTGAGGCGGGCGGGGTTTTCGATGCAGTCCGGGTTTTAGTTACCAAAACTTATATAAGAAAAATTTATATTTTGTACATAATTGCAATGATTTTATATTTTATTATTTCAAAAATTTATGAAATTGCAAATTGTAAAATTTTTATATAAGGATCTTCTGTTGTATTCAACAAAAAGAAGTACCTTGTTAAGGTACCATCACAGTGTGATCTACCGAAAAATAGACATATTTTTGGGATTTTTTTTCAGATGGATAGGATGGGGAAATGGGGATGAATTTTCTTACGATTAATATCACTATTTAAAAATACAAAAAAATTTTATTTTATAATTATTATAATTTTTTGAAAAAAGTGTCTTCAAAAAAAGGGCGGAATACGGTACACACGATCCGAAAAAAAAAAAAATCAAATAGATTATCAATCTGTAGGTAAGCCGCTATGTACCTATCGGAGTATTTTTTTTTTTTTTTTGAAATCCCCCTTTTTTCCACACAAAAAACTAAAAAATTTTGTACTTTTTTTCAAACCGCCGCCATTTTTTTAAATTTCAAGAAAAAAAAAAGCTCCCATAGGTACATAGCGGCTTACCTACAGATTGATAATCTATTTGATTTTTTTTTCGGATGCAAACTGCCGCGGTAATCGTGTGTACCGTTTTCCGCCATTTTTTAAAGACACTTTTTCCACAAAATTATAATAATTGTAAAAAATAAATAAAAATGAGTAAAAAAATATTCTTGTATTGCTAAATAGTGGTATTTCCCATCTTATCCATCCGAAAAAAAATCGCGAAAATTTGTCTATTTTTCGACCAATCATACTGTGATGGTATTTTAAAGGTACAATAGGATAATAAAATACATTAAAAATTGGAAATTACCAGCAATAAACATCATCTGTAAAAGATACATAAATTTTCTAATGGCAACCCAAATTATGGAGATGTGATAGACGGAGCGGCAGATAAGACGAATTTACAAGAGTTCCAATATTGTTTCTTTGGAAATGTAACGGAATAAAGTACATTAAAATATTCAAAACCGTAAAACAGGCGTTAATTAACTTTTAATTTTGACTATATTTTTTGGTGTGTCATTATCTATAATTTGGTCGAACTTATATAATTATATCATTCAACATAAATTTTTGAAAAAAAGTGTAAACTCAGCGTTGCGCTAGTGAAATAAGGAGTTTAGGAATTCTCATTAATAAAATCTACTACCATAATCACAACACCCTCACCCTATCTTCCTGTCTCTGACAATTTGTAACCGCAACTTTATTCATCATACGGTTGGTCACACACTTTACTAGATTTTCTATATATGTCTTTTCCTACAACTTATTTAACAATGACAATAAGAGCCCATAAAAAGCCTTTTTTGTCAACCGATAATATAGCAAAAAGAAAATCATAATGAACTTTAACATACAAATTAATTGCGCACAAAATGTGCTTTTTATGTGTGTACAAATACAAAAAGCTCCGTGAGTGACAAAGAATAATATTTAAGCTGTTTTTTTGTAAGCGTTTAAATGAGTATTTAAATGTGTGTATATTTATAAAAGAAACTGCCAAGAGCGGGTCGAACACATCCATAATAGAGTCTCATAGATAGCCTCTCGTAGCTTTCTGGGAATAAATGGAAAAAATTCCAATCAATTTTTTTTTAAGAAATTTTACATTGGGTAAACGGTATAGTTATTGGACAAGACACTCTCTTTTGGAGATTATAAGGCTTATGGTAAAACAAACTTCCTGATTTTTTAGTTAAACAGAACCCTCTAGTATCTATTTTTAGAAAATGCATTCTGTGTTAACCATAATTTACAGAAACCTGTAACTACGTCATTTTTAGCATGGTCTAAACTGCCATATAGTTGGCAGTCGAAAAATTTCTTTTAAATTGAAAATACTTTTATTCGATTGGGAATCATTTGGGAAAATTTAGGAATATAATTTTTTTTATTTAGGACATTATAATTAGTGAGTAATTAATTAGTCTTTTTTTAGCGTATAGTTAGCAGACATGAAAATAAAAAATATTTAATTTTACGTTATTTGATAGTAAATAGTTTGGGAAGAACATTAAAATTAATCACACCATTTGGGAATTCATAATTAATTAATTATGCCGATTTTTCTGTTTACGATTTTACATGTACAATATATTTAATGACTGACGCCACTGAATAATATGGCGGCAAAATTCAAACACTTTTGTATGTTAAAATTATGAATTATTTTTCGAATTGTACTTCATTAGTATGTTGTATATTATAACATAACTTTTCAATTCATACTTTCCGTCAATAAAATTATGTAAATTGTAAGTATACGACATACTAATGAAGTACAGTTCGAAAAATAATTCATAATTTTAATATACAAAAGTGTTTGAATTTTGCCGCCATATTATTCAGTGGCGTCAGTCATTAAATATATTGTACATGTAAAATCGTAAACAGAAAAATCGGCATAATTAATTAATTATGAATTCCCAAATGGTGTGATTAATTTTAATGTTCTTCCCAAACTATTTACTATCAAATAACGTAAAATTAAATATTTTTTATTTTCATGTCTGCTAACTATACGCTAAAAAAAGACTAATTAATTACTCACTAATTATAATGTCCTAAATAAAAAAAATTATATTCCTAAATTTTCCCAAATGATTCCCAATCGAATAAAAGTATTTTCAATTTAAAAGAAATTTTTCGACTGCCAACTATATGGCAGTATGGTCTAAGGCAGTTTCGTTAAAAAAGTTTACTGCGTCTAGTGAGCGACAATCATTTAACAATATCCTACTAAATTGAGAATCATCGTAAAGGGTTGATCAAGGAGTGGATAAAGGCTGTGTACATGATACAAGACTTGTGGAATGTGGAAATGCGCCAGAAATTAATAAATGCAATTTTTGTCCAATAACCGTATTTTTCTACAAGCACAATTTTAATATTTTTTTTCAGAGACTTACCAATATGTAATATGAAAGTTTTAAATGGTACATTAAAGTAGACAAGTCTTACTTTATTTATGAATTTTTTCGTCAAAAATAAAGTTACAACACGTACTTTTTCTGTATTTTGTTTTGAAAATTTTTTTTAACTGTCCAACAACTATACCGCGTACTCTTCCTTAGGGGAAAAAGTGAAATGAGTGAAATATTACTTTCTGGCCAACATGTATTTTTGCATTTTTTTTTTTAAATTTTGCAGGAAAAATGGTTAAGTACAAAATGAGAGCTTATAAAATTGTCTATAAAAAGGTTTTTATACCTGTTTTTTTCTGAGTTACTATTTCTATAAGAAATGAACTTATAAAGTTAAGCCAAATTGCTTGATTATTAAATTCTACAAATATCCAATCCCTATCGACCTGGCCCTCCCTGCTAGTAGAATTAAAAAATTAAATAGCACAAATTATAAGCTATACTTATGAACTTAATAAATTTTGATTGCTTATAACATAACTTTTGAGTGGAATGGTTTTTTTTATTAGGGTATTTTGATTTTCATAAATGTTTATATATTAATTACTGATACCCACTCCTGCCCCTAAGCAATTCTAAAAATATAAAACGAAACGGAAAACTCCTACAACTACATTGTCAACTTTTTTTGTTTGTTAGTTAATCTAGCCGATATTTATACATCTTACAAATCATTCTCATAATTTAGTTTGAAGAATGGTGAAGATAAGGATCTTAGCAGGAGCGGGAGTTAACCCAAGCATGATGACGTTCATCCTTTAGTATCAGAAAATGTAATAAAAAGAATATTAAATCTTAAATTGAACTTTTTAAATTAAAATTTGTTCAGTTCTCGAGGAAAGAAATTATATCCCCAAAATCGGATGAAATTATACTTTCCGTAAATTTACGACCAGTGAAGTTATTTACGAAAAAGCACATATAAACCACCCATCACCCCGACTATTCCACCCTGTTCGAGCTACAAATAATGAAAATTTAAGCCTTCTGTCAAAAAAAAAAAAAAAAATGTTAAACAGAACAAAGACGAAATATAACAATTTATTACATCTGTCTCATAGAAACTCAAAGTGAAAAACTGATGAAAATATAACACCGCATAATTTATGCGACACTTCACATTCAATTATCTCTTCTGTTTGGCGAGCTTTTCGTTGATAGTGGCAACAAAAAGCGAAAAAAAGCCACACAATACAACGACGGAAGACAGAATTAACCGTATACGTAATGACAGTAACGATAATAATATATCAAGCACAGAGATATTACTTACATCTGTCTCACTCCGCCTACGAACCTCTCCGCCATCTCTAGACAGCATCTTCTGTAAATTACATACTTTGGGTCTGTGAGGAAAAAATGAAAATACATAACAAAAGAAAAACGGTGGCCTTGACAATGAAAAGAAGTGAAACAAACTGAATTAGTTTTTTTGAAGTGGAAAAGAAATAGTCATCACCAAGAACCAATTGATAGTCAATAACAGTCGATATGTAATAGCCTTTGATAATACTTATCATACGTAGTTGAATTGTTCATCTCTTTTGTACTTGTCGTACTTGCAGTGGCTGGTTCCGTTTAGAGAGACGAAACCATTGATAATTATTTACATGTCAAATACTACAACATTGGATGTGATCATTTAAACGTACCATATTTTTGTTGGTAATGTGGTAATGTTTAACATTGGTTTTCGGACGTATTATGTATATATGTGTGGAAAAAATTAACGGAAGAACTACAGGCGATTCGTATAAGTTAAGCCCGAGAGTCAATTGTATGATTTGAATTTATGAGATATAAATCTTTGAATTTTTGTTCAAAGTATTATTGATATTATCAGGGCTGGGAACTATTTAAAATGATTTCATTTTAAATAAGTATTTAAAATACAAAATGGCATTTTGCATTTTCTATTTTAAATAAGTTCGGTCAAACCAATTTCCATTTCGTATTTAAAATGGAAATTCGAATCCATTTTCCATTTAAAATGAAAATGCATGTGCACTCAATTTTATGTGTATATGTATGAGACACTTCATATTAATCATAGAATTCGAATTGAACGCAGTCTAACAAATTGTGTTAAATGTAAGCCGATTCAATTTTTTATAATTCGAGTTTCAATATCACTTGAGTTAAATTTGTTACTAGAGCTGCTGATTCTCTTAAGTCAAATTATTCTGACTCAAGTTGTGTGCTATTATCTTTAAGACAGGTCGATACGATATGTTTTAGTATTTCAGTAGATGATTATAATAGATGATTATCATAATTTAGAAGTCGCAGCTGTAGCGTTGCCAAGGTTTGATTATGTCAAGGCTGAATGAAATTTTACAATATTTTTGAGTAACAATATTTCAAGAGTTAAATTTCGCTTTCATATCATGCAAACTTTATAAAATTGTCTCAAAAGACTGCGCTCTTATATAATTTCAATACGTTTGACATATTCTTAACTTTTTTTTTATTAATATAAAAGACGATAAAAGATTTACAGTATAAAAAATTAAAAAAAGCATTTTGTATTTTATAATCCGTTGTAAATAGCCATTTTCCATTTTCTGTTTTAAATATGTTCAGCAAAACCATTTTCCATTTTGTATTTTAAATGCATTTTTGGAAACCATTTTCCATTTTTTATTTTAAATGGTTTCTATGAACCATTTTTCCCAGGCCTGGATATTATCACTTTGTCTTAATTAAAACACTTGAACGTATCAAAAAATACTTGTTTTGAAGTTTCTTTAAAGTTAACATTAAAAGTATCACGACAAATTTTAATACCTAACTATTTTTGCAATTTATTATATCGTGTCGGGGTCCATTTTTTTTCTAGTAAAAGCTCGATAAAACATTATTGATCCTCACGAAGTTTGGGACTAAATTAAGTCTCTTTGTACAGTAATAAATTAGTGATAATCCAATAGCTTAGGTGTAAATAATAAAATAAAAAATCCAAACTGAAAAATTTGCAAAATACCTATAACTATTACCTATATCTAATTAAGGGGGTACTTATTCTACTCTAGAGGCTCGATTTTGAGGTGATTTTACGGGCGTAATAAAAAACAAACAGTAAACATTTTTAGTATCAACTTTTTTAACAGTTTTTTATTGATATTTGAAAAGTATAAAAATGTATAATATAAAAATGTAAAAAAATTCAAAATTGTAATCGGTATAGGCCGGCAAAGTGGGGACTCAAAAAGGTGTCTCCTGGTTGACGTGATTTCAACCCTCCTATGGTGATCTGGAACATAAAATTTTAGTTAATTCTTAATTAGCAAGGATGTAGAATTAGTTGGACGTAGCCGACTTGAAAAAATAAATTTTTTCACAAAATAGCGTCCATTTAAAAAAAAACCATTTTTTCGCCTCCTTTTTTCAACTTTGGAAATTTTTTTAAAATAGTAAAAAAAGTTCCAAAAACCCCTACGTCGGACCAATTTTGATAACATTAAGAAGATCTGTACCAAATTTCAAGTAAATTGGTACGTTAGAACTTTAGATATCATGTCAACCGTATTCGAAAAACTAGCTTCGAGTAATTTATATTAAAAATTTGAATTTAACCCTGAAAAAATACACAGTATACAGGGAAAAATAACCATAATTCCGAAAATGATTCGAATTTCCGTAAATCTTTTAGAGGCTCATTCTTAAAAGTCTGAACTTTGAAAATATGAAAAAAACAAAAAATCGAATTTTTCGATTTTTTAGACTAAAATACCCCCTTATAGTGATGAGCAAAATTAGTCTTGGTCTTGCAGTCTTGTCTTGGTCTTGCATTTTTTGCAAGACCAAGACCAAGATCAAGACTATGTATACCAAGAGCAACACCAAGACCAAGACTATCAGTATGGCTGCAAGACCAATACCAAGACTCAAGTGAGCAAGACCAAGACAATAGGAAGAAAAAAATCAGACTCTGGCTAAATTATTTAAATCTTTTAGAAGTATAATTAATACCGTAAAAAGAGAAAATTCTGATTTTAAAAGAAAAAAATTCGCTAATAAAAAAATTCAAGAAAGTGCAAGATTCTTTAGCAATACCAAGACCAAGACTGCATTTTGCAAGACCAAGACCAAGACCAAGACTCAAACTGCTCTAGCAAGACCAAGACCAAGATTCTTAATGCAAGACCAAAACCAAGACCAAGACTGCCAAGTCTTGGTCTTGGTCTTGCATTTGCTCATCACTACCCCCTGAAGTAGGTCTATAAGTCAAGTTATGCGTGCACTTTTGTATGATAGTATTTTTTATACGTAAAATAAATTCAATTAACACTTCCACCACGGTATCTTCAAACCATATTCATAATTTGAGATATTGTAGAACACCTGTATGTTTACAACTAAACGTGTGAGTTGCGACCATGTGTAGTACACAAATATGTAGTGAATACGAAAAACTGACCTGATTTTTTCATTTGTATTGTGTTTAATACGGGAAAAACATAAACAACATACATACTTGCATACATATGTTTTTTCAGATGATGTACTGTTTTTATCAATATGGAGCATCGGTTCGTATGATCACTGCTGTAAAAAAATAAATATTAAAAAAAAAAAATGTATAAAAAACATATTACGCGAATAATAGTCAAGCCCCCACCATATTATACTATAACCCCTATGAAAATTATGGTTTTTCCACTTTGGCGCACATACAAATGAGGGAAAAACTAAACGCATATATTTTCAATACATTCGTCTATATTTGCTCGTACTACCTACTACTAATTGCATTTTATAATACACAATTGAATATAGAGTACAATATTATTGACTATACTGGTTTGTTTAGGCAATTGTCCAAACATTCGCGTATATTATATTGCAGCCATTCTTGGTTATTTATTCATTTAGGATTTTAATCAATATTATTTTAAATTGGTGAGTAAATATTGAATTTATAGATTGCAGTTAAAAACATTTTTAGTATTGAAGTAAAAACTTGTATAGACGTACCACGTATGTATATCTTTCTCATGGGTAGTGAATAATATGTCTGACATGTGACCCTAAAAATTTCCACGTTTCCGATTAAACTTGGGTCAGGAAGTCGATTATATTTTGTAATATCTACCTAAATTTTAACATACTGTGAGTAAAAAGAAAATTAAATTTTATTATGTTCTGTTCTTTTATCTACAGAAGGTGACATTAATTACTCAATTTATTATTAATCAATTTACACAAAATTGCAACTTAAGCGTTCTTAAACAAAATATTATATAACTATCTCAAATCTAATCAAAGCTAACTAACTATGGATTAACTTTCTTGTATCTATTTTAGAGTAGATACCAAATTCATAAACAGATTTCAAAAACTAGGAAATTTTTCTAGTTAAATACAAAAATACCCCTGTCGCATCATCCTGCATAACATAACCAATTTCCGTTTATAAAAATTAATTTTTCTCGGAAAGCAGTTTACATAAAATAACAGTTCAAAAACATTTTTTATGTAATTTTTTTTTTCTCTATCCAATGATATAAAAAAATGTCGCAAAAACTTTCGAAATTTTGCAAATTTTGCCACGAAAAATGCCCAAAAAGCCGTATTCTAGGCATCGAACGTATCTGGCTGAAGAACTTGTCCAAGGGCTTAGTACTTCCAATATTTTCACAAAATTTCATACAAATGGGTCCATTCGTTCGAAAGTTATCGTGCGGATACATATATACATACACATAAATATACATAAATTTTGGTGAATGTTATTTCCGGTTTCTACGAACTTTAAAACAAATTTCTGTTTTATTACCGGACTCAGGTTGCATCATGAGAGTGGAGTGGGTGTAATAGTTGAATTACCAATTCAAAAATTCGCCGATAATATAACTCCTATGTTATGAAAATGACTTCATAGCAATTGCTATAGAAATTATGACAATGAGGTCGATTTTCGAATGTTACAATTTTAACAAATTTTCACGTTTTGAGTGTCCTAGAGTCATATATTGTCAATAAGACATATTGTCGTAAACCAATAAGTGTTTTGTGTACGTATATGGAATTTCTGTGGAAGTTCTGTGAAAGTTTGTGGAATTTCTTTTCGTCTCGGTTATCACGAAAGGAAGAAATGATACTAACTTCGGACCGATTTTATTCGACACGCAATTACATAATGAACACTTGATTACATTTGGACGATCAGCTTTTTTGTTTATAGCAGCATATAGTAAAAAATAATTTTTATTACTGAACATTCGGTATGTTACGCAGGATGGTGCGGCAAGGGTATTTTCTATTTAAACACATTTCTATCAATTTTTCTAAATATAAACATTTTTGTTAAAGTTTCTCCTTGATACAAACTTTATCATAATATTTCAATTATATGTTAAATGAAAAAAAGTTATTTTTTTATGTTTCTTTATACTGAGTTGTAAATTACTTTTAGAGTTTATCCGAGAAAATATAAAATATATCATAGAAGATAATAAAATTTTCAATGTAATATATATTTATTAACCTTTGTACATATATCTTATTCACTTCTTTTTTATGTGTTATCTCACTCAATTTATGAAAGTAATTTCCTGAATACCCTTTTTTTTGTCAAAAAAAATAAGTTTGAAATAAGTTTCTCATCATTTGCTTTGTTTTCTTTTTTGTTTATAAATAATAATAAACTTTATAGCAGCAACAAATGTCAAACTTATACACAAATAAAAAATTGAGTCACTTGAGTTATTTTTTTAGCAATAAAATGGAAATTAACTCCCGCCAGTAACGTGTAAATATATTTAAATCGATTCATTCATCTCCGAGAAATAAATATAGAAATTTCCAGATTTATTTGATTAAAGTATATAGGATTTATTTCTGAGTAAATATTATATTTCTTATATTCGGATTTTATTTACTGCGTGCCGAAGACAGAAACTGTAATCGGCTTAAAATAAAATCAAACATAAATTTATACATATACCTATGTTAGAAATATTGTCGAAGATAATACGCCGAAGATTATCGAATATAACGAGTGATTCACTAAAAAACGAATATCGAAATATAGAATAACTATTATTGGAGTATTATAAATTGTCAAAACTAGTACGATATTCCTGAGAGATTCTATCTTTAGACAGCGTACTATTTCTATTTTTGCGAAAGACTCGGTAATATTAAGTAACAAAGATAACGGTGGGAACGCTGAACACATGTCCTTTAAGGTCTGATGTTTACTGGACGCAAAAAGCTAAGTACGGAAACGGACGAATAATCAAAACAGTTGTGAAGAAGTACTTTCTTGTACATCGAAGCGGTCTCCTTCGTCCGTTTTCGTGCGTATAATTCCCACATACGAACAGATTCAAATTTGCTTGGATTTTTCGCCCGAAAAAATCTGATAATAAAATATTCAGTTACAGATTAGTTCTCAAAGGCATTGTATATTTATTGTGGTAATCATAAGAAATAAAATTTAAAAAAACCCTCATTGAGTAAATGCTTCACAATTTGATTAGTATATACTGTTTAAAAATACTGACGAATACTGGATTAGTGTAGGTGGACAGCAGACGCATTATTTTAAGCAAACGACAAACCGGTGTATTCGTCCAAATTGCACTTTTACTGTTTTCTGTTAGCAATGGACGTCAGACCTAAGAGTTCTCTTTTTACTTTGGCGTACTAAAGAGGGTCATAGCTTGTAGTGATGTCGAACCGAGAAACAGTTAGTTAATTAACCGATTAATAGACTAAAACGGTTTTTCAGACAAAATTAGTCATCAGTCAGAAATATCGAGCCTAGAGGCTAGAATAGTCGGCTAATCGACTAAATATTTAGTCGAATTCATGAACAGGGAAACCTAATAACTTTTTCAAAAAAATATTTTCTTTTGAATTTAATTATCGACTTTTAAGGTTTTTCATTTAAGGAAAAGAAAGATATGAGATATCATAACGTGTTAATTATAAAAAATGAAAAATCATACAATAATTTTCTAGTTTTCATTTTTTGAAAATAATACAGAAAAATTGTTAAATTAATGGTTTTTAGTCATTCAAAAAAAAAAAAATTAATCATTTTAGTCATTTAGTCGAGGACAAAACAGTCGACTAAAAAATGACTAAATGTAAGCAAAATTAGTCGACTAAACCGATTAATCGATTAATCATCCGACATCACTAATAGCTTGATTAAACATAACTTAAACACTAACCAATGGAATTAGCTGCAGTCAAATTACTATAAAAATTAAATTTGAAAGTTTTTACATCACTCTTAGGAAAATTATTCAGAAATTGGCATTTTGGTGTTTGTCTAATAATGTGTTCAAAAATATACGTTCAGCACCTCCACCGTTACCACATTTTTATCATAGACTAAAGATCAAACTCTATTTTTTTTTTATTTTACATGCCTAGTCAAATTTTTTTTTACATTTCTTGACGATTATAGCTATATTATTTATGGCCTGCACACTGAATTCTTTCAATTCTTTCTTTATTTCAATTATTTTTAATATTTTGCAACAAGTTACAAAATGTACAAATATAATTATGTACATGGGACATGGTAAAAAAAATGCGTCAATTTTTTGAGGTCATAATATACATTCGTCAATAAATATCGTATTCATGTCCGGTTAATAGATTGTCCGCTTAGGAGACCGCTAAATCAGGCATATGCAGCTTAGTCAAGACCGTGGGCCGGAAAACAAATATCACATCAAATCGCGAACCGGATTTATAATTCGTATTTATAAGTGCAGTATAAAGAGAAACTCACAATTTTATTTCAAAGAATTAATATTAAAAAAAAAAACATTAACATTGTGAGAAAGGATGTAAATCTGGATGTGTATAGTTATTAGACTTCCACTTTCAAAAAATATCTGGAATGAAAATTTTGGAAAAAATATTCGGTTTACATAATTATAATAACAATAATAAAGTTTGGCGTTCGTTTGTTAAACATTTTGTCTATAACAAGCATTACCCACATCATTATTTTATACTTTATTAATACATTCAACAATTACTTTACGTTATGCTGTGGGTGGAGGGCGAAGAAAATGGTGCAAGGCTAGGATTTAAAAAATATACATTTGCAGCTATCTTTTTGGAGGAACTATACCAATATTTATCTGGAATATTGTGAATGAAAATTATTCAGTGTATTCAGTTCATTTATAGCCTTGAATAGTAAAAATAATAATTTAATGGATAATTTCAGTTCTTGCACCATTCTAAAGTTTTCTTACGTACATACCTCATTTTTGTCTTTAGCATCTTAACCTTTCGAAAATAGAAACTTAAAAAAATGTTTAACTATAACACATCCTGTATACATCAGTATTAGGAATACCATATCTCCAAGGAATATATTTTATCTAAAAACAAATTTCATACAATTTATTAGCATCATTTGCAGTCCTAATATATCGCAATATGTTATATCTATGTCCCAAATATCTACGTGGTAGGTATAAGCAACATCAAGGAACCAACAGGAGCTAGTAATCGTTCTGAGTAAAAAGCAAAATACGTTCACCAATAAAATATATGGTGATCGATTGATTCGAGAAAGGTAAATAAAAATAAATATCGAAAAGGTTCCATTTGACCAAACAATTTATTTTGTTGATTCTAAGAAATGATATTTTCAAAAAATATATTATTATGATATATCAAATATTAATTTAAGAGTACTGTCTAGTCTAAATTTTATTATTTCGTATTTTGATTTAACAATATTTTAGAGTAAAACTCCGAATATTTTAAATTTTATAGCTATTTATATCTATGAACTATAAACTTTATGTGACTTTTTCGAAACTGTTATTATTTTACATATATTTTATTGTGGCCGTTCAAAAAGCTAGGATTATGTTTATCCGATTTCAGTTTCTTTAAAATATTATTTTCTTCATTAATAATACGGTTTTAGTCTGGGAAATATAAATTAAGTACACCAAATCATACGATTAATGAGCTTTTTTAGTATTTGTAATATTCTTAATTTTTTCAAATCATTGGAAAGAAATTTTTAATTTTTTTTTTTAAATTTTTATTTTGTACAGATCGAGAATGTCCAGACTTACCGGAGATCGAATTAGGAACCGTTACAGTGACTGGACGTCTTTTCAGCGACAAAGCCACCTATTCATGTCAACATGGCTACCATGTCGTCGGATTAGCAACACGAACTTGTCAAGCCGACGGCAGTTGGTCTGGAAATGCCCCTGCGTGCAAACAAAATAGTAAGATCTAATTAAAAAGAGGCGTCCTGTCAGAGATTAATAGAAATATTTTTTTATAGTTTACTGTTTAGCGCCTCCGACTATAGAAAATGCCAGACATAATGCGCTTCCCGAACAAACAACTTTCGATTTGGATTCAACTATACAATACTATTGTAATACCGGCTACGAAACTAATGGTTACCCGCGGGCCAAGTGTTTGGAATTGGATCGGCAAGCGTCGTGGTATGGTCCGGATATTAATTGTGAACGTAAGTATTCAATTTTTTTGATGTACGAGAACAATTTTCGAAAGTAAATTAACTATTTGTTGCAGCCAAATCGTGTGGTCCTCCGGCTGGTATTTCACATGGATGGCATGCCGGAGACTGTTACACGTATGGGTGTCGTGTTCAATACCAGTGTGGAGAAGGTTTCGAATTGGTCGGTAAAAAAGAAAGATTTTGTGAAGCCGACGGAAATTGGAGTCCAAGAGAGTTACCAACGTGTGTTTGTAAGTTGTGTTGCTAGATTTAGCCTCACGAGATCCACAAAATGTGATTCAAAATTTGCATGTAAAAAACTAATTGGTTGTATACCAAAAAAAAAAAAAATGATAATAAACTTTGAGTAACTCAAAAAATTTTGTTTTTTGATTGATTCTCATTAACAATTGTTTCCGATTTATGGTCGGTGTAGTGGTCACAGCTGTGCAATGTCCGCCGCCGGAAAATCCAAAGAACGGCAAGGCCATCTATACGTCATGTTCCTACAACAGTGTTGTGAGTTATGAATGTAAATACGGCTATGTACTGGTTGGTGAGGCAACCAGAAGATGTGGCGCCGATCGCAAGTGGACGGGACAAACGCCAGTATGTAAAGGTGACGAATATCTAAACTAACTCATTCAATCTCTATTCAAGTTTCAAACCTAATTGCTCACTGTTTTAAATTTTTGCACGAAAATCACCATTCACACTAATTCACTAACTTTTTTTTTCTTATCACGCTATATTTTTTATATTAATTTCACTTAATCCAAATAACATAGAAATAAATTGTGGACATCCGGGCCGTCTATGGAATGGATGGCTCGAGAATATTGAAGGTGGTACGGGGCTTGGTGCTTCAATTATATTTCGTTGCCACGAAGGTATGAAATTAGAAGGGCACAGTTCCACTGTATGCCAAATTGATGGTAAATGGAGGTATCCATTACCAAATTGTTCAGGTAAGGTTCAATAATTATCTCAAAATTATTAACACTCAAAAGTTGAGTAGTATCACCCAAAAAATTTCGTGCACGCTGAATTGAGCTCAAAATTCTTAGACTCAACAAGAGCACTGCTTTTCACAATTTTCTTAATTTAATCTTTCGAAAAAACAAGAAAATTTTTTCAAAATTGCTGAATTACAAATTTTTTTTGAGACCGACTGGACTCCAAAAACTTTTATTGCTGAAATCTCTTCTTTTATTTTTAAAACTAATCCGCAATTTTTTATTTCACTTTAGCACCGTGCGTTGTTCCACATGTGCAACAAGGACAGGTGTACTTAATTTCCCGAGAAAATGGCACAGAAATCCAAACTTCAATCTCCCACCAAACGCTGGTACAACACGGTGAAGAATTGGGCGTAGAGTGTCAACCACAATATGAATTTTTCACCAATCAAACCCCCGTTACCTGTAACAACGGTACATGGACTTTAATTCCAAGGTAACAAGCAGAAATATAAATCTTATAATCAAATTTTTGCTAACGGTGTTTCCATGGGATTGCAGGTGTGAACCGGCCCGTTGTAAACACATGCCACGTTCACCACGGAACGGTATGGTGATAGCACCCAAAACAGATCACGGCATGAAAGCCATCTTTAAATGTAAAGATGGTTACACGTTGAAAGGCAATTATTCCGTTGAATGTTCGTATGGAAATTGGACCGGCGAAATACCATATTGCCAAGAAGGTACTCGAATTTGGACTCCACAAATATTTTTCCTTCCTTTGTACATGATAAGGGTCCACTCTTTTTCAGTTTACTGTCCATTCCCTGGATATATTGAACATGGTAAAGTCCTTCTTGTCGGTAATATGGGTCTCTATGACTATCGGCCATACGTGCGCAAAGTAACAAATAATAAACAAATTATGTATGATTGTGATAAAGGATATGTTTTGGGTGAAGGACCACCGGGTGCGACGTGTGTCGGGGGACGATGGAGTCCTAAACAACTTCCTCGGTAAGTTCGTACACAAGAGCTCATGATTTTGTTGGACATTAAAAAAAGAATACTTTTAGGTGTCTGCCAGGACTACATCCACGATTACGTTGGAGCAGGCGCCGCCGATCAGCGGAAGCGTTCAAACAGCGAATGAAACGATCTTTGTTTGCTCGACAGTTCCTTAAAAATTACATCGAATCTGAGAGATCAGTCACCAAACGTGATCAATTAAACTATTTGACTTTGGAAAAACAAATCACTTTTGATAATATATTCAATAATTTACATAAACACCGATCCAAACGGCAATCCCCATTTAAATTTGCTCGGCCTAAATACTTTTTACCAAATGTTTGCAACTCATTGGATCATGAACGATGTCACCCTAAACACCCGCCTTTCTACAAACCAAAAGTTGAAATGTGGAAATTATTTTTTAAAAATATTGGTTATAATATTTCGGAGTTAGAAAATGTCACGGAAGAAAAATCAATTGTCCAAGCCACAACTGAATTTTCTTCAACAATCCAAACAGTAATCCAGAATGTTTCGGAGTATCAAGAAGTTTCCGAGAGAAATGAGATTAAGTTAAATGAAACTGAAAACTTTGTAGAAAACAACAAACTTATATCTGACAAAGAAAAAAGCAATGAACCTAAATCCCGAAAGAAGCGATCACTTCTATCTCGTAATAATCAACACACTAATCACCTTATGAATCGTAACAATCAACATGGAAGTAATCAGTCCGTTCGACGTGGAGATCGAAATCGTTCCACACAAAAGGAAAAGCAATCCCTTCCAAATAATAACGTTCACCAGGACAAAAAATTGAAGAAACACCAACGTCCCAAAGGACCGTGTGAAATATTATCCAGTGAACCGTACGTTAACATTGAAGTAATCAAAACCGGGCGAGATCCGAATATTACCTATAGTTCGGGCACTGTTGTCCGCGTCACCTGTGGTAAGGGCTATAAATTGAATTTACCCATCAATGCCACAGCAAAATGTGTTCGTGGTATTTGGAAACCACAGAAGCCAGAATGTGAAATACTGCCTTGTAGTGTACCAAATTCAAAATATGGATATTATCGATATGTGATAGAAAGTACACAACCGGGTGTTCCACAAGTGGCCAGTCTTCTTTTGGACAGTACAGTGGATATTATCAACGAAACTGTCGAAGTGGAACACGGGGAAGTGGTAAAATTTTCGTGCCTGAAGGGGTATAATATAAAGGGACCGACGAATTTGAAGTGCTGGTATGGAGAATGGGCTGTCCCTGCACTACCAGAATGTATTCCATCCCCCTGTGAACTTCCTTCAATTCACAATGGCCAATATCTAAATGGATATCGAGCTGGACTTACAATCGGAAACGGTTCATTTGTAAATTACCAATGTGATACATTTTATCGAAAAACTAACGCCCAACCGATTCAGTGTATTCTCGGGGAACTGTATCCGAAAAATCCTGGTTGTCGTTTATCACGTCCGACGCTAACTGGCTCTGGAATTTTAGTAGGTGTCAATATAAAAAATCTAACAGAAGATTTAGAATATCGTGCAGGTTCAGATATTAGTCAAAACGGTGGCTTAGATTTCATGGACAAACTAAGTGCTAGAGCCTGTGGACGACCTGCACGAGTTCAAGGCGCAAATATTTTCAAAAACGGAGCACCTTTATCCGAGGATAATGAAGAGGATATATTTCCAGAAGGAACTGAAATTATGTTTGATTGCGTTAGCAATACGTTAAGTGAGAAAACCTCTTGGAAAATTATTTGTGAAGATGGAAGCTGGATTGGGCGAAGTTTCACTTGTGGTAAGAATAATACTTTGGAATACTATGCCTATGCCTGTTTGACGCACAATTAAAACTTTTTAATTTTGTTTTTAGAAACTGAAGTAGAACCTCCTGTCATAAGCTCACCTCAGTTTGCCGTAAACACTTCCTGCACTTTCCGAAATAATGAACCTAACGTAGTCTCCTTTTATAACGATCAAGAAATTCGTGAAGATGTTGTTGAATTTCCCCCAGGTGCTGTACTGGTGAGTCGTTGCGCGGATATTGGAAAATATGCTATGGTTGGACCGAATAGACGTCGATGTATCGGTCCTGAATGGGATGGTCAAAAACCAGTTTGTTTTGGATTGAATCAAGAGAACGATTATGCCATGGAAAAACCTCCGACAATTTTATTTAGACATCAGTTAGGCCCAATCGCTCAAAGTAACGACGGGAAATTGATTGTATATCCGGGCACAATTTTACATATGGAATGTCTATGGATTCGGCGTTTTGGAAATCCTAAATGGAATGTCAGCCATAATTATCGGTAACATAATTAGTTGCAATCATTCCTTTGTTTCAGTAATTTTTATATACATTTTTAGGAAGTATCCAGAAGGATGGAGTACTGATCCAGGACGTGATTCTGGTTTGGAATATCGTTTGTCTATCATTCATGCTACTAAAGAGGATTCTGGCACATTCACATGCGTCACACCAGCTCGACAATCCCATTCTGTTGAAGTTGTGGTAAAACCTGTACATTGTTCCCCTCCGCCTCAGCGGAAAGGTCTGATAATCAACAATAAAAATACTAAGATGAACACGAAGTTACAGTTGAGTTGTCAAAATAGTAATTCCTTGATTGGAGCATCGGAAATCACTTGTCTCCCTTCTGGTAACTGGAGTCATCCGTTTCCTATATGCGAAAGTGAGTTAAATTTTTAAATTTTCGATAAAAGGGGTTGTTTGCAACTAAATTTGCGTCTTTTTAGATATTGAATGCGGTGATGTCTTCGCACCTACCTATTTCAATAATTCGTATAATGATGAATTCAGCATTTTGAATCTTCGAGCGGTAATAGTTTCACGGGAGGTCGGAGGACGAGCTGTTTTCTCCTGTACCCCCGGTTTTGGGTTACGTGGTCCTGGTGAAACCGTTTGTCTATCTACCGGTGAATGGGCATTACCATTTCCAACGTGTGTTGGTAAATACAATTGTTTGCCAAACATTTCGAATAAATTTTAATTTTTGGATTGATTCGGTCTAGAGGTACAATGTGATCCACCGGGAGTACCAGAAAATGGATATATTCAAGGAACTGCGCCCTATAAAGCTGGTGATATTGTTCAGTTCAATTGCAATCCGGATTTCATGATGGAAGGTCAACCGATAATTGCGTGTCAGGATAATTCCAGGTGGTCAGGACCGATTCCAAAATGTAAGTTTATTTATTTGACTTCCCATAGAATGTTTTCTAATTTGGACTTGTTTTAGGTGTACAAGCCTGTTCGTATCCCGGGACAACAATCAGTGGTCGAATGTCGGCAGTAAAATTCTATTATAAAATTGGTGAAACGATCACATTCTCTTGTGACGAGGGTTTAATTTTACGCGGCGCTCCAATGTTACGATGTTTAAAGAATGGAAAATGGTCGAATGCGATACCCACTTGTGTCAATTCTACAAATAGTTTAGCTAGCGAAACAACGAAACGCACATTGTTAAAATCTGATCAAATTTTATTTAACTATTAAAGTCAAAACGAATTTTTCAAGGACTTTATAAAAATCTACTCTATAACAAAATATTTAGTAAAATTTCATTTTTATTAAAAGGCTGATTAATTTTTTTTGTTACAATGAGATACGAAAATTTAGCATTTAAGCGTTACTTAAAAGTTGTTTACATATTGATAAACACTAAGTATTATAGTATAGTGTCAATTTTTCTAAAATATTTGGCGTTAAAAAGATTTCATGACTATTTTTGTTTGATAATTGGTACAAAAGGACTCTACAAAATTAGCAAGTATTTTTCAAAGCTGGACTAAATCACAGATTCTAAATGTTGTAAAATATTATATAAGCATTTATGTGATTAAAAATTTGATTCAAAAAATAGCATGACGTAAAATTAATAATACATATCAATGTCTAGTACCATCTGAACCACATTTGGAAAAAAATTTACTTACTTTGCTGTAAATCCGATAAAAATCACGTCAGTTTCCATAATGAACGCTTAAAAGATAGTTCCGGTGAAGTTTTTGTTAATCATTCCCGAATATACAAATGTAATACGTAATACAAATGGCTATGGGCATCGCCAGGCAATAAGTTCGAATGGGGGAAAGGTGAGAGAGGGGATAGCATAAATATGAATTTTAAGTAAAAATACAGTGCAAGCTCTCAATAATCCATTTCACGACACCTCAGTAGATGTTCTACTTCTTCTGCCAAGCTGTTTTATCCTGAGATTTCTAAACGCTCCATATGAATAATGTTATTTTCAATAATGCAATT
This sequence comes from Brachynemurus nebulosus, assembly GCA_035578155.1. Taxonomy (NCBI): domain Eukaryota; kingdom Metazoa; phylum Arthropoda; class Insecta; order Neuroptera; family Myrmeleontidae; genus Brachynemurus; species Brachynemurus nebulosus. The sequence continues at coordinate 32,150,750 of JAPWDM010000003.1, forward strand.
CCTAAAAATTAAACATTTCGTTCATTTATTTATGAATAATAGATATTGGTAACTAAAAAAGGAGAGAGGAAAAAGTTGACGTTAGAGATGGACATTTAAAAATTTTAATCTATTATAAATATTCTCGATTAATACAGTCATATTTTATCAACAGAATTTATTTTTTGTTAATAATGGAAAATACAAAAAATATACTTTATATAGTTAATAAAAATCATGTAAATTTCTAATAAAAAGTACGAAAATTTTAAAATTAAAAAAAAAAAGAATTATGTATAATGTTTCTTATACTATAAACTAATATCGATTTTAATTACCCATGCCATTGTCTATTTCGCTTAAAGTTAAGCATGATTTATCACTTACGAATTTAAGGAATTCCCGTTTTCCTAATTTTATCTCTTTCATTGTTGCAAATGCGTAAATTTTAAATTTGCAGTTTGTTTTTAGAAAAGTATAGGAGATTTATTTTTTTCGAATATAAGGATTATTTGGTTTTTAACGATGACTCATGTTCAATTGTATTTGAAACTGGGTATATCTGTCATTTGTCATTAAATATTCATTGTTATCTATTGGAATCATTAATATTTAAATATAAAAGGCATTTATTTTTCAAATTGATGCTATTAATTATTAATATTTTAAGAAGTATGTACAAATTTCAATATTTTGACTAACCAATTTTATTATTATACAATGTTATTTGTTACTTGTTAGAGTTAACGATTGTTGGAGCTTAGCTGAAAGATAAATAAATCCACAAATGAGACAGCTTAAGCGTATATATAAAAACCTGTAGTTCGAAAGTTGTAATGAGCTGCATTTTATACTGCTTACTGAGTAGTCGTGCATCGGCTCCACAAGAGCAAACAAGTATTGTTAGGTCGTGGCTATTGTTTGTTAGATCGTGGTTACATCTTTGTTACCATATACATACATACAGTAGTTCTATAGTACGTATATACCTATGTAACTGCACCCACCCCGCAATACATACATATCGACAATCACACATACTAACATCCACTATACTACACATACAAAGACAAACTCTAAATATGTATATAACCATAGAACGTGGGGAGCCTCCCTGTGACGTATGATAAAGTAAAATTGTGGGGACAGCCGACATGCTAGCTATGATATATGTAGTAGTTTGGCCCCTTGAATAATTCAAACAATTTTATTTTTTAATGACTGGAATTTATCAAGAGAAGTGAAAGGAAATGTAACGGTGTAGAACATGAAACTAGAGTTTGGGCAGTTTTCCCAAGAACTTTACTTGTCTACTGGAAAATTTGTGTATTATTGGGAGCTTCTACTCTAGATAAAATGTTTTTTAATTAAAAAAAAATTAAAAAATTAAAATTTTGATATTTTAAAGTTTTAATTACCTAATAAAAATATTTCCGATTTTTTTTTGCAATTTTTGCACTTCCCTGGTTCAACCGTTGACAATGCCCTTGCAAATGACTAAAAAATATAAAATATTTAAAAATTTTCTGTGCAACCTTTTAAAATCATTTTACAAAAATTTCTAGGCCAGAAGGTATTCTTAAATTTAAATTATTTTTTTTTTGGGGTTGTTTAGATTTTTTACTTTTGTAGAGTCATTCATAAAGATGTGCTAGGAATTCTATATCTAATTACTGCTCTATCAAATTAAAGCAAATTTTTGATTAATTTTGAGCTGATAAAGTTGATTATATTACAAAAATTCAATGATCGAAACAGATTATTGTTGTTTTACTTTGCTCCAGGTTTCAATTTAATAGCATAACAATTTCAAATAGTGTCCGTAAGTTTTCTCCAGACAATTTTTTTTTTTTTTTTTGATCAATTCATATTTGCTGTAAATTAACTTGTAACTTTCATTGCATGTAACTATGCGTGTAAATTTTAAAAGGATATTTAATAAATATTTCTATTTTTTCCGACTTTTCTTCATTTTAGCATTTTTTTTCACTACTAGAAACCAAAATTTCACTATAGTAAGTATAAAAATTTTACAAGCACTAAAATCTAAAAATTTTTATTCATGGCAAAGAGAATAAAACAAAACTAGTTGCTAAAAAAAATAAAAATACTATAAAAATTCTCATAGTTGACATGGTTTAAGTCAATTAATATATATATAAAGTTAGTAGACATACTGGGAGTTAGGCTGAAGCTTACCGGGAACAAGAGGATGGTGTCCATTGAATGCCACAATTTTGACCATACCGGACTGTTAATCGATAACAAAGATACTGTTATCACCAGTACTGTGTAAGCGACATTGCCTAACTTTTTCTCATCAAATGGTTTAGTTTATCACTTACTCAGGGTTCAGCGAAAAATGATTCGTAGAATTTATTGAAAATAGGTAATGGTTTTAGGAACGCTTTTAAAATATAAAATGAATAATGATTTTGTTGGTGTATTTTTTACAATAAAAAATAGAAAATGACTTACACCACAAATCCAATTTTACGTAGTGAAAGAAGTTAGTTCTTTTTTCGTAACTAATTGTTTTTTAGAACTCCGATATGAAAAAAGGCTACATTTTGAAGATAAAACATATTAGATTCCTTATGCCTACTCTCAATTCTCGCAAAGTGGACCGAGTACGAGAGTGTAAAAAGTCATTTCATGGTTCTTCCTGGCTGGTGTTATAACGGTATTCCGACTTCAGCCAACTTTAGCGATTACTTCGTCGAGGAACTTCGATCGAGAGTGTAGAGCAGGCATCAGATTCTCATGTAATAAAAAAAAAATCAATGTTTCATTTATTCATTCAAAATATTTCTTAAAAACATAATTCAAAAACAAGTAGGTACAGTTCAACAAATCTGACTTTGCCGCTTCAAGGTCATTTTTTCTTTATACTAAGTACTAATAATAATAATGCGTTTAACGTCCGTTTTTGAGACTACTTAATCTATAACAGACGCCACCCACATCATTATTTGTACACTTTATTTATTCGTTACAAATTTTTATTCATTACATTATACATTTATGATGTGGGTGGAGGACAAGGAAAGTGGTGTGAGGGCTAGGATTTGGTAGGTATGCGTCTGCAGCCGTCTTTTGAAGGAACTATGCCGATATTCATCTGGAATTGTGAAGGGAAACTGCTACTAAGTACTATCTCACTTCTTTAAGAATGCATTTTTAATGACCTTGAAGAGGTAAAGTCAGATTTGTTGACCTGTACCTGCACGTACACATACCATGAACATACCAAATATATGTGTTTTTATTTTTTTTTCAATATGTTCCACCCTTTTGACACAAATAAAATTCAGGGAGATGAGGGAAGTGCTTGCGAGCTTCCTTTTGGTAGTAATAAGAATGTGGTCACTCTTGTACAAGTAGCTAAAAAAATTTAACTAATTTTTTTTTCATATTTTATTTGATGTCCATTTTAAATGAAAAAAATATATAATAAAGTACTGGACATAGCAAACAATATGGATTTTGTTTCATCGTTTTATCTATAATAGTTTACGAGAAAAAAAAGTTTGAATAAGACCACTATTTTTTGGTATTTTGTATTATAACTCCGCGAAACAGTGCCGTCTTTACCCCAGGGGCACACAGGGCACGAGCCCAGGGCCCCCAAGCTGAGGGGGCCCCCGAGCCCATGCTCATATAAAACTTAAGGAAACAAGTTATACAATATATTAAGTGCTGCTGTATAAATAATTAACATAATAAAAATTGTATAAATGATATATACATAATTAGTATTTATGAAGACGATATAATATAATATGTAACTGATATTAGTGATATTTCACATAATATAGTTTGTAAATTTATAATAAAAAGCCATAAATTACATTAATTGACAACTTTTTAAAAATAAGCTAAAGAACTCCTACAATAAAAAATTTCCCAAAAAACAAGATAACTTTATGACTTTTTGAGATTTTTTTCATCTGTCAATTCCTCTTTTTTAACTACTTGTAAATAATTTATAGTTATATTTATGATCTATGCAAAGTATATACAAACATCAGGACTACAATCACCCTGAGCTGCTATAAATATTTTAGCAAAATACAATATTTACCCTTCTTCAGAAAACAATTTAAAATGGTTCTTCCTTTTTAGTTTATATTAGTTTATTACATATAAATAAAAAATATGTAGATAAAAGGACCTAACAATTTAGTTTCTTTTTTTAAATCTTTTATTTCAATTTATTTTGAAAAGTATATTTGTGTTTTTAATAAGTAGATTTATTTTTACTTAGATCTGGACTTTCTAAAATTTTATGTGAAACATATGTGACCCTTTTGTGACCCTTCTTAGAGCTAGACTAGTTTTCTTTTTCTTTTTTTTAAATTATTGCATCTGGAACCATTAAAATTTTTTAGGTACAAAAATATATATAAATAAATTTTTCTTGTAAAACGTATATTACAACGTTATTAGTGTTCCTAAACTGTTGTGTATTAAGCTGCATTTATAATTTTGTGCAATTATGTCGAAACGAACATATCTAAGTGGTTCAGAAAAAAGAAAAAGACTTGCTATGCAAAAAGAAAATAGCAGCAAATTACCTAAATTAACTTCGTTTTTTATTCCGGAAGAAATTAGTCAACAGTCTGACTTTTCGACTTCAACGTATCAAAATGCTCCTAGATCAGAGACTTCGAAATCAAGTTCAGCAGTTCAAGAAATAGTCGCAAACACATCGAGGTCTACATCTTCTAACTCAGAAAATTGCGACTTATTAACAACAGCAAATTCTTCAAAGTCACAATCACAAGCACAGTATACATTCACGAATAATTTAGATGAAATTTCAAATGATCCTGGTACTTATTGTGACGATATTTTTACGGAAAAAGTGCGCGAAATATGGATTCATAAAGGACCAGAGTTTTTTCAAAATAAAGACTGTGAATTCTCGGGAACCTCTTCAAGTTTCTGTGATGTGCGCGGTAAAATAAAAACTAGAAATTTGACTAGGAACGTTTTTACTCGCAAACTGACGAATGGTGAATCCGTAGAACGGAAATGGCTTCTATATTCACCTTCGAAGAAATGTGTGTACTGTTATTGCTGCCGTCTTTTTAATAATACTACGAACAGTAACAGTTTGAGCTCTTCCAGTGGATACAAAGACTGGAAGCATATAAGCAACCAATTAACGGAGCATGAAAATAGTTCACTGCATAGACAATTTATGATGACTTATGTCGCGCGAAGCAAAACGGCTGGTCGAGTGGATTGTGACTTACTATCGCAATACAATACACAAGTAAATTATTGGAAGAATGTACTGAAAAGGATTGTGGCGGTTGTAAAATTTTTAGCTTCAAGAGGATTAGGATTTCGTGGTGACAACGAAATTTTGGGATCGCAAAACAATGGAAATTACTTGGGATGCTTAGAATTACTTAGCGAATTTGATCCGTTCCTTGCTGATCATATAAAAAATTGCGGAAATCGCGGAAAAGGAAATACTTCCTATTTGTCTGCTAATGTTTGCAACGAATTTATTAATATAATGGGAAAGAAAGTACTGGCTACGATTGTCAATGAACTAAAGACAACAAAATATTATTCAATAAGCGTGGATTCCACACCCGATCTCTCGCATGTCGATCAGTTGACCTTCATCGTCCGATATGTAAAAGACGAAGTGCCTGTTGAAAGATTTTTGCAGTTTTTACCTATTAAAGAACATAAGGCTCAATATCTAGAAAAAACGGTTTTGAATTTTTTAGAAAGCCATAATATTTCGATAAAGGATTGCCGAGGGCAGAGTTACGATAATGCACCAAATATGGCTGGAATATATTCAGGCTTACAAAAAAGAATAAAAGAAAAATGTGAATTTGCTCTTTTTGTCCCATGTGCGGCACATTCACTAAATTTGGTTGGCGTTCAGGCTGTGGGGTCTGTTTTAGAAGCGGTAGCATACTTCCAGTTTGTCCAAAAATTATATAGCTTTTTCTCTGCTTCGACTTATCGATGGAATATACTAACAGAATCTTTGGGTACAAATAAAGTTTTAAAATGTCTCTGTGAAACCAGGTGGTCTGCACGTGCCGATGCGGTTAATGCTTTACGCAATGGTTACGAACATATTTTGGAGGCTTTAACATCAATTTCCAAAAACACAGATCAACCAGCAGAAATTAGAAACGAGGCCCAAAGTCTCAGCAAAAAAATGGAAAAACTAGAGATGATTATCCTAACGGAGATATGGAATGACCTACTTCAAATTATTAACAAAGCAAGCGTAAGCTTGCAAAAAAACACCCTCACAATGGACACTGCAACGAAAATTTTTGGATCTCTTGCTGATTTCATCAGTAACGCACGAAATAATTTCGACCTTTACGAATCGGCAGCCAAAGAAAAGAATCCAGATGCCGAATACAAAGATAATTGTCAAAGAAAAAGAAATCGTAGCACGCGTATCACATTTTTTGACGAGTCGTCAGAAAGTGTACACTTATTTGGCAAGGAAAAATTTAAAGTAGAAACGTTTATTCCTATGATCGATACACTAAGTATTCAGTTAAAGCAACGATCGGAATCATACAAGGGAGTTAACCAACGTTTTGAATTTCTTTCTCAGTTGAATACAATCGAACCGAGTCAGTTGAAAAGCAAATGCAAAGAATTTGCAGAATTTTATCATGAGGACATTAACGCTGATGAACTCAAATCTGAATGTGATCATTTAAAGCAGTATTTGAAAAATCAAGTAAACAGTAATTTAAGTATATCTGCCTTACATAAACTAATAAAAACAGACAAATTAGAAGAGATATTTCCAAATGTGGAAATTGCCACAAGAATATTCTTATGTCTAATGATCACCAACTGCAGTGGAGAGCGTTCATTTTCAAGGCTGAGAAGAATAAAGAACGAATTAAGGACGACAATGTTACAAGAAAGACTTAACAATTTATCAATTATGTGTATCGAAAGTGATATTCTACAAGAACTGGAATTCGATGACGTAATTGAAGATTTTGCTTTCCAGAAGTCAAGAAAAAAACCATTAATATCAGTGCAGTGCTAAAGTGATTAACTTAATTATACTTAAAAATATGCTATATGTCCAAATATTGTGAAGTTTTCCTATACATTGGAAACTGTTTTGAACGTTATTATATAAATAATATAAGATATACCTATTACAAAGTAACAAACATTAATTTTTTTAATGATTTAGTTATTTATTTGTAATAATAAATTCTTAAGTAAAATAATTTTTTTTATGTATAAATTTATAAAATTTAAGTCAAAATAATTTATTTTTACGTTTTATATATTTACAGCACTTTTCATATTTATATAAAAAAGTATAGGCCTTTACCCTAAATGTGTGCGATGAAACGTTTCTATAGAGTTGTATCAATAAAGTCATTAAATAATTGTCAACTAATTTTTTTTTTAGTTCCTGATGTTTTCTTTTTTTTGTTTTTCTGGTTTTCAGCTTTTAAAAGGGGCCCCCAAACTTACTGTGCCCAGGGGCCCCCACATACGTTAAGACGGCCCTGGGCGAAATGTAAAGATATTGAGAAAAATCCATACGTATGGTTTACTCTTTCACTAAGCTACACAATCGCATACATATCGTTGAATTTCATTTCTTGGGCAAATTCACCTATGGTAATGATTCCAGACTCTTTAAGGGGAAGTACGTAAAATCGGAAGATCAGGGGCGTCGGTAAACTTTTGTTTCGGGGGTTGGTAAATATTATTATCTGAATTTTAAAAAAAAATATTATCTTAAGAGACAATTTACACCTAAAATTCGGTTGTATAGACAAAGGAAATCAAATGTTATACTAATGAATATGAGTGACGACTTTTAGAAAACTGTTGAAAAATCAACTTCACTATCGCATTCATCAACGTAAAAGCCGCCAAATAGCGGAAGCTGACAAAAATTCTAGAATATTCTACTCGTGAACTAGCAAAGATACCAAAAAAAAAACTTCACTATTAAATTGGGGACTAAAAATTAGATTAAGCAGCGCATTTTGACAAAAATTCTAGAATGTTCTATTCGTCAACTAACAAAGATATCGAAAAATCGACTGCACCATTTAATTGGTCATCGAATAAAAGACGGAATAGCACATTTTGATAAATGTTCTAGAATATTCTATTCGTCAAATTGCACAAATTGTTTGTCAAAATCGGACATTTGGTTTACACATTAGTTTAATTTCGGTTGGACAATTAAGTGGTGCTCAGACAATATTACCTGCGGCCCTGACTCTGGCTTCGTACATAAATTTTCACCAACACAGACAAACAACAAGATATCTGTGAGAGGAGAACCCCACTAAATCGCTGACGTCACTACGTAAAATCGGAGTACGTACCATTGGATGGCCACGGTGTTTAAAATGGATTGTAAAATGTAAAATGCTGTTTTCTCATTTTTTTATTTTGAAAATATTTATTACAGTAAATATGCTAGTAAAGTACTTGTAATTAATAAAATACTTATAACCATTTAATAAAAATATATTTTTGTCCTTACAACAGTGAAAAATTTCTTGTTCGTAATGTGGTTTAACAGAATGTCTGTTTTCTAAGAGGTGGTGAAGTCCAAAGTAATAATATTTTACGGTATATAATTTCGAAAGATCTTCCTGGTTAACCAACATACGATTAGTTGCATTCTTCACAATCCAACCGATAAACACAAGATTTTGATCATTTACATTAAATGTGGATTTACCAGTAATATTGATTGAATGAAAGCCAGAGATTAGTCTAAAGAGAAATGTTTCTTAAAAATGGCAGGGATATGGGCGTATCGTTTGGATTCAGAAATGATGAGCTTCAAAGCAAGGCTGGATTACCCACTAAGCCTACCTAGGCTATGGCCTAGGGGCGGCAGATTTTTAGAACAGGGCGGCAAAAGCTGTAAATGGACGTTTTTTTTTTTGCTCGTCAGTTATATTATTTTAGGCGACAAAATGATAGGAAAAGTTAAGATTTTCTTGTTTTTGACCAAAAGGTGGGGGCGGCATTTTTCACGGGGCCTAGGGGAGCACTTAGGCTTAAGCTGGCCCTGCTTCAAAGAGTAGATTTGTTCTGAAAAACTGGATAAACTATTTTTCTTTTTATCAGTTTTTGTATAGAATATGGAGAAAAACCGTCGGCTACTTGCTTAATGGTGTTGAGTTCTATTATCTCATCTTTATGATCTAGTGGAATAGAAAACGCTTTATGAATTATAGAACGGTAAGCTGCCAGTTTTTGGGTTGATGAGCAAAAAACAAATCTGCTGGTATTGTAATGTCTGAAAATATAACCTTACCGGTATCTGTTATATTTGAAATAGTTTACTTATTTACAGTAGACGCTCGTTAATTCAAACCTTCGATAATTCGAAACTCTCTATAATTCAAAGGTATCACGAGTTCTCTTCAAAATCTCTTTATATTTCGAACCAAAACGATAGATTTTTATACACTTGGTAATTCGAACGAAAAAATCATTGCTAGGTAACAAAACGACGCGTTAATTCGAACTCATCGACGTCAAACACGCGACAATTCAAAGTTGCAGAGAGAAAGAGACAGAAATATTGTAAGTACATTTTGAAAAAGTTCAAGTTCATTGATCGCAAATGCCTTAAAAATTTAAATTGCTACCTGCCTGTATATTTAAAGTAAAAAGTGACAAATCATATATTTCCACCATAATAATTGTGGTCTTTTACAAAAGAAAATTATTTACAATAAATTTAAATATACACATTTTTTCATCTTAAATGTAAAATTTTCATGCTAAATGGTTTAACTTTTTTAAGGTAGAAAATGCAAAATTGCATTTTGTATTTTAAATACATATTATTCAAATGGAAATAAATTGTTCCCAGCTCCCAAGCCAGATATTATATTGTTTTGTAGAACAAAAGCACTGATGACGTGTTTTAGAAACAAAAAGTTCGATTATATTTTTTAAATGATTATTTGAAATGCGTATTTTTTTGACCCCAAACCAAACAGCAGGTATGCGTAACTAAAAGTATTCACATTCTTTTTTAAAACAAACTTGTTTACCTACATTTCAGGAATCGGACTCGTAGTCATTACATGTTTAAAATATACTGCAGTTCATTTCAATAAAATAATTATGTAGGTTGGTTAATAAAATGATAATTTTCAAAACAAGATTTACGCAAAGATTTAAAAGAAATTTACGGAAAAATATCTCATACTGTTTAAATGAGTTCGTAAATGATCTTCACTCAGGAAAAAGCTGTAGAAAAAATCGAACTAATCATATTTTGCTGAAAGATGAAACTATAAGAAAAATTAGCTTCTGTGAGGTCATTTTCCGTCGGAGCGTACTGGGTTCATTTTGACAGAAATTTGTTCTTCTGAGAAGAATGACATACCTAAAGTTTGTTCAATTTACTGCTAAATAGTCTTTCAAGAGCTAAGAATGTTTAGCTCTTGACACACGATAAACTTCCTATTTTAGTTAATAAAAGTGTTATGTTTTAGGTTTTAGGATGGTTTAAAGTTTTTGCTATCGCCGTTTCTATTTTTAATAATAATTAACAAAGCACTAGCATCAAGTTTTATCACTTTGATAGCAAAAATGAAACATTCAGGTATATAAGTGACCAAAATTCAAACAGTACAATTCCTATAGGAAATTATCTGAATAATATTTTATTTTCAAAATACGAAAATTGACGTCATCAATGTTAGTATGCAACTTATTTTCATGTTTCAAGCAAAAGAGAAACAAAACTATTTGGATTAACTAAGTTTAAAGTTTTTTTTTGTAGTTATTTTAATGAATCTATCTATGTATTTTTAATATTACATCCTTTTCTAAATTGTCCTTGTGGTACCTACATGGATTACTACAATAGTTCCCTGATCTTTTTTTATTAATATTTCACACCCATGGACACCTGTTCTTTTACTGTGCACATATGGGAGGTTGTATTTAGGGGAGCTTTTGTTAGCAAAACATAATAGGTTTAATAGTGTACAATAGTCAGTACAACTTGCGTAAGTAATATTTCTACAGTTCAATGCTTCCAAAATTATAAAAAAAATTACAGAGAGCTACAAAAATATGCTTTCTATAAACCTCAAAGAGGGTATAGTAACAAGGGGTGGAGGAATTGAAATTAGTATACCGTAATTGCGGGTTACTTGAGCCCAGATTTGCAAATCATCTGATAATTTCAAAAATTGAGCGTAACTGTTATACTTATTTGGGATAGGAAATTCAGTATATTAATCTATATATGACTACGGTTAGTTTATTATATAATATGGATCTTTTTCTTCTGGCTCATAAATTTTATAGCTTTTTAGATTTTGGGCTCAAGTTAACGTCAAGATCGGGTTACTTGAGTCCAAACCTCCAGGTGATTTTCATTTGAAAACAGTTTGAGACCATGTAAGATGTTGGTTACTAATTAAAACATTGTACAAACATATAAGGAACTACTTATTCAATACTCTTATCGCAGCATCCTGCATAACGTAGCGAATTTCCGTTTACAAAAATTAGTTTTTCTCGGAAACTAGTTGACATAGAATAATAGTTTAAAGACCTGTTTTGTGTGATTTTTTTCTCCTCGTTTCAATAGTGTAAAAATTTTTGAATAAGGAGAAATTTTGGAAAAAAGTTAATTTTTTTCATGAAAATTTCCAAAAATAACATATTTTGGGCATCGGACGTGCCTGGTTAACGAACTTGTCCAACGGTTTAGGACTTTTGGGAATTTCTGCTATAGTCTTGCACCATTTTATACCAAAATTATAATGGGCTCAAGTTATCCTAATTTTAAGGTTATTTAACTGATTTATCAAAACCTTAATTTAAAAAATTAACGAAATTGTTGGCATATCTGAATTTAGTTTAGTAATGAACAGAGTATTAAAATTATACACTTACCTTTCTTTGTAGACTACCACAATTATTTTTACAATAACAAGTTAGCAACGTAACAAAACATCAATTTCAAACAGAGAGTAAACAACACTTGCCTCACCTCTAGTGTCAATTTTCAGAGCTACCTAAACGTAAACACCGTAAACCTACTGCTGTTACCTATTAGCTAAACATCTAACTTACTTCTGTTACTGACTAATATAATCACAAAACAGAAAATAATACTTTTTCCGTTTTGGGCTCAAATTACACCACAGGGCTCAAGTAACCCGCAATTACAGTACCTTATTATCATTATTATTTTGAGTATTGCAAATTGAAGAAAGTTTGAACATTCACTGTATAAAAATAGGTTATAAAAATACATAAAGAAACTACTTAAAATTTACCACAATAAATATTGGGCTAGTTTCTGTTGTATATAATACTTACACTATAACTATACGCTTTAATATTAAACAAAAATGGTAACAAAGTCTACATAATTTTTACACCAGTAATACTGTCTCCAGTGACCACTTTCTCATCTCTACACTCTCAAAACGATTTCTTTGTTTAAAGGTTAAAAATTACTTTGAACTCTTTTCGGAAATATTTCGGAAATACAAAGAATATACTCATGCATAGCAACCCCACAGCCACTAATTGTCAGTTCTGCCATCCGATTACAGTGGTACAACATGAAGTTTTTACTAACTAATGATGTGTAGCCTTTCTACAAAATTTTAAGGAATATGAGTTATAATTTCTGATGAAAATTTAATAAACCCACTCTGAAAAGTGTTTAACCCCTTAAAAATAATGTAACCACCATGAAAAAAATTTTAGACTATTGTACAGGGACGTGGAGAGAAATGGCGACTCTTGAGAATAAACCAGATTTTGAAAAATTTTCCCGACCCCTTTACCAACAGCTACGGCCCCGATTTTCAAGCCCGGATCTCGGGGCTACAACCCCAACTACCCCAACCTCTTGTCGGCCTTGCGGACCTGCTAATGTAACATCAGTCTAATTCTTTTCACCACTCTTAAACAAAGTCGTTTAAAGATTGGCATGAGAAAAAGAGCAAAATATGATTTTTCAACAAACTTTTGACGAGGTGTTTTACCCCCTAAATATGCGAATATGTTCATTAATTTGCTAAGTACTACAATATACCGTGTGAGTTTTTCGAGAGTTGCCATTTTTATTCCAGCCAAACCGTTGGTTTAATCGAAAAATTGGTTCAAATAAGAGTTGTAGATATCGTCAGGGACAACCGATTGCTATAGTCAGGAGCTCTATAGCTCTTATGGTTTTCGAGCTATGATACAAACTTATAGATTTTTAAATGAGACTATATATTAATTTTTCGATAAAACTGATCTAATGCATTAATTAACAACATAAATGAGCAAAAAAATTTTTTTACTCAAGTTTAATTTTTTAATTTTTCTTTAATTTATCAGTTAGGCGGTAAAAATATGCATATGTACTTGAGGCTACTTCAACCGATAGTGTTTTTCTTGGTTACATTTCCATTATATCCAAGAAAAGAACCCTTTCCAGTATCATTTTATCATAAAAATTTGGTTGTAATAGAAATGGCAACTCTCAAAAAACTCACATGGTATGTTAAAATGAATGAAATCGTAGTGGGACACTACCGTAACATTCCTTGTAAGTTTAACTGGAACTGTTGTCTACGAATTTATTGTATACGTGGTAGGGAATAATACTTACATTGCTCTGTACTTTTTACTACATAATTATAATTCCACATGTCATATTTTACTACATGTCCAATTCACCTGTATATTAAATAAGACCCTTTTAAATTCATTCATACATACTAACCTGGGATGTATTAGTCATGTGTTCCAAAACGGACGTTATAACCAAAACGTATAAAATAGTAATTGTTTTAATAAATATTTTACTCTATACTTATGTCGATAAATCCATAAAGCGATTGATAAATATCTGGATCCGTTTTAATGATTCATTCGTCTGAAAAATTATTATAATCAGCATGCGCACTTATAAAGTGGGTGGCGGTATTGTTTTGTTAAATTGACCGTTTGTTTATAATTAGTAATGATAATAATCTTCAATTGTAATTATTGATTAAAAAAGATTGATCACAATTGGAATATCAGAGAGTTACAGTTAAATCTGTTTATAAATAACGTTAAACAATATGTAAGGCGTTGGAATTTGATATTATTAAAAAATATACATACATATATTATATCAAAATAGGTTAAATTTTGCGTTTTTACTCTAATTAAAGAATTGACGAATACGTTTAGTTCAATTTACTTGGGTATGTTGAAATGTAAAAACTGCTGAAAATTGATTTTGTAAATAAACTTGGTACTTTAAAAAATTGAATGTGAATATTACATAACTATAAAAAAAAAAAAATAAAAGAAATGTCAAATATGGTGGGAGCGCTGAGACAAAACACGACAAATTATTGGTATCACAATTCAAACAGTATTAGGCTTAACTTTTTTTTTAATATTCACTGATTTTAGCGTTACTTTATGGTATTCCATATTTGTAAATAATAAAACAAATATTTTACTTAGAAAAAACTACTACATTTATTGAGTACTTTACAACTGTTACGAGCAGTACTAAGGATAGTCGTACTTGTCGAGCCCAGTCTTAAAGTCGCATCTTTTAGCCGGTTACTACAACGTTGTTTTCGAGTTCAAATCCTACAACAAAACTTGATTAAAGTGATCTTCTATGTTTTGCATTTTTTAGGGTTTCGGAGAAACTTTCGGAGACCTTATGCATTCGGTATATTTAGAATTATAATTTTCATATTGTTTAATTAAAACCACGAAAATTTTTAAATGAAGGTGTTATTTGTAATAAAAAAAATTAAAAGACTAATACATATTTGAAATAACTGTCGTTTAAAAATGGCACTCCGTCCTTTAAACAATTGAACCAAGGAATTCAAACTTATCTCTGTTAGGTATGTTGTGAATATTATAACAACCTTATAAATTGTATAAAATTTATCAAGTAGGTATGTAATAAACTTTATTATTTAATCGTCAGGAATTTATGAATCTACCTAATACTAGGGTTCCGAGAACAAACATCTCGTAAATCGTCATCCTAATAGTTTCGTTAAATCAATCAATTTGTCTGTGAGTTTGCCTGTCTGTCCGTGCGTCTGTTCTTCTGCTACACTACTGTAATTTCCACATCTATAAGCCAACGACTATGAAATTTTACATATACATGATAGGGATAAAGATAGGTATCAATTACTTAAGATGCGCCAAAAGTTTTCGGCCTGAGTAGGTATTAAAAAATACAGAGAGACCAGTGAAAATAATTTATTTTTCCATATAACCGCCCTCTATTTCAATACACTTATTATAAGGTGAGATAAGCATCTCAGCAAATTCTTTGTAGCGATTCTACAAGAGCCATGTTTTCGGAAGTGATCGAATCTGCCGGACGTCCAGAACGATCATCGTCGTTGAGGGACTTGTACCGAAAACGAAACCTTTGGCACGGCTTTACCGTATACACCATCCAATCTGTCCTTAATTTCTTCTGGAGTTTGTTCTTCTTTTGTCAGAAATTTTATGACGACACGATATTCAATTTTTGAAACGGTCGACAAATTGAGTTTACACTTTTACAACAGAATAAATAAAACACATGTAAACTTGTCCACTGCGTTTATGATTACTAGAGACTTAGAACTTTCTGTGAGCATAAATTACGTCACCTTTAAATAAGTTTAATCATGTTACGCCGAGAATTTTTGGCGCTCCCCACGTAATTCTCAGCTAAAAGAAACTTTCTTGAAATATTTTCCTGTATTGAAAAGTGAGGACACAGATTTTTTTTCACTTACCACATCGTGTGAGATATCGTTAGAAAGGTATCGTAAAATGATGTTTCTCATAAAGTAAGGTTTTTTATACCCCTAACCGTAATTTTTAAACGGTTGATTCAAAAAATCTGAAATTAGGTATTAGTATTCGTTAAAATTATTTCGGCTATTGTGTGACGACGGTAACTTTCATAGATACAGGTAAGAAAATTTTCGAAAATTCAAAAACCAATTTACAATAGAGAAAATGGTTCACAATAAATGAAATTTTGCATTGAAGTATGTTTTTGAATCATAAAGAATTCTTTAAAGTCAAGTTCAAACCATTAAGAGAAATGCTGGAAAATGGACAAAATTTGCATATGTGTTTTTCGTAAGTAACTCCGGAAATACATAGTAATTCCACGTTTCCGACCACGCTGGATATTTTTATCCACTTTTCATTTTTAAATCTCGTTTGCGAAGTGTTGAATTTCAAAGTTTGTTTCTTATTATAACAGTTATCAGTGATTTAAACTGTGATTATTCTCGAATATGTTTATTTATTTTTAAATAAACGATAAGAAGTGTACTTAAATGTCATATATGTATTTGATTCGAAAGCTGTGAAAAATTTAGCCATTAAGGAGCCCTAGCTTAGTGAGTGCCTAACATACATTTGCTGGATATTTTATTACTGATACATTACAAAGTAATATATTATGATGAATATGAATTAGTAATGGGGCACAATTTTCAATTGAGCATCCACTAGAGACGACAACATTTATTTCGGAAACGCAAATTTTGGAGATTAAAACCTTGACTAACTTACTAACTCACATACCACGTCGTAGCCGTAGGATATCAACAATTCCATATAATGTGTATTAACTCTCAAAATAGTGAACAAGTTGGGTATTTTGCCATCATAGATTATGACCGCCATGGTGTTAATAAAGTTTAGCCTTGTAAAAACAAGAATCTTAGGAGAAGCACAGTCACCGCCAGGTAAAAATGACAGTTTATAGTTCTGGTGTGCTTGTATCTTTGCAATCTATTATATATAAATCCATACAAAAGTAATACAGTGGAACCTGTTTAAGTTGGACACAGGAGGTGCAATTAAAAACTGCCCAACATAGACAGGTGTCCAACATATGCAAAATACCTACCTCATTTTTAAAAAGATCATCCACGTATATTAATTTTAAGATTAACACTAATTTAAAATATAATACACATTTAATTATTTTTAAGGTAATATCAGTGTTTATTGAAATAACGTCCCTATACTCGAACGCGATTCAACACTCGAACGGTTGATATTAATCGATTTTTTTTTTTAGAAATAACTTCATTACTATATATAAAATATCAAAAATGTTCGAGTACTGAATCGCGTTCGAGTATAGGGGCCTTTACCCTAATCAATCAAATAAGAATCGTAATACATACATATTATAAATATTTAAACATTATCTTTCGTAAAAAAAAGTCACTTATCTTAATTTGGTTGGATAGCTTGGGCCTTTTTACTTGGCAGTGCACAGAAAACGAATTTAACACGTACATCTAATAGTAGGTAATAAAAGAGGGAACGAAAAAGAACAATATATTTGTTAAACGCAGGTGTCTCTTTTTAATATGATTTAAGCCTAGATATTGTCTCTTACTTATAATGTATTTTCAAGTATATCTATCTGTATCATGCGCAAGTTACTGCTAAGTTAAATGGCCCGAGCTATACCTACTATAATTTTTATAACCCATCTAAATATAATTATGAAATAATTAGGTACAAAAAATGAATCCAGAAACCTCGGAATCTAGAAATATATTTAATGAATTTTTTAGATTAGCTAATTTTCCTATTACAAAATACTAGAAGTTGATTAACGTAAATATATCAAACACACTTTTAGTGTTGCTTTAGAACGAACATCAGTGTTTTTGTTACATTACGTCTTCATATAAAATTTTATGGAAATCCAAAAACTAGAAATAAATGGAATTTTAATGAGTTAAAAATTCGTATCATTTTTGGGGTGAGATAAAGTTTTGTTCTCTTATTCAATCGTTTGTAAGAAATCAACATTTCAAAAATTATGAAGTAAGTAGTTTTTATTGGAAACGGTGGGAACGCTGTTTGGTTACTCGAAAGTTTTAATCGAAGTTTATCAATCACAGTGCCACTCGATATTTATGTATATCGACTCCTTAAAAATGCGTTCATGTTCCTTCACCAAACATATAAAACAAAGGAGTTGGTTATCGGTTACTCACACAGGTAAAACTGTTATAACTACATTTATATTTACCTTTACAGATGTGTTTGTGTGTATCAATAGCCATAGTACCACAACCACAGTAGTACTACATTTATACGTATACGTACAAATATTACGCCTACCGTACTCAAACATTTTGAGATGTTCTCGTTCCCTCTCTAACTTACATCACGACACGAGTCGACATTAACTTTTTTAATATGTCTGTACATAACGTATCCAGCGTACAACACTGAAGTTTTATTTTATCGCGTTTTAAAACAAACGAGAGAGAGATTGTGTGTAGCGTTGTATGCATGTATTTGTTGTGTGGCAAATTAATATTGTGAAACTGGAATCACATGTAAAATTTTTTTTTATTAAAACACATGCGATCTGAGTGATTTAATTCAAGAAGTTTCTTTAAATACAAAAAAAAATTCAAGAATTTTTTTTCACAGTGTTTTAAAAAGAACAGTTATAAACAATTTAAATTGATTTGTTTGTGTTTTGTTTTTTGAGGTGTGTGTGCGTGATAGGTTTCAAAAATAAAAAAAAATATTGAGCGGGAATTTTAAATTTTTGAAATGTGAGTTTGTTTTGTTAACTGTTGTGAGATATCGTTGTGATTGTTTAAATTTCACTTTTTTTAATAGTAGGTACACAGGCGACTACAAGGATTTTTTTGCAGAACTTGCTAAATGAATCTGCTCTTTCTTAAATTATTTTATTGGATTTATAAGGATTTACCATAATCAGTGTAAGCCCAGAAAGCAAACTAAATTTTTCTTTAGCTTGAAACGGTTTATGGTACCAGCTTTTAGTTTTTAACATTAGGTACCCATTTATTCGATTAAAGTGGTGGTGTTCGATGTGCTTTGGGGATTTCCGCCAAAATTACTCATTAAGGATAGAAATACCTTTAGAAATAAAAAAAATTTCATGAAAATTCAAATCTTTTCTTAATATGTGGAATAAATTCCTCTATTTTTTACTTTTTTTTAAATTTTTTTGAATCATCGTCATTCTACATATGGAGGGGTTAGTCCAAAAGTGAACCAAGTCCATATTTTGTTTTTTTTTTTGACAAAACTTATGGACTTGGTTTATTTTTACACTGACTCCTCCATATGTTAAGAATTTGAACAATTTTTTTACATTTGGAGATGATAATTACGGCGGCTAGACCGCCACCCATTAGGGAATTTGTGGAGTGACACTCGCCAATGAAAGGTTTCTGTAGCCGCTGTTTATTTATATGTAGGGAAATAAATTGTTGTAATCCTCTGAGGTTATAGTAAATAAAATACGAAACCCCAAAAATATAGGAGAGAGGCAGGCAAGTTGGAAACGTTTTAACTTTTACAAGAATGGAACGCAAAAATTGCATGTTAGTAACAATTTTATGAGTTCGATCTAAAATTTGGTTATTTTTTAAACAAAGTACCATAAAAATATCACGCAAACAATACGGTATTAAGGTTAAACGGCCATTCAAAAAAATAAATTGCATTTTTGCCATCTTGCCGGCTATGTGAAGGTAAGATGGAACTTGACGTAGGGCAAAATGGAACATACATAAAACACAAAAATAGATTAACAATTATTTACAGTTTTTAAGCTAATTCAACAAACGAAGCTTTTTTATGTATAAATTTTGATTACAGATCCAAATATATTATAATTCAAAAAGGATAAGTTATAGATTCAAGTATGCAGTATTTTTAATTTAAAAACAATATTTTTTTTTAAAATATTTTCAAAATTATTGTTCATTTATTAAAATATCATACCTTCTAATGATCACAAATAATGATTCTGATTGATGAGTCAATGTATACATATATTGCTTGCACATATTACACTGTATCTATGTTGGTGGAAACATTTCCATCTTAGGTGCAATTAATGGTTTCCATTTTGCCCGAAACGCTTAACCCTCAAGTTTTAATTAAAAAAAAAAACAAAAGTGTTTGAATATTTTGAAATTATTAAGAGTAAAACTTATTTTTAGAAAACTATGATTACTTTAGCACGACAAAAATTTTGGATATTAATAAAATACTATTTTTTGTACAACTATTGGAAAAAGACTTATTTAACTTATTTCAAATTGACATTTTTATTATATCACGCTACTGAACAAAACCACTACATGTATCTACACCATTTTAGAGACATCGGGGTATACAATTATCAGATGATAAGATCGAAATGATAAGACGATAAGATGATAAGAATAATTTCGAAATTCCATCTTGCCTTCTATTTCCATTTTGCCTGCCTCTCTCCTAAATCAGTTTTTTCCTTGCTAAAAAAAATTCTTAAAATTGCTTTTATTTATTCCACTTAAGAAAATAATTGTCCCGCCAAAAAAAATTATCTCGCAAATCACAAGCCAGAATTGGTTCAAATTTTGTGTATTTAATACTAACAGATAACATTTAAAAATCAATCTTTAATCTTCAGTATACTCGAGTTCGCCATTCAACTTAATTTACAACTATTGTAATTTCTTACAAAATTCACAATCTATGTCCATCTATATATAATATTTTGCCTTTCTAACAATTACAAAAAGCCAAACCTTACACTTTAGTAATAGATGTATCGATTTGAATTTCAGAAATACAAAAAAATCAATAATTTCTTACTGCGGTGCATATAAACTTGAATAATTTGAAGAATAGTTGAAGGGGTGCATTTCGTTTGTACATATGTTGGGACAGGAAACTTAATAATTGCATTTGGGGTCACGCGATTTCTTGCAATATGACGCATCACTGCGATCGCGGTGTTGTATTTCGTAATCGAAACGTTAATAACATTAAGGAAAGCTTCTGTCTTCGTAATTAGATTAGTAGTCATAAATAGACAGTGCGGAAAAGAATTGTATAATTTTTTTAAATTTATACATTTTTGTCAATTTTCTTGTAATAGCTTCAGTATATTGATCAAATAGATTTAACAAAAATTGTCATCGAATGATTAACTTCAATTTATATTCAATTTTTATTCATGATTGGAAAGAAAGTGCTCGATTTCATGTCAATGTCTAATTAAACACATTTTCTTTAATTTAATCTGACGAATTCTCAGAAGGAAATGTTTTGAATACAATGTTTGAAAAAAATTATCATAATTAGCAAAATTCTTTAATTAAAAAAATAATAAATCGAAATTAAATATTCAAATTGGTAATTATTTATAAAATTATTAATATATAAACAGACAGACTGATGTACAAATTAGATATTAACAAGAATAATATAAAAAGTGTGTCTAAAAATTAGGAAAAATTTCTTCGGGCGTTCCTCATATAACTTATTTTGTTAGCGCAAAATCTGACAGATGTGTCTTTGTTTTAATTTCATAAATAAATTATAATTGTTGTATTTGTGAACAAAATTTGGATCATACTCTACATATTAAAAATATAATTGTTCGTGTACCGGAATTCATAAAATTCATTCAACTAATGTATACAATTTAAGGTATTATATATAATACAAGCTAATAATAACATGGAGTCGCTATGAAGATGTTATAATGATTGCAATTCACCTGTCCCAATTTCATTGAAATTTATCCTACTTATGCCAATTTTTTCTATAACTCCTGTGAGAGATAAGATATTATTCCCAGAAATGACTAGACACAGCTCGCGCTCAGGTATTTTTAAACTCTTTCAAGAAGTAGGTAATTATTACACTTCTCTAGTCCATTTACGTACATGAGACAATCTAATGTGTAAGTTACAAACAATTTGTCTCTTGCCAGCACTGCCGCCATAATTTTCATTTCTAAAAACTTTAAGACTGCTTATGGAATTATGTATGTTTTAATTCGCTATTTTTCTGATTGGTTTCGTCACTTTTATGACACCCGGTAATATGGTGTGATCATAATGAAAAAAACAATTGAAAAATTTTAATTTATATGAGGACAGGCTTTTGTTTTAATTTCGAATAAATTATAAATAATATGTAAGATGTTGAGGCAATTAGTATATTTAAGTGTTTCACAACATTATGGCTGTGAAAGAAGTGCTCAATACAATGAATAAATCTTTCTCTTTTTTCAAGTTGGGTGTTAAATCTTTTTGTTACCTTCACTAGTGCGTTTATAAAAAAAATTATTTGAATAGTAATCAATAAAGAGATGCAAAATTTTTGTCTTTTTTGTGTCACGTGAGAAATGTCAATTTTGAATAACGATCAAGCCGAAAAATACGGAAATATTAACCCTAATGTTGTTACATAAAATTTCATAGGTACATAAGGTAAAAAGAAAGAGTTTTTTCTTATCTTACCTCGAAAATAATACTGTCTTAGCTACTTAGAATTACATATAATTATTTTATTGAGTTCACTAAAATATTTCCAATATTTTCAACTCGTTAGTGATCTAGAAAGACCTATTGCGTTTAGGCGTTGGTTATTCAATTTAAAAAAAAAAAAAATTAGATCGATATTAAACAAAACCATTAAAACATGGGTCGAAAATGATTATATAAGTTCCAACGGTCAAATGTTTGAAATAAAAAAAAAATTGCTATAGAAATCGAAACAAGCCCAGAGATTTAAACTTAATAAGGTAGTATGAAAAAAATTTTTTAGCGACAGCCTGCATATAAATTATTAAGAACGAACTAAAAGAAAGAAAATTGTTCTACATGTTTCAGTCATTTAAATGACCATCTTCAGGAAAATCAATAATTCAGTTGTGAAAACAACTGAGAAAAATAATATCAAAAGGACATAACCTCCAAATGTCAAATGAATGTCAAAATGACAGACGAAATTAAAAAAATCAAAGAATCAAAAAATTAACGGACCCCATACTAAATAGGGAAAGTCAAAATCATGATAAAATATTGAGACGAGATGCGACCAAATACTTATCGTATCAGGAAACATCAAGAATATAAAATTCCAACGAAGTTGTAGGAAAAACAGGTATGTCACAAAGAAATTATGTAACATCACAAAAAATTTTAATGATTTTCGTAAAATTTTTTGTGATGTTACATAATTTCTTTGTGACATACCTGTTTTTCCTACAACTTCGTTGGAATTTTATATTCTTGATGTTTCCTGATACGGTAAGTATTTGGTCGCATCTCGTCTTCTAATATTTTATCATGATTTTGACTTTCCCTATTTAGTATGGGGTCCGTTAATTTTTTGATTCTTTGATTTTTTTAATTTCGTCTGTCATTTTGACATTCATTTGACATTTGGAGGTTATGTCCTTTTGATATTATTTTTCTCAGTTGTTTTCACAACTGAATTATTGATTTTCCTGAAGATGGTCATTTAAATGACTGAAACATGTAGAACAATTTTCTTTCTTTTAGTTCGTTCTTAATAATTTATATGCAGGCTGTCGTTAAAAAATTTTTTTCATTTCATTTTACCTGCAGTTGGATTCTAATAATTTAATAAGGTAGTATCTGAAAAATAAAAAATTATGTGTTTTAGCGAATTTCCAGAATGGAATCCAGCTATTAGAGCCACTGTCATGGCGCGACCTGAGTCCGGGACTAGGACAGAAATTTATTATATATATATATATATATATATATATATATATATATATATATATATGCGGGTGTGTGTGTTCGCACGATAACTCTCGATCGAAATGTCTTACTTTTACGAAATTTGGTGAAAATAGTCTTAAACCGTTGGACAATTTCGTTAACCAGACAGGTCCGATGCCCGGAACATGGTTTTATTGGCAATTTTCGTGAAAAAATTAGTATTTTGCCAAAATTGCCCCTTATTTAAAATTTTTTGCGACATTTTTTTACACCATTGAAAGGAGGAGAAAATATCACATAAATGGTTTTTAAACTATTATTCTATGTCAACTAGTTTCCAAGAGAAACTAATTTTTGTAAACGGAAATTCGCTATCTTATGCAGAATGCTGCGACAGGGGGTATTTAATTTACAAACTGGAATACCAAAAAGTAACGCCCAAATTCATTTTAATATATTTTAATATTTTTCTTTATGTTTTAAATAATTTCTGGAAGCGAAAAAAAATTCTTAAAAAAGTAATTACTTAGCTGCATTCTCCCTTAATATTAGTCAATCTGACCACCTTAATTATTTCAAAGCCTTATTGTATATTGTGATACCCTTCAATTCCATCATAAATTATATATGATGCAACTTGACTGAAATTTTATTTTTAATTAACAAATAACAGAAATACAAAATATGTTTATATGTTGATTGAAGACCTTTATTAGTAATTAGTTGTTAACGAAGACCATGAAATAATTTGATAGTGAGAATTTGGTATTGTTTTCAGATATTCATTCAAAAAAAGGTATTTTTGATAATTTAAATAAAGAGGTCAATAGCTTATTAACATAAATTGTTTATCTTTTAATTAAATTTTAATAATGATGTTACTCGTTGGTTTTCCACATAGTTTTGATTGGATGAGACTCTGACCAGTGAAGCATTTAACAGTTTTGGAAGTTTTCATATATTTTGCAAATAATTTCATTCTAATACGATTTATTTACAAGAAAAAATTAAAATTGAAGGAGAAAAATCATATGTGTCTATTAATTATTAGAAGAAAAATTATTTAAAAATATTCCGTTTAATATTTCCCAGCGTTTGCACCATAATATTTTCAAATTTATAGAATTAGTACTTTTATTTTAATTTACATGAATCAAATTTGAAACAATATAATTGGAATCTATCTAAATTTTGTTGTGACTCATTAATCCTAGAAGTAAACGGTGTTTATTAGCGTAGTAAAACTGTAAATTGAAATAAAATACGTTCGAATTTAGCCAGATGTCTAATTCTTTCTTTTTTCTTTTTTTTGTTTAAAAAATAATTTTGTGGCACTTATTTTTGGCAAGTATTCTAATAAATCGCATTCTGTCAGTTCAGATTTGGAAACAATACGAATTATATTTATTTTCATAGCGTCAGTTGCTACGTATTTTGGAAGAAAACATTCCATTGCATTGGCGTCAAGTCAGGGGACATGGAGGCCAATTTATCAGAGTTTTTATCAAATTAATGTTATTATTTACGTCTTTTTTAAAATAAATTTTATAAATTACCTTAGTTTAGTTACAATAATAATAAACCTAATGTCACCATTTTTGATGTCAGAAGTATTTCTATCAAAATTCAAATAAACACTCTAAAAAAGCACTAGAATTTAAAATCACCAAATTTAAAACAAGTGTCTGTTATATAATATTTTGTTTAAAATCTACTTATTTTAATTAAATAGGTTCAACATTATTCAGTGTACATTTCTAAAGACTTTTGTAAAAAATTTTAAAAGTGTAGTGTCGTAAAACTGAATATTTGTGTGACCAAAAATGTAATTGATTATTTCTAAAATGAGTAGTGAAAGTGGACATGACGGTGAGGAAGATGATAATTTTGTCGAATTGTCACCGTTGAATAAGGAGTTACCACAGACACCAAGGAAGCCATTTATTCGGGTAAGTTTTCAATTATGTTTTTGCTTTGTTTCGTTATCGACTAAAATATTTAAATAAAATCAGGTCAGTATTTTATAAATTTTTGTTTTTCTTTTTAATTAATTAATTTTTTTTTTTAAATAAGGCAAGAAGAATACAATTTGACAATATATTATTTTTTTAAGCTATGATTACCAGGTTGGCAACCTTTTCTAGGACAGTGGGCCATTTTCAAAAGAAATATCTCTAGACCTCACGTCCAAGAAAATAAACGTGTGTTTTTACTAGTTACAAATTTAGCAGTATAAAACAATTTATATTTTCCGAAAAGAATATACTTCATCCTTTAAAGCTTTTGTTACCATATGATTACACAAAAATGTTACACAGATGTATTGACGGACCTTCACTGCCATTCTAGATTCAGGATTTACTTTTAGAAAATACATAAGAATCACATTTTCAGTCTTAAGTCTGTTTTAGTTCAAATTGAAATATTCAAAACAATTGCTTGTTATGTAATAGTAATTTTCCGATTTAATTGTCTTTTAAAGAAATCTGATTAAAGGATGTTTTTATTTTTGTTTTATACAAATTAATTATTTATTACAGATAATGCCCATTGTAGCTATTGTTTTGTTTTTATTTTTAATTATCAGTTGTTTATTATAAAACAATAAACAAATAAAAAATGGACATAAACAGAATTGATATTAAGAACAGTTATAATAACTTCTTGATGTGTTTGGAATTTTAATTAAATTCAAATTAAAACTGAAATTAATACGAGTGTATTTAAATTCGTTGTTCCATAATTGTGTATTACAAATTAAAGCTAACAAGAAGTCAACAATTATACAGTCCTTTAAGAAGGATCAAATCCTAAATAGGTTTTGTTATATTTTTGGCACTAGCGCGTGTTACTACGTCTATTATGAATAGCTTGATAAGTTTTAATGATTTTAGCGTTTTGATAGCTGACTTTCTATCCCGAAGATTTGATAAAGATTTTATGGTGGGAGTATCGAAAATTGTGTTATAGAAACATAAATAGCTCAAAATCTCAAATGTTTCTGAAATAAATAGTTGTATTTATTAATTAAAATATGTTACCTATATTATCCGAGTGGGGAATGTAATTTTTTGCATTTTATAATTAATTGCATATATAGGTAATACATGTATAAGTATGTAAGTACAGTCACTTGTCAAAAGTAATAGATCAATTCTCTAGTTGTACGCAAGCAAAAAGAGTTCGACCCACTTCTAACGATAATTTATTTATTGTCTATTTACCTTAAAATAGTTTATGTTGGAAGGTTGGCTTTAAAATAATACAAATACAAACATTTGATGTCAATAAGCGAATATGAAATGATATTTCAATTGTTTTAATTTTAGAATATATAGGTATTGATTTGTTTTGGTTTCTATCGATTTTTTAGAATTTTAGTAGTCTAACAAGGACATAAATTAATTGATAGGTAATAATAATGAAAGTAGAGTGAAGTTATTTTTAATTGATTTTTAATGTATATAAATACTAATTTAATCGTGAGAATGCTCTTTGTATGTAAAATATATACCATGTGAGTTTTTTGAGAGTTGCCATTTCTATTACAACCAAATTTTTATGATAGAAATGGTACTGGAAAAGGTTCTTTTCTTGGATGTATTGGAAATGTAATCAAGAAAAACACTATCGGTTGAAGTGATAAAGAAAAATTAAAAAATTAAACTTGGGTAAAAAAATTATTTTTGCTTATTTATGTTGTTAATGAATGCATTTAAAATTAATATAGAGTCCCATTTAAAAATCTATAAGTTTGTATCATATCTCGAAACCCATAAGAGCTATAAAGCTCCTGACTATAGCAATCGGTTGCCCCCGTCGATGTCTACAACTCCTATTTGAACAATTTTTCGATTAAGTCAACGGTTTGGCTGTAATAAAAATGGAAACTCTCGAAAAACTCACTATATATATTCATTTTTACTATCAAGGAAAAATTCATCAAAAATATAATTTTTGGTACTGAGATGCCTATTGCATCCTCACTATATATACCGAGCTGAACCAAATATACCTAGAAGTTTAAATAATACAATAGTGTTGGTTTCGCCTTACAATCATTACAAATTTCATTACAGCCAAAGCGTTAAAGATTTAATTACATTTTTATGCAACGTTACCCACGTTATATGTAGAAGTTTTCACTTCAAAATGCGTAATTGCATATCAACCTCGAAATTGTAGAATGAAGTAACATCTGATGGGCCACATTTGATAATTGTCTGCACATATCAATATATATTTATTTTTTTTAAATTCAATAAAAAATGAAGGTTAAAATAATAAAATTAATAATAATAATGATAATAATAATATTTGTGTTTTTTTTATGTAAAAATCATGTTGTAAAGGAATTTTTAGAACGAGTTTTCTATAATATATGTATTTAAATGATTATTACAAAATTATTCTACTACATAGTTTTAATAAATTTAATATCAGGTATGTGATTACTTTCACGTGCTGGGCACGCGCGATCCGATGGACAAATTTGACCTTTACTTATACGGTGTGCATAAGTGTATACTTATATGAAATTTGGTGACACTGACATAATCACGACCAAAATATCACCGTCAAATCGGTCAAAATGAATGACCAAATTTTTTACCTTTTTCTTATAAATGCGTTAAAATATTTGTTTTATGGAACACATCTTTAATGTTTTGATTCCTATTTTAGAGGATTTCAATTCAAATAGTCCTTTTGGACGTTTGATTTTTGGGTATAGGTAAAACATACAGGTACAGTATAACCCCTCATAAGTTATACAGTTGGGACCAACAAACCTCAGTTTATACTTCCCTGTTCTCCCACCTAAAGTGTCTTAATCAATTTGACCCATGTGCCTTATACCTTTCCAAAAGGTACGCATTATGTACTTTAACACACCGCAAATTTATTACTATAGAAGTACGCATGCGCTGATAACTAGTAGGAGCAAAAAAGAAGAAGCAAATGTAACTTACGAGAGGTTTATAACTTATGGGAGTATAACTTATGAGGGGTTCTGCTGTACTTGAAATTAACTAAAAATGATATCAAACAAATGCAGAAAATGAAGTAATACGTACCGTAAAGTGGGACATAAGGGTGAATCGGAACAAAAAGGAAAAATTTTTTTCATGAACTTGGTTTAAAAATACTAGACGTAAAGGCAAACATACACATGTCTTTCTTATAAAGTACAGCAGAATAACTACTATTTTGGATAGCAATAGAGATTAAGCTTGGAGTATAAAAAATATTAAACAATAAATTTAAATTGACGTCTTCAGACAGAGCAATTTTTTTTTTTAAAAAACTTGAACTAAAAACTATTTTGGCATTCCTATGAATAAATTGTTGTTTAATCGAATTTTTAGTTATTTTGGAACATATATGAAAACAGAAAACCGCAAACATTTATTTGTTTTTGACATTTGAGTTAAGTTGGGGTTTAATAAGGATGGAAAAGGGATGAGTAGACCCAGTACATGGGTTAATAGGGACGCTGTATCAAGTATAAATGCACGAACATGGGGTAAGTAGGGACGGATGTAGGATATATTGGGACATAGAATAGAGTATTTTCAGTGTTATATGAAGTTATTCGAGTTCTGTGACATATTAAGGAAGTTATTACTATACTTTACAAATTTTATTTTTATTTTTAGGAAAATTATGCATATAATAATTGTATTGTTACTCCTTTTTTAGATGTATAAATATAAAAAATTCTTTTTCGCACTTTTATCCTATGTTTTGATTCCAATTTGCCATAGAATTTTTTCAAAAACCAAAAATTGTTTTTTGTTTTGTTTCTTGTTTTTCCTTGTTGTCATTTTAGCGAATTTTCGAATCGAAAAATCGATTTGAGGTCCCTAGAAATCGAAAAAAATATATACCATGTGAGTTTTTTGAAAGTTGCCGTTTCTATTGCAACCAAATTTTTATGATAGAAATGGTACTGGAAAAGGTTCTTTTCTTAGATGTAATGGAAATGTAACCAAGAAAAACACTATCGGTTGAACTAGTCTCAAGTAGATATGCATATTTTTAACGCCTAACTGATAAATTAAAGAAAAATTAAAAAATTAAACTTGGGTAAAAATTTTTTTTGCTCATTTATGTTCTTAATTAATGCATTAGATCAGTTTTATCGAAAAATTAATATACAGTACCATTTAAAAATCTATAAGTTTATATCATAGCTCAAAAACCATAAGAGCCATAAAGCTCCTGACTATAGCAATCGGTTACCCCCGTCGATATCTACAACTCTTATTTGAACCATTTTTCGATTAAATAAACGGTTTGGATGTAATAAGAATGGCAACTCTCGTAAAATCCGCACAGTATATCCGCACGATAACTCTCGAACGAATTGTCATACTTTTACGAAATTCGGTGAAAATGTTGGAAGTCCCAAACCGTTGGACAAGTTCGTTAGCCAGACACGTACAATGCCCGTAACATGGCTTTTGTTCTTGAGAAAAATTAGTTAATTGCCAAAATTTCCACTTATTCAAAAAATTTTGCGAAATTTTTTTACACCATTTGAAAGAGGAGAAAAAATTACATAAAAATGGTCTTTAAACTATTATTCTATGTCAGATAGTTTCCGAGAAAGACTAATTTTTGTAAACGGAAATTTGCTCTGTTATGCGGGTTGCTGCGACAGGGCTATTTATATTACAGTAACTATAGTAACTTTAGTTCGTGGGTTTAAGTTTGCTTCATTTCTTACTGACGCCATAGCACTTCTAGTTAATTTGAAGCAGAACTATATTTAGGAAAAGGCGTATAGCTGCAAACGATTTTTTAAACAATCAATTTTACAATGATGATAAAGACATGTTATTGTATTTACAAAGTAAAAAAAAGAATCTTAGGTATTTGTGATAATTGGCTATTTTTAGAATTTTAAGCTAGACGTTGATATTTTTAAATATTGTTTTGTTTACAACAGAAAGTTTTATCTTTTAGTCTTAACAATACATACTCTAGTGCTTAATTATAGGATGAGGTTGCATATATTATGCCAGTTACTTAATCGTACTACCTTAATATTTTGCAAAATTAAATGTATTTCTTTGTGATGGTAGCATTAATGGAAAATGTTGCCAATACAATAAGTTCCACACAATTTTGAAACTGACCAGTGGAATTTTTATCATCTACATAAGCAGTTTGTACTGTTATTTACTGAATGTTTTCATTTATATTAAACTTTTCAAAATTATGTTTATTTGCATACTTTTAGGGTAAAATTATAAACTTCTTATTCTATCTGACAATGAGATTATGTTAGCTGGATAAGTTGTAAACAAAATCGTCTCAGATGCCTAATTTTTACCGATGTGGAATAATATAATTGTCTCGGTCCAATATAAGAACTATGGAATTTCTAAAAAGAATTTCAAAAAAATAAAAAAAATCTATAATAGAAAAGACATTACAAGTTTGAAAAAATTTCATGTGTTAGATGATAAAATTGATACAAAATTGACAGTCTGTAAAAAATTATTTTCCTATTTCTTTTGAACCTGGATTACTGAATTAATTCTATTGCAAAAAAGAAAAAAATAAATAAAAATTTTCTGTTAATTTGTTGAAAATAAACTTGTTAATAATTATTATTATTTATGAATATGTATTTTTTTTCAAGGCTAAATTACACAAAAATTTCAAAAACAAAAAATTCTTATTTTTTATTTAATTATTTAAAAAATCTTTACATAAATACATAACATTTTAGATTAGTTAAAATATTTTAGTTAATTCAACCAACTGAAAATTTAAACTTGACCGATTTTTGATAAGCATTTAACTAGCCTTTGAAAAAAAATTTGTGTAAAAACGATATTCAATATTAACTAATCAAGTGAATAAATTAATTAAAATTGTTATCGGAAAATATTTCATTAACTTACGCGTATTTAAAACGTATATAAATATGTATTACATACCGAATGCTATAAAAACGATAAAAAATCAGTTATTTTATTATAGTTTGTACATAATAGGAAGGAATTCTAATCAAGGACAAAAAATGTCAGTAATTTAATTGAAAATATGAACAGAGGATATAAAAAGTAAAAATATGTGAAAAAGATAATTGAATTGGGATATTACAATAAAAGAATTTGACTATCAAATGCGTACCTACATGCCTTCACCTGTTTGTTTTTAATATTATATTAGTTCGAATCTAGAAAAATTTCCCTAACTAAGAGTGAATTACTTCAAATCTTTATCTTTAAACTACAGCAGTCTCCCATAGTATTGCCAACTTTGGGTACGGTGAGGAATATGTTTTAACGGAAATTAATTGCATTACTTTTCTCTAAACTTTTTTTTTTCAGTGTTAATATTATACGCTTTTTGAATGACGGTGGTATTGAGAAAGTCGCCTTTCAATTTTATTTTACTATTTTCAGTCGGCCAGACTCTTATTTCAATGGTAATATTGTACAGTTTTTTAAATAGCAGTATTGGAAGAGTCTTTTTCAATTCTTCACAGAAATGGCGTGCTATTGAAGTGCATTGCATTTTCTTAATATTACAATTTCTTCCCAAGAGTTATCTGTAACTAAGACCTTGGTCAATAGAGGAGATAAATTGGAATCAATTACGATTTGAAATTACGTATAAAATATGGTTTAACTAACTAACGATAGTTAATAATCTGTAAAAAAAATTAATTAATAAGTAAAATAGCTTGGTATTATTTAAGATCATTAACTTTTGATTATAAGTTAAATTACTATTTAAGACTAAAATTACCATGAAGAAACGAATACAATTTGGAATATTAATTTGGAATATTATTTAAGGTTGTTACATCACTTTAAAATGTTAGAAAAGAATCATTAACATTAGTTTTACTAAGGCGGTATACACGATTATGAAAAAATATTGACTTAAACAGCATTAGTCCGAGAAAAAATTTTGAAAATGTATAAAAATATCAACCTTAATTTATTTAACAAAAAAATAGCTAATCAGTTACAAAAATTTTTTGTACCGCTCTAGAAACTATACCTAAGAAGCTACAGGTAAAATTTCAAGTCAATCGGATCAAAATTGCTGAAGTAATTTTGCCCACCGTTTTGGGAAATATAATTTCGGGAAAACACGCATGTTAGGTTTCAAAACGTGTTTATCGTTTTGTGTGTTTATACCTGTCATTAACGCCATTGACCTGTAATGAAAAAAGTTATCGATCAAGCTAGAGCAAGATTCCAAAATGCTACATGCAGTGGAGCGGCGTTTTTGAACGTTTTCAGCAGCTCAAAGTCCTTCCAGAAATCAAGTTCAAAACAATATTAACAATATTTCCGCAGTCATAATTCTTTTTCAATATATCATTTTAGAGCTAATCATCATTTGAACAAATAAAAAAATAAAAAAAGAGAAATTTTTTTTCAAATTATTGATGACGCTTTAAGGAAATTATTCATAAGTGACTACAGACAAATGTATAGGGTAAAAGCTCCCTTTGTGGAACGGTATCTAATACTGGAACAGTTTTGACATTTACATATTTATTTCTTTAATTAAGTAAGGAAACTTTAAATGCGAGGTGAATTTAAATTGAAAAACAATCATTCTGTTAATAATAATTTTTGTTATCAGACGTTTCTTTCAGAAATAACTTCATTAATATGTAAATGTTCATAATTAGATACCGTTCCACAAAGGGGGCTTTTACCCTATAGAATACATTTTTCAGCTTCCAGCTTTTTTTATTCTACGATTTCATCAGTCCTTGCCTGTTTAATACTTTATCGATAGCTAATTTTTTCTGATTTTTAATGTTACACATATACCTTTCTTTTTTTTTAATTTCAATTTTCAAGCAAAATTATTCATATTTTTACGCAATACTTTCTAGAATCTCGAAGAAATAATAAGAAAATTATTAGTAATTATTATTTTTTTTAAAAATGCTTTTAACATAGTAGTTAATTACTTCATATAAGTAATATATGAATTACACAATTAATAAAATAAAATATAAGTAAACATAAATTTTTGAGTCGTGCTAATAATGAAATGAGTTCTATACTTGCAACAAAACTTACTTTGCAAATCATTTTACCTATGTCCAAGGTGAGAAATAATAGTAAAATAAACTCATAAATTATATGTTATTTACATTTCTGACTTTATCAAAAGTTTATTGAGTAATCCACTGTTGCAAGAATTATATTTATATACAGAGAAAGCTCTGAGTAATACGAAAGTGTAAAATTCTGTGAAAAACTATACACTCACTTTAGGCCCCTGCTTTTCATCATTACAACTCGTTTCACCACACGTAAACAATGTTAACGATTGACACCTCTGTCGCTCATGACATTACTTTTGTTAGATGAAGTGATTCAAAATCTGGTTCGATACGGAATCCTATTTTTCTTCTTAAATTTTTCTGGAATTTTTTTTTTTTTTAATTTAAATGGTATTTAGGGTAAAAGCCCCCTTTGTGGAACGGTATCTAATTATGAACATTTACATATTAATGAAGTTATTTCTGAAAGAAACGTCTGATAACAAATATTATTATTAATAGAATGATTGTTTTTCAATTTAAATTCAGCTCGCATTTAAAGTTTCCTTACTTAATTAAAGAAATAAATATGTAAATGTCAAAACTGTTCCAGTATTAGATACCGTTCCACAAAGGGGGCTTTTACCCTAGTGTAAAATTGAGGAAAACGTTGAAAAAAATTCTTTTTTTACAATTTTGATGGTAATAATGATTATGGGATGTTAACAAGCAATAAACGTGTTCCTTTAATTTTTTTTTTCTTTCAAAATATTAGAATCTGAAAAACGGTTCGATGGTTCAAAATACAGGGTTATTGTGGGTACCATTGAGCTATAAAAATAAAATTAACATTAATTGTTTCATTAAAATTTTTAAATAACCTGTAAATTTTCTAAAAAGTCGTAAAAAGCAACTTTTCCCATTTTTTTTTTCAAATTAATGTCAAGTTAAAAAAAATTCTCTTAAATGATAGGTTCCTGTAGACGCTTTAGTCAAATTCTAAAAATTGCCGTTAGATTTACTGTGTGGTCATTAGTTGCTTAGATTTCGATACTGAAAAGTCGGATACTGGAAAAGCGACGAAAGAGAATTTACAAAAGGCAAATTAAAGCTGAATAAATAAGCTAATAGAATGAACAACCTAAAGCCGGTTCAACGCGATGCTACGAACACCTTCCAACATTGGACGTTTGATGATTCGTGGCATCGTGTGGCCGTTGTTCGAACCCACGAGCGTCCAATGTGGAGCGTCGAACGTTCACATTTGGCCATGTTCCAGCCGATGTCGGTATTCTTGCACTGAGTCAAAGAGATGCTTCGAACGTTTGAAGGACAATGTTCGTTGGTTCGACTCAACGGCTACACGACTCGTTCATATGAAGAGAGACAACATCAGTGTATAACATTAGAGATAACATCAGATAGATGACATCCTCGTCCACTGAATAAACGTTTGTACCACGTGGTACCAACATATCATCATCATATGAATTGGATCAAACATTCGATTCACCGTGTAGCAGGAACATTCGCAGCACCAACTGTCGAAGTTACTTGCATCAAACGTTCGATCGAACGTTGGAAGAAACGTTCGTAGCATCGTGTAGAACCGGCTTAACAAAAAAATAGGGGAAAAAAAATTGGAAAAGTTAATTAAGTTAATGTGTGTCACAGCACACACTACTTTAAATAAAATCATTATTTAAAAGTTATATAAATTGAATTATTTATTTTACTAACAACAAAATGGGACCAAAAATAATTTTTTTGGGGTAAATCCATGATTCGAAGAAATTGGCTAATTTTTGCTGTTTATTTATTTTTGGTCTACAGAAGATTAACTGTGTAAATTTTCTTGGCAACATTTGCCAACATTTTAAAAATTTATGAAATAGTAAGTATATTTTAGATCTAGTTCAGTGAAATTTTTGTTTAACTCAGCTCATATTTTTTTTTGTATTAATTTGGGCACCTTAGAAATTGACAATATTGTCGCATATCAAAACGTACTCCCTTTCAATTACATAGTTACATAAAAAATCACAACAAAGCCAGAAGTGGAGAGCGAGATGAACGAACAAATTGTAAATGTTGTTTTTCTTTATTGTTTGTGTAAATATTATAGACCGGAACGGATGTCAATTTCCGGTTTTTCTTGAATAGTTCAACTGTATGTATCTATTTATGTGTATATTTTTATTGTACCTATATTATTTTTTGATTTGCTTTATAAAATAATTTATTTCAACCAACACTGTTTTAACCCTTTGCACTCGAACCATTTTTTAGTATGGGTACTCAGCTACTCGACAGTAGTTTTAAAACGCTGCAAACACTATTATTAGGTGAACATAATATCCATAATACGTATCTATTAGTTAATTTTAGTAGTATGTATCACAATGTATTGTAGCAAGACGTCGCGTCGTTGCGCTGTATCATGTTATCCTAATATAATAATTTTCAAATAAATGAAGAAGGCTGAGAAACGGAGCGAAGTGGAATCAAACGTGTTCACATCATCGATATAGGGTCTGATATCGCTCCGATAAAATATTATCTCAGTGGTATTGGTATTGGAGCGGTATTGAAGCGAAAGCGAACCATGACTGATATCGGACCGATATCAGAGCGATGATGTGAGTAAACTCATTATTTATTATGTAAGAATATTTTATCGACCGGGAGCGCAGTGATATCGTACTGAGAGCGGAGCGTTAATGTAAATCGGGCCTTAGGTCCCCTAGCGTGTTGTAAATAATAAAATACGTACCTATTGTTTATGGCGCCGCTGCGGCGCCTAACGAGTGGAATTAATATTTATTGTATCGCCGTGGCGGCGCCCATCGAGTGCAAAGGGTTAATATAGGTATATCGTCGTCAGCTGAGTACTGGTTTCTACCGTTTGTACCAAGTCAACTTTTTAAACACTTTTTCAATAGTTTTGTTAGTTTTGGGCATTGAGGAAGCCGAAACCACTATCAAAAAAAAAAATTTAAAAAACTGAATTGGTACAAACCAATACTCAGCTAACGATATGTAGACCTTAAAATTGTAACACAGTAGCTACCGTTCGTGTTCTATTACTAGAATCATTACTGTGCAATCTATGCAAGTATTTATACACAACAGTATACGATTCGACAGAAACTTGCCTATATTGTAAGTGGATGCATGCAAAACAAAAACAAACAATCGATTTGTTCTTACCGCATTTTTGTAATTAGTTCATATACTAGAAATCATGAACATTTAAGTGCCCATGTCACATTTTTTTATGAGTATAGAACTGCATCAGAAATATTTACTGGTTAGAACACAGGACAATATTTCAGGAAATTTTATTGTGTCCAACGCATCACTTACATAAATTTTCTCTGCACAGCGCTTCTACCATATTGAAATTTAGATTTTGTTGGATTGTAATCTCTTATAACTAGCATTTAATAGAGTTTTGTACTGCACTTGAATTTGAAAATCACTCTTTCATGATGTGGTTCATGTTATTAGATAGATATTTTATACCATATCTATAACGTTGCTCTTTAGGGTGTCTACACATTCAATGAAATAAGGAATAAGAAATAAGGAATAAGAAGTATGCCATCTAGTGACGTTGAGTGGAACTTTAACGTAACTGCTCATAGATATAAATATGTAGGTACTTTTGTACGTCAAAATTCGTGATTTTTTTCACTTTAGTGACAAAGAAAGTCATCACGAACGTTATTTTTTCATGAATTTTGATGTACAAAAATACCTAAATACTTATACCTATGGGCAATTACGTCAAAATTCCATTCAACGTCACTAGACGGCATACTTCTTATTCCTTATTTCTTATTTCTTATTCCTGATTTCATTGATTGTGTATGACCCATTACACATTGATGGATGGTATACATGATGTAGCTCAATTGGCTGGACTTAAAGAAAATAATTATTGTCATTCACTTCATTATCAGCTATGCTGAGACTGATCACCATATTTTTCTCTTTAAAAAAATAATTAACCTTTGAATTTATTTTTTAAATTTTGCGTTGTTTATTATTATTAACTATAATTTTTAAACAAAGTTATAATTAAAGAGGTGATACTACCTCTTAACTTTAATTAATTTGGTGGTCTTCAAATGCTAAACTTCATTTAAATTGTGTTGAAATGATGTATTTTCATAACAAGAATTACTATTGTTAAAGAAAACGTATAATGTTTTTTTCAATATACATTTATATAAATGAAAATGTTACAAAATATGAAAATAATTTTATGATTTTTCCATGAAAATTATACGGTAATTTTCTTATATAACCTTGGATAGTTATCAATAATTGAATGAAGCTTTAAAAAGTACCATATCAGCATGATACGAACTGGTACAATTAGATCAATACACTATGATTTTTCTAGAATTTTCCATATAATACGAAAATTGGAGCGACAGTAATCTAGTAATTTGATATTTCTTTTCATTAAATCAGTTGAACACAAAATTTTGGTAATAAATGTTTGTTTTGTTAAACATGGGTTTAACATACATGCAATATTAGGAATAAATATCATCAATTATGAGACTTCGGTTTTATTTCTATTATATTTTTATTAGACGAGGTGCTAGATGACATTGAGTATGCACTGAATGAGGTTAAGAATTTGACTTTTGATTATTGTTAGGGGGTCTTAGGGAGTCTTCTGTTTTTATTTCTATTATATTTTTATCCCTAAAACGACAAACTGGGGTAGAAATCTACCCCAGGTAAACTTTAAACTACGTTTTTAAATTAGTCAGTGACATTATCGACTGGACACCTATACTACAATTTAGTTCAAGGTTCTAACAGTAGAGTGAGGTCGGGAAACCCTGCAGTTTCTTGTCTATTGTGACGAAGTGAAAACGTGAAGCTAGTGTGGGGTTGATATTGTAACGTCGCAAACGTGGGAAAAGATCTCACTACGGTGTTATTTTGCGATGCACAGAGTATGGTAAACTTTCCAGCGTGGGTTCGGTTTTTCTTCTCCAAGACGAATAGTTTTTTCACAAATAAAACACTTTTAATTGGTTTTTTAGTTGATTAGTTTATTGAATAAATGTAGAAAACTTGTATAAAAATAATTTTCTTATATAATTTTATAAATTATAAATTTTTTAAGTATAAAAAATAATGCGCAGTTGTTCCACTGGCGAGGATTCTGATGTTGTTCGTTTTAATATTACCTTACAACTTACTAACTTGAAACAAGTTATATCCTTATTCTTAAAACAAGCGTTCCTTAATTTCATTTCCAAGAATCGAAAGAAAGTTCTATTGGTTTCTATATAGAGATAGAAATATTTGTATACATTAACTAGAAAGAAATAATAAGTGTTGTTTTGAAGTATTCCTTTATGTCACCACCTGGTACGACAGAAATATTCAAGTGATGCTTAACCCTGATTGGTTGTTGCATCTCTGGTGTCCAAACGTGACCACAGCACCAACAGTTCTTTCTGTTAAAAACTTGACAAAAGTCATAGTCTGTTCGTTTAGGCAATCTACACTACAGATATGTATTATTATCTGCAGCGCTAATCATTATTTGAGTTTTTATGATAAAATTTTGTGTTATATAATAAAATTTATTTTTACTAGAAAGTTTTGATGAAAATTTGTTAATTTTTCACCTGCGCCTGTACCATGGTGGTTACATATCCCCCCCTCAAAAATTTCTATGGGAGAGTGAAACTCGAAATAGAAATTTTTGATCAAAACTCAAAAATTTCGAAATTTCTTGGAAAAATTTTTTTTTTTTTTTTTTTTTTTTATAAAATTAAGTAAAATTGAAAAATTTTTAATAAAGTTTTTTCATTGAGTAACAAAAATATATAAGATAAATGTAGGGAGCAATGACCTTTAATAATATTATTATAGAAATGATAAAAATTTGATTTTAATTAGAAAATTTTAATGAAGTCATTTTGCTACCTTCATTTTCACAAAGATTTAACATTCTTTAAACAAAATAATAAATATAAATTCTTAATTAAAGTTCATAAAAGTTTGTTTTATTTTAATATGCACTTTGGTTTTAATCACTATCACAAGTATTTTAAATAAATATTTTTTAATTTTAAGGTATTATGTTAGTATTAGTTTGGTTGAGCGAATATTCTTACTAATACAAATAAAATATAATAATACATTAGTTTTTTAATTTTCTTTGAATCACATCTAAGTATCAAAATTAAATATAGGTGATTATAAAGTCATCATTCGTATATTTGTCATCTGTTTAACTAAAGAAATGTAAAAATTTTAATGAAAATTTAATAATATTTTGTAGATTTATTTTTTTTTTTTATTCTTTAAAAGGTTTAAGATGTATCGCATTATACACACCTTTTATTATATTTGAATCTGGGTAATAAAGAATGTATGCATTTATATTTTTTATTCCACCTACTAAAAAGGGTCCACAATAGAGTAAATTAAATTTTTTAACAATTTTGTTCCTAGCTGAGGAACGTGTATGAGTTTTAAGCAAAACCTTATCACCTATATGATAAGTTTTTGTGTAATGTAAATTATGACGTAATTTTCTTTTATTACCTTTTTCAATAGTATTATTCAATGCTAACTGCCGAATTTGTTGCAAATTAGATTGATCATTTTGAGGAAAAGAAATAAGGCGTGTTATAGGGTTAGGAGGTTTATTTCCAAAAAGTAATTCATAAGGTATAAATTGAGTAGTATCATGAGGTGTGAAATTTAAACAATTTTCGATAAAAGTTAAATAATCTGTCCACGAACTATGTTTTTTATGACAATATGTTCTAAATAATCTATTTAATTCACGGTTTACACGTTCTTCCGGATTTGCTCGCGGATTGTAAACGCTAATTGTATAAACGTTAATTCCAGCATTTTTAAGAGTATCTTGCCAAATTGGAGATACAAATTGACTTGCATTATCGCTATAAATATTTTGCATTTTACCTATATTGGGTATAAAATGCTTAACAACTCTGTCAACACATTGTTGAGCAGTTGCACCCTTTAATGGATATAGTTTTACAAATTTTGAATAGTTATCCTTAATTATAAAAATCATGTTAAATCCAAATTTTCCTTTAGGTAAAGGACCATATAGATCCACAAAACAGTCCTTAAGAGGATATTCTGATATAATATTTTGTAAAGGACCTTGTGTAAAATAATTTGGAACCTTACATTTTTGGCATATATTACAACTTCGTAAATTTGACTCAACACGACGATAAATATTTTTAATGAAAAAATATTGTTTTAAATATTCAGTGATTTTACGAGACGAAAAATGACCTAAATATTTATGGAAAAATTGTATTATTTCATTTATTTTATTTTCAGGTAGATAAATTTGATAATTGTAAGGGAAGTTGGTATTTCTATGAAAAAGTATACCATTATGTACCATAAACCGGTTTTGATATTCTTGAATATTGTTAATTATGTTTTTACAAAAAGGGTCAACATGTTGGTACCTGCGAATGTTATTAGCAAATTTTTCAAGAAATTTATTTTGAAAATCAAGTTTTAAAATATTACATTTAACTGAAATGTTTGTAGAAAAATTATTATTTATAGATAAAGAATTTATCATTAAGTTCGTTTGATTTGATATATTATTTAAGGTATATGGATTTCGAGAGAAAAAATCTGCTATAAAATTTTGTTTTCCAGGAATATATTCAATAGTGAAATTGAATTCACTTAAAGCTAAGAACCAACGTAAAATTCTATTATTTGTTATTTTTGCTTCATGTAAAAATGATAATGATTTGTGATCACTACGAACTATTACTTTGTGACCTAAAATGTAATGTCGAAGTTTGTTGAAAGTAAAAACTAGACTTAATAATTCTCTTTCGGAAATAGTATAGTTCAATTCAGAAGTTGTTAAAGCGCGTGAAACAAACGAGATTGGATTATACGTATTATCATCATTGATTTGATATAGACAACCACTTAAAGCTTTGTCAGAAGCATCTACATCTAAATAGAAAATTTTGTTAAAATCTGGAAATTTAAGCATAACTGACTTTGCAAATAATGATTTTAAAGTATTAAACGTTTTTTGTTCTTCACTTCCCCAATTCCAAATTGAGTTTGCTTTTAATAAATGCGAAAATTTAGAAGTTAATTCACTAAAATTAGGAAAAAATCTACGATAAAAATTCATAATACCTAAAATTGATTGTAAAGATTTAATATTAGTGGGAGGTTGCAATTTTAAAATAGCTTGAACCTTATCCTCACATAAACTAATACCATTTTCAGAAATTTTATGACCCAAAAATTTAATTTCTGTTTTGAAAAAGTTACATTTAGAAAAATTGATGGTTACACCAGCATTAAAAAGTTTATTTAATACTATCTCAACATGTTTAAGGTGAGATTCAAAATCGTCAGAGCCAATGACTATGTCATCGACAAAGACATGACAAAAATCGTTTATGTCACTTCCCAAAATTTGATCAATACATTTTTGAAATATACCAACGGACAAATTTATCCCGAAGGCTAAACGGGTAAACTGATAACATTTGCCGTTAAATAAAAATCCTGTGTATTTTTTACTATCTGGGTGTAATTGGATTTGCCAATAACCCGAAATTAAGTCAATAGAAGTGAAAAATTGTTTTTTCTGAAATTTTCCTAGGATATATTCAATAGAAACTGGCGTTTCTCGGTCCGGTATTACTATTTGATTGATATTCCTACTATCTAAAACAATTCGGATTTGCCCATTTGGCTTAATTACTGTATGCAAAGGACTTATATAAGAAGTATATGACCTTTCTATAATTTTCCATGATAAAAGTTTATCTATTTCCTTTTGAACTGCGGGCAAACGCGAATAAGGTATAGGATAGCATTTTGACGAAAATTCTTTATGTTCTCGAATTTTGAATTTACAATAAAAGTTTTTTACTAACCCTGGTTTGGTAGAAAAAATGTTTTTAAATTTATTAAGCATCGATAAGATTTTATTTTGTTCGATTTTAGATAAATGAGTTAAATTAGAAATTGAATTTATAACGTCGTCAAAGGGTGTAATATATTCATTGTCGTCAAAGGGTTTAAATGAAAGATTATTAATTTTATAAAATTCTTCCGTATTAAGATTTTGTTCTTTGTAAACAATACTTTTAATGTTTGAAATTAACATATTACTGGATTTAATATCATTAGATGAGATTTGTGAAATGAATTTAATTTCATGTATTTTACTATCAATTTTAAGTAACAACGACTTATTGAAAATATTTATACTAGCGTAATATTTTTGTAAATATTCCATACCGAGAATCGCTTCGACAGCTAAATCTGGTACGATAAGAAAATTTAAGGGTATTATAATATTATTGTAACTAAATTCAATAAAAGTTTGTTTATCAATAGTTTTAGATTTTTTGTTTGTCGCAGTA
Source organism: Brachynemurus nebulosus (assembly GCA_035578155.1). Taxonomy (NCBI): domain Eukaryota; kingdom Metazoa; phylum Arthropoda; class Insecta; order Neuroptera; family Myrmeleontidae; genus Brachynemurus; species Brachynemurus nebulosus. The sequence goes on from JAPWDM010000003.1 coordinate 32,193,790, forward strand.
ACTACCTGACATTTTATTGTAGGTATTACGGGCAATGGTTTATTTGTATTTTTAATATGAATTTGATTTAATTTATCAAATGTTTTATCATTTAGAACCGTAATAACGCTTCCAGTGTCTATTAAAATATTGATAAAAGTGTCAAAAAAGTTTACTTTAATAATTGGCAAAATATCGTTAGAGATTTTTGTATTTGAAAAACGATTTTGATTATTCTCTTCCGTTAGATCACCAAAATGATCGTTTGAAAAAATACTACAAAGGAATGTACCCCCAATATTGTAACAATTCTCAGAATTGAAATTGTTAACATTACTATCTAATAAATTAATTTTATTATTAACAAAAAGATTGTCATTCTTAACATTTTTACTAATATTCTTTTCATTAATTTGAAAATTGTCATCTATTAAGGTTGATTTCCTTATAGATGTTCTATTTAGTTTTCCCAATCATAAGAAAATTCAGGGAATTTTGGATTTATTGGACCAATCGCACTGGTAGTACCAGTGGCGTGATCCCCGTTATTCGTGCTAACACTATGTGTAGACGAACACGGTTCCTCATTTGAAAAAGTTACTTTAGATTTTTTAAATTTATCAGTTTTCCAACTTTTATTTCTATCTAAATATTGATTATTACTAGTTACATTACCCCAACCATTATTTTCTGAAGTTGTAGGATTATTTTTAGAAATAGGACTATTTGGACGGTTATAATTTGAAGCATTTGGATTAATAGGAACGTTACGATAAGGAGTTTTACTGTAATGATTATCGAATTCCTTTAATTCATCATAAAGTTGTTTAATAGTTAAACAATTTTTTAAAATTCTACGCGTTTCAAAATCAAAATGTTCTATAAAAATTTCAATAAATGTTTTTTCAGGTATTTTGTCACTTAGATGTTTGATTCTTTTATACCAATAAAATAAGTGTTGTACATATTTTTGTTTAATAACAACAGATTTACCCTGATTAGAATAAAATTCTATCAGTATTTGATTTTGAATTTTACTATTCCAATATGTATCTAAAATCCAATTTTTTAATTGTTCAAATGTTAAAATAGAATCTTCAAATAATATTAAAGTATTTTTAATAGTATCAGTTAATTTAGATTTTGTATATAAAATTTTATCATTTTCAGAAAAATTTGTTTCTTTAAAATAATATTCTAATGAATTTATAAAATCAAGAGGATGCAAATAATTTATATTTCCATTAAATTCAGGAATATTAAAAAGATTATGAGTATTATTATTGAAAAAACTAATATTAGATAGATTATTATTTGGCAAAACAGTATTATTAATATCATTAATGTTAATAGATTCAAAAGTATTGATTTTCTTTTCTAAAATATCAATAGATTTTAATATAATATCATATTTCTCAAAAATATTTGTAATTTCAGTTTCGTTTTTTGTTAAATGTTCCTTAATACTGGAAATTTGTTGGTTAATAACTTTTGTTTGTTCATTATAAGCATCAAATTTTTGATTATTAATGATTTCGATATCATTAATTTGTTTAATAGTTTCAGAGTTTGTATTTTTACATTGCAAAGAACAATTGTTAATTTTTTCTTCTAAAGAAATTTTAATATTTGTTATTTCAGTTTTTAATTCATTTTTTAATTCGCTCAAACCGTTATGAACTTCTGTTTTAAGTTCGTGTTTGAAATTATTTAATTCGTTAGTAAATTTTAAGAAAAATGCATTAAACATACCGGTTATTTCACCTTGAAAGTTTTGTTGAGACGACGTTGCACCAGAAGGCCGCACGCTGATCATCTCCTCCATAGATTCACGAAGTTGATCTTCCGTTTTCGTAGAAGATGCTTCCGCTTCAAATATTGTTTCACTGAGGGCGTTTTCTTCGTTGTCCATTGTAATGTTGTAGTAAATGATTGTTGTTTCGAATGAAATTCCTTGAAGAAGTTGTCCACCAAAATTCGTATACTTCTTTTCTTCTCTTTTCACGTAGATTATTCGTCGGAAAATTTATTTCCACTGACAGGGATGTCAATAATTATGTAACGTCGCAAACGTGGGAAAAGATCTCACTACGGTGTTATTTTGCGATGCACAGAGGATGGTAAACTTTCCAGCGTGGGTTCGGTTTTTCTTCTCCAAGACGAATAGTTTTTTCACAAATAAAACACTTTTAATTGGTTTTTTAGTTGATTAGTTTATTGAATAAATGTAGAAAACTTGTATAAAAATAATTTTCTTATATAATTTTATAAATTATAAATTTTTTAAGTATAAAAAATAATGCGCAGTTGTTCCACTGGCGAGGATTCTGATGTTGTTCGTTTTAATATTACCTTACAACTAACTTGAAACAAGTTATATCCTTATTCTTAAAACAAGCGTTCCTTAATTTCATTTCCAAGAATCGAAAGAAAGTTCTATTGGTTTCTATATAGAGATAGAAATATTTGTATACATTAACTAGAAAGAAATAATAAGTGTTGTTTTGAAGTATTCCTTTATGTCACCACCTGGTACGACAGAAATATTCAAGTGATGCTTAACCCTGATTGGTTGTTGCATCTCTGGTGTCCAAACGTGACCACCGCACCAACAGTTCTTTCTGTTAAAAACTTGACAAAAGTCATAGTCTGTTCGTTTAGGCAATCTACACTACAGATATGTATTATTATCTGCAGCGCTAATCATTATTTGAGTTTTTATGATAAAATTTTGTGTTATATAATAAAATTTATTTTTACTAGAAAGTTTTGATGAAAATTTGTTAATTTTTCACCTGCGCCTGTACCATGGTGGTTACAATATGTACCTACCCCAGTTTGTAGTTTACGTCAGTGTTTTGTGTAGGAAAGTTATTTTTATTTTTTTTGGTAAAATAATTTTGATTCACTTATAATAACTTTATTTTGCGATAAAACATTAGATAGGTATATAATGTTCGGTGATGATTTTCATATTTTAAGTACCCATGCATTGGGAATAGCAATAAAATTGATACACGTTGCCTTTTTTTGGCAGACGATGACGACCTGCGAGAATCATCGAATACTACATTTATTACAGCAATTGTAACGCCTTTGAATAAGTTAAATTCTCTTTTTTTTACATTTTGTATGGAAAAAAAATGAAATATATCCTTAAAAACTAAAATTTCATGCATTTTTGTTTGATTTTTCCATATATCAATTTCCCAATTTTTTGTAATTTTCAAAATCCAAAATAAATAGACTTCTTTGGAAAAAGATCATGATGATATTTTTATGCTTGAAGTCTCTTGTGTCCTCTTTAAAATACCGTCTGAAATTTGAAAATCGGTTCATTAGAAAAATAGTTATCAATTTTTGTTTATTAAATAACAATTTGAGCGTGTTTGAACACTTTTAACTATTTAAATCGATTTTTCACCGACTAGCCTTATTTAAATTGAATTTTCTCTCCACCATTCTTTTCACCATGAAACACGAACAAATTCATGTCCTCCTAAGTGAAATTACCGCTGTCAGATCGATTTTACGACCAAAAATCCCGTGGGGTAAATATGCACCCCAGTTTGTAGTTTAAGAGTAGAAAAAATAAGTTTGTAGTTCTAGGGTTATTAGACGAGGTACCAGATGACATTGAGTATGCACTGAATGAAATTTAGAATTTGACTTTTGATTATTGTTAAGGGGTCTTAGGCGAGTATGAAAACGTATGTCGTCGACGTCTATGGAGGTCGGAAACTTCGGGGATGGGGGGAAACTTGCGGAAAAAGCCGATCTTACCTTATAAAAGCTTATTTCTTGCTTATTATTGATCGTAGAGTGATAATTTTTTTAAAATTTGTTTGCAATGAAATGATCTAAAATTTATGTAATATGCAAACTTTTGACGGTTTTCGTGTAAAAAAATGAAAACAGAAAATAACGGTAAAATTCAAGAACTGGGGTTTGCCCTTGAATTGACCCTGTTCATTGACCTTCAGGTAAGGATCAAGGCCATATTCGGATGCAGAATTTTCCGCTCTGTTCATTTCCGGGGTCAAAAGAGGATATTGCCATATAAAAAAACGAACTTGACCTAGATATGACCTTGAATCTTAACTTCGAGGTCGAGGTGAAGGTCATCATCGGATGCGCCGTAACAAATGGTGAAATTTTTGTCCTCATCATTTATCCCAAAAATGCTTTCCCGCTGAGAGTTTTGACTTTTTCAGTACTTTTGACTAGCCCTGTATACTCAAAATACTTGAATTTTACCGTTGCCTTCTAGTTTGATTTTTTTACACGAAAACCGTTAGGTATATCAAAAGTTTGCATATAACATAAATTTTAGATCATTTCATTGCAAACAAATTAAAAAAAAATCATGGTTCTATGATCAATAATAAGCCAGATATAAGCGATCTCCCGATCGGGTTTTTCCGCAACTTCCCCCCCCCCCAAGTTGTCGACTACCACAGAGGTCGACGACATGTGTTTTCGTACTCACCTTATATGTACTCCCTAACAATAATCAAAAGTCAAATTCTATACATCTTTCAGTGCATACTCACTGTCAACTAGCACCTGAGCTATATGGTGCATTGCCCGTAACTGTATGAAGGAACTTGGATTACATAAATTGACAAAAAATGACCCTTTTTCTTATATTTCTCAAGTTTATTGTTTAGAAAATGACAAACAATGTCGCCGTACTTTTTGTTAATTTTTTATATTTAAAAAGATCGTGCAAGGTAACCAGCCAGTCATTCTGAAATAATTTGTCGCTTTTAGCCAAATACATATAACAATACATGAAATGTACATTTATAGGTCTTTACCATCCGGCGGAAGTACGCGTGATGTCATATCCCACACTATCAAGTGGTCTTCTTTTATTTTATATAAATTTCATCTCAGTATTATGGGACAAAGTAATCTTAGAGAATCAATAGTAGGATAGAGTCGATGTTATTAATTTGCAGTGGCTGTTTTTATGTCACCGAAGAATGACATATTAATATCGTTGTGTGATCATAGTGGGGGGAAACATTATTATAGAGTTGTATATCCATATTGAATAATTATAGAGTTGTACATCCATATTGAATAAACGCAAGAGTGCTGTAGAGTTAACAACTATAGAGTTCACAAAAAATCATAAATTAACACTTTCACTGAGGTGACATTACTTAGTGCGTGTCAAAAACACGCACTTAACGAATTTTATTCTTTTTTTTCTTATGTTCACAATTTGATTAACAACACCGTTTATATGAGGACCAGTAATTTGTTTGAAACTGTTTTAAGATTTCAGCATTCAATAACTGTACTTAAGTTCTCTATATTTTATTCAAAACTATGTTTTTTACACAGAACACTAGAAGGAAACTAAAATCAAAATTGTGTGGTTCGCTTGGAGTCATTTGATGGTCTGTCACAGCTTAAGGTGACTAGTCGTGGCTCGCTAACCAAGAGCAAAGATGCATTGTTACTGATTGTCAAAATTATTGTTAGTTACACTGCATGTTGCTCTGCCGCAATACGTGTATATGTGTCTGTGTGTGTGACCACTCACACAGATGCAGACATTAAACATACACCACTACAAACAGTGTGTACCTACATAACATAGTGGAGGGGTGTGGTAGGGATTTTTGTCCACGCTGGTATTGCTAGTACAGAGATAGTAAGTTCATTTCTCTATTCTGTGATTTTATACTTCCCTATATTCTATACAAAATATATTTATACAAAATTTCAGCCGATACAAAACATTTGTAGTAAATATAAATAACACCTCGTATTTAAAAGCAACTGAATAAATTTTATTAATAGATATATTCGCTATATTAAATGTATTTCTATATCAGATCTATTGTTCTTTGATACTCTAAAACAATACTAATATGTTATTATCAGGTGTGTTTGTCAGTTCTTTGACATTTGAATGGTTAAAGAATTCGAATTTTCCGTTTGGGTGCTCCAAAATTTTTTTGTCACTGCAACAAAAGAATTATCTAGGTGTTTAAATGTTCTTCTATTGTTAGTTTGTACATAATATGTTGCAATTGTGTACTTGAACGCAAGGTTACCAACCAAATATCACTAAAATAATTTATTTAATTGTAATAGCAACAATTAAATCTGTTGTAAATTACTATTACAAGTGTAACTTACACATTAGGTTGCGTAACTATAATGGTTTTGACCATTAAGATGGTATTTTGATAAGAGATTGTTGCAAAATCAATTTTGTTTCTTTGCGAAACATTGTAATTTGAAACACTAGATTCCAGCGCTTCCACCATCATAGATATTTAACAAATTGTGCCAATTTTTAAACTGAATTGTTTAAAAATATTTACAATTTAAAAATTTAAAAACAATTGGAGCGAGGAAATGGTTAGCATGAGCATTGTATGCACTTTTTAAAGTCTGCTACGAAGTTTGTTCGTGTGTGGAAAATCGACAGTTGTAAAATACCGATCGTGATTGATGATTGCCCGATCAGGAGCATTGAATTTGATCCGGTGGTTCTGATCCCGTGTTTATTAACTATGGACGGAACTGATTTGTTCAAATGCTTTTATGATTACTTGTTGCAATATGCGTATTTGTTGCCTAACTTATTTTTTAAATTTATTTTAATTTCATTAAATACACACAACTGAATGGACTAAATCTATTACAACTGAGCTTATTGGATTATATAAAACGTGGCGATGCTTAGGTATAAAAATAATATTTAAAAAAAAAAAATTTAATGTACCTACCGTTAAGGATAAAATAAATTCAAAATTGTCCTCCCGGGTCGATTAATAAAAGTAAATCAGTAAATTAATAACAGTATAGATTCTAACCACCTAAAGGAATTTATACGCATCAAATCCACCTGGGATAATAATTGAAATATTATTGTAGGAAACCGGTATTGCTAGATTAAAGGATCTTAGAAATAGTTGTAGTAAAATTTAACTGTAACAATTGGCCATTTAACTTCTGGCATAACACTTGTTATTAGGCCCGAAATGCCGTCCTGCCCAGACGTGTCATAATAATTGCGTACGCTATTTTTTCATTATTTACTCTTAAAAATGTTCCCATAAAAATATTTTTTTTTATTCGCTTTTAATTTTGTATCCAATAGATGCTCCTTTTCAGACGGGATTAATTGAATCTTAACTGAAAATCTAATAATGATTTAACTTCTAAATTCTGTTTTGAAGCAACTTTTAACTGTTTTATTTTACATTTTTAAGTATTACTTAAAAATGTAAATTTCGTAACGATAAAAATATTTCAAGTGCTCACCCACCTAAATACTGATAAGTGTTAGAATGTTATAAATAAAATTATATCAGGTGAGCTACATTAGTCATACTCTCATACTAATTACAATTAGTGCCTACATATCTGTTTACATTTTCTAATTGCTCACTTTTTTTTAAACACCTCTTTTTAAAATCAAGTGTTTTTATTTTATATATTTTTTTGTAAAATGATTCATCCCTTATTGAAGAATATATGTAATCTGGAACACATTGGAATAGTGTTTACATTTTCAGTAACCTCAATTTTTTTATTACGGAAAAGTTTTTATTGATAACACCGGAAAAATGAATAATTTAATCGCGTGATTATAAGTGTATTTTTATTTACTATTACTCAAAGGGATTTAGTAGGCGTCAGATAGATTGCCACTGTAGCATCGTATTAAATTAAATTTTGTTAAAATAAAATTGAAATGATATTAATTCTAATTTGATTAAAGTTTATTCATTAAAAAAAAAATACGGACTGATCAGAATATTAAAATCAATATCTTAGTACTGATTGTATCGTTAACACATTAAAATCTTTAAGAGCGTTTATTATATGTAAATGTCGTAAGCTTGATCAGAATAATACTTTATTTTAAAAGTGAAATCAGAGTATGAATAAAATACTTGTTTTAAATATATACATATTTTTTAATCGTTAGCGAAATGCTTGTCATAGACGATCAACATTTGTCTTTTTTAGATTTTTAAAGTAAGTGTGTGACAGTAACGCGATGAAACTAGAACTTCCATGTGATAAATAGTAAATTATATTACATACCAAGGGACTAAAGTGTGACTTTTGATCCTGAGTATCTATGATGTGGCCGAGAAGCTTTAACTGACAACAACTCACACGAAGTATTAAAAGAAACGGTTTAGTCTCATGACATATATATTTTTTTTGCAATTCTGGATAATTTAAATTATAAAAATCAAGAAAAAAGCTATTTACATGTCACTGTTACATTGTTATGCCATTTAAAGAGTTAAAAGTTGGAATTCGGTTTATTCTTTTCAAATTGAAATAAATTATTCATTACTTAACAACACTATTCAATTTAAGACAAATTTCGCTAATTGGTGACGTTCTATAAATTGGGCTTGCTGATTAGTAGTAAAAGTGACACTCTACTCCCTATTATGAGGGACTAAAGTATATATTTTAGTTCCAGAATTGCAGAAATATAATTAGTTTAAAAGTAAGGCATTATGTAAATTAATTAAACATTATTTTGTATTTAGTGAAATACCTTTATTTAACCCTTTGCACTCGATGGGCGCCGCCACGGCGATACAATAAATATTAATTCCACTCGTTAGGCGCCGCAGCAGCGTCATAAACAATAGGTACGTATTTTATTATTTACAACACGCTAGGGGACCTAAGGCCCAATTTACCTTAACGCTCCGCTCTCAGTACGATATCACTCCGCTCCCGGTTCGATAAAATATTCTTACATAATGAATAATGAGTGTATTCACACTAGTTATCGGAATAATCACTCTTTTTAGTGTGTCGAATCTTTTGAATCCGCTCACTGTGGTGAGTCGATTCAATGAATTGAATCACTCACTCACTTGACACAATTCGCTCACTCGTTTTTATGAATTGAATCACTCATTCCACTCACTCACTTTACACAACTGAGTGGTACAACTTCAAATACGAGTCAACACAATAAATACACTCATATAAATTAAAAATACACGGTTGAAAAGACAATGAAAATTTTGATTGTGGAAATCTACAATAATTTTATGTAGGAAGATATTCACTCATTGCTGTTTTAAAGAAAAACTAATTTTTGGAGACGTAATAATCTGACAATAAACGGGCAAATTTTATTTTAAAAATTTGAAAATATTGTAAAATGAAATACAAATAGTTTTTCATAGAATTTTTTTAATATCCATACTTACATCACTTATAGTGTACATAAAATTGGGTATATTTTTATTTAAACTATTTTATTAGTTTATTAGACATTTGGACTAAATTTGATTTACAATTTGTTTTATGCATTTTAAAAAATAAAGGATAGTAAAAAAATTAAAATATTAGTTCTAAAAAAAAGTTATACCTACATAGTATTATTAGTATATACGATATATACACGTTATATTTACACAGTTGTAAAAAATAGATGTTGTTGGAAACAAGTCTCTGTTGATCTGTCTATTGTCATAAGTAAACTGAAACAGAGATTTAAAATTGAATAGGATCTTACTTATATGTCATACACTCGTAAGTGAGTGAGTGAGTGTTGACATATATTATTCTCTTTCAACTCACGAGTTGAAAGAGTCGATTCAATTCTTTTTGACTGATTCAATTCAGTCAATCAGTTGAGTGATTCAACTCAGTGAATTGAATCACTCACTCACTAGCCATCTCTAATTCACACCGTCGCTCTGATATCGGTCCGATATCATTCATGGTTCGCTCTCGCTTCAATACCGCTCCAATACCAATACCACTGAGATATAGGTTGGTAGGAAAATAATGGCCGTTTTTAATTTTTTAATTTAAATGCATATATTTCAGCTCAGAGTAAAGTGTACTAATCAAAATAACAACCGTTAGAATCAATACATTTTTGCCAACGAGAAACAAGTTGATTTATTCCGGTAGCATAGAACTCTAACGTCCTGGAATCGATAAACTCTCGGAAAGCATTTTCAACAGCATCATGGTTGTTAAAAACTTTCTCTTGCAGGAAGTGGTCGAGGTGCTTGAAAAAGTGATAATCAGTTGGCGAGAGGTCTGGTGAGTATGGGGGGTGAGCCAGAATTTCGTAGCCTAATTCATGCAGTTTCTGCAATGTTGGTTGTGCGACGTGTGGCCGAGCATTATCGTGAAGAAGGATGGGACCTTTTCTATTGACCAATGCCGGGCGCAAGTGTTTTAGTTTGCGGTGCATTTCGTTAGTTTCTTGGCAATATTTGTCTGCCGTGATGGCTTCGCCTGGATTCAGAAAGCTGTAGTGAATCAAACTGGTCGACGACCACCAAACCGTCACCATGGTCTTCTTTTGATGCAAGTTCGGTTTTGGGAAGTGTTTTGGAGCTTCCCCCGGTCCAGCCACTGTGCTGAGCGTCGCCGGTTGTCGTATAGAATCCATTTTTCGTCGCATGTAACAATACGATCGAGAAATGGATCGCTGTTGTTGCGCAAAAGAAGCGCAGAGCACACTTCATACCGACGATTTTTTTGATTTACGTTCAGTTCATGCGGCACCCATTTATCGGGTTTTTTTGTTTTACCAAGTTGTCTGAGATGGTCCAGAATTGTTGGGTGACTTACATTTAACTTTGTGGCAAGCTCTCGAATGGTTGTACGCAGATCCGCTTCGACTAACATCTTCAATTCGTCCTTGTTAACTGCTGATGGACGTCCATGACCTTCTTCATTTTCAAGACTCTCGTCTCCATTTCGAAATTTCTGAAACCAACGTCGCACCGTGCGTTCGTTTGTGGTTCCCTGGCCGAATGCACTATTGATATTACGAGTGACCTCTGCTGCGTTATGGCCTAGTTTAAACTCATATAAGAATATTGTTCATAATTATTTTTTTCCATCATGAATTCTTTATATAATATGATGGTCTCAAATTTTATTAAAAACGAAACCAATAACACAGAAATACAGAGCACAATCTACACTTTAAAGTGGTATAAAGTATGTATATGTATAAAAAGAAATATTCAACTTTGTTACTATTCTTGGAATAAATAACATAAAAGGGTCATTATTTTCCTACCGACCTAATAATATTTTATCGGAGCGATATCAGACCTTATATCGATGATAGTGAACACGTTTTTGATTCCACTTCGCTCCGTTTCTCAACTTTCTTCATTTATTTGAAAATTATTATATTAGGAAAACATGATACAACACAACGACGCGACGTCTTACTACAATACATTGTGATACATACTACTAAAATTAACTAATAGATATATTGTATTATGGATATTATGTTCTTCTGTAGCTGAGTACCCATACTAAAAAATGGTTCGAGTGCAAAGGGTTAATAATAGATAGAAACACGGTCCTGCGATTAATGTAATTTTCAAAATCAATTCAAGTTTACTTTTCATTTGATACCCCTTTCTCTTTTTCTCTATTTGGTAATTTTGATAAAATTTTCATTCGATCCCTGTTTTACGTATTACAATTTTGTTAATGTGCCATCTCAACAGAGAACTCAATACGATAATTATTGATCTTCTGTAATAATTTTTTTACTTTCACTTTGCTGGTAGACAAAAAATTAACTTTGATAAGTATATAACAGGCATTACATATAAATTTACTTCTTTTTTTATACTCAATGTAAAAAAGGTATTGATAAAAAAATTTAATCAGTTAATCACATTTCTAGACATTTCTTTTTTTTAGTATGTGTGTGTTAAGTGAGTGAGATGAATTGATAATGTGTGATAATGAGTAAGAAGTAAGAATATAATTTTCACTCCAAAAATGAAATACTTTCTTTTCTGAATACCACCCATGATTCTTAAATAAAATATCTGTACCTATATTATTATGTATATACTCGTATACACATATATACGTATAACGGCTTAACTAAGTTCAATTGACTTTGAATTATTGTTGAAGATTAATAAGTTTTTGAATGATCAAGGTTAACTGTTGTTGCATTCCAATTATCATTTGAGGGTAAATTTCTCCATATAGTCAGTTCAGTTACCAAAAAAATATTATACATATAGTTATTGTCTAGATAATAGCTAATGATATAGATAACATAAAATATTTAGATATTAAAGGCAACAGATAACAACAATAACATACAATTTAAAATATCTAGATAAAGATAACATATAATCTAGATAAAATTTTAAATAATAGATAATATATAAAATGTCTCTGATAAAAGCGAAAAATTGTTTGAATTTTTTGTTTTTTCCCCAAAAATTTAAAGTATATTTTTGATACCTTAACTTTTTTCTCCTTTTAACAAAAATATAAGCTAAAAGATAAGAATTTTAGTCTTGATCTTGCATTTATTTATCACTGTATTATTTTAAGCTCAACTTAAATTCTTTTTTAGATTAGGTCAGTCAGACAGGTGAATAAATTATGGGTATATATGTATGTACATATTTAGAGTTTGTGTTTGTATGTGTAATATAGTGGATGTTAGTAGGTGTGATTGTCGTTATGTATGTGGTGCGGGGTGGGTGCGGGTACATATATACATAGGTACTATAGAACTACTGTATGAATGTATCTAACATTCAATAGCCACGACATGACAATGCTTGTTTGCTCTTGTAGAGCCGATGTACAACTATATCAGTCAGCAGTATAAAATGCAGCTTATTGCAACTTTCGAACCACAGGTTTTTATATGTACGCTTAATCTGCCTCATCTGTGGATTTGAGTTTAAATTTAATTCGCACTTAACTCGGGAAATTAGTATCCTATAAATACAAGAATCTACCTCATGCCTGTATATAAAACAAAAATTATTACAGGTAGATGCTATAAAATTAATTTATTACCATAGTTAAATATATCCAATTACAAATACAAAGTGCCGTTTAAAAGATTAATATTATTTGTTTTTATTTCTTTATATTAAGAGAAAACGACAATATAACTTATTAAACATACTTATAAGTTATAAGTAGTAAAATATTATCATTAAAGGCACACAATTTGAAAAACATAATTAATGAAAACTAAATAAAGATGAATATATTTAGACGAAAAGAGACAAATGAATCCCATCGTTAATGTAGAAAGTGAAATTGTTACAATTGAGGTAAATTAAAAATATTTTTTTCTATTTTCGTAACATAATAATAAATAAATAGATTATTTCTATCTAATAATTTGTGAAATCGTAAACCGGGCAACGAATTGTTACTAATTTAATTATATCAAATCAAAATAGATTAAATAATAATGATAAATTGATTATCTGGATGGTACAGTAATTGTAGAGAGATCTGGATGCTAATTCTTTGTTAAAGACGGTTTTTAAGTTTATGGATATCCATCAGATGCTAAATAAATAATACTGTTTCGTAATACTGATAAAAATTACTTTTGAGACATTTAAAAAAAAAGTTTATTTTCAACACGTTTTAAAATTTAAATAAAAATGAACGTACTGTGAACTTTTTCTAAAAAAAAAATTTATATTATCTCGGGTATTTTTAGGTCCCGTTGAGATAGTTAACTTCTGATAATATTGTTTAGTTATATTTGTAACGGTTTAAATAGCCAGAACACTTAAACCAAAACATCAGTCAAATAGTGTTTTCCCATTTGACTTATAAATAGATGTAGAAATTTAATACAGAGCCGCAATTCTTTAATTTTAAATCAAATTCTTGTCTGCTGGAATCATTTCCGCCATTAACTGGAATAACATTAGATCAGGTAATAGGAAATGCCGCTTTCCGACCACTTGGTCTACTGTTTAATTCAGATAAATATCAGCACTTTTTAAAGCATTAGAGTAATGTCTAAAAGCAATTCTTTAATTTTGAATAGAATTCTTGTAGCTTGAAATCATTTCCACCATTTATTGAAATAACAGTATTTTGAAAATATACCCGAAGTCAAAACTTGTGACGTCACTGACCGATCTGGGATCGGGTATAAGTTACAAAACAGAAACTAACAAAATGATTCTTTAAAATATACCTCATTTCAGAGCCAAAATCGGGTATATTTTCAAGTACAAGAATACTACTATGAGAAATTGAATATATACCCCACAATAAATTAGTGTTATCTTATACAGTTACTAATAAGGTATATTTTCAAACTTATTTCAACTGTAATTTATACTCGATCTTCATAAAAAAAATATGCACATATGATTTAAAACAAGACTTACTTTGTTGCAAATAAAAAAAGCCGTTACAATTTTTTGAAATAATTTTTAGCTTCTTCTTATCTTAATTCTTAATTGTTAGCGTGTGAGTTAAACGTGCAAAATTTGTTTAAAATTGAATAATGATTAATAAAACAGATTTAGAAAGGTTTTTTACAAAAGCATATGAATATGGACAATATTATTTGAATTCGAACCCGCTGAAAAATATTTGGTGCAATTAAGGTAGTGATCTGGTAACTTGGATTGAGAAAATCGAAAATTTTTTTTTTTTTGTTTAATTCGAAAGTACAACATATTGAGAATATACTGCGAAAATTTTAGACTAAAATTCAACGAAAACAAAACAAAACGAAAAAATTTTGAATCCGTTGCTATTTTATGAAAAAATTCATCATTGCAATATCGTTGGTATAATTTGCAATTTTTTAGGTGCATTTACATTATTAAGTTTGCAAATATTTAATATTATTCTATAAAATTTTATATGAACAAATGGATACTTATTAAAGTCTTTTTAATTCGACCCTCATATAGGTATTCACTCACATTTGCAAAAAAAATTCGCTAAAATTGTCAATTTTTTGCGGCGTCACACTGCTGTTTTTCCTTAATTACTTAATTGAACCATTTGTTTACCAATGAATTGAAAGTGGGTATGTTTTTCGTACTATTCTTATTAAATATTGAGTTTGAAAATATACCCGAGCTCAGCGCTTTTAATGGGTATATTTTCGAGTATCGAACTATGCTTTTAAACATTGAATATATACCCGAGTTCAGATACATTGAGCTCTGAATTCGGGTATATTTTCCAAATACGCTAGCTCGTGTAACTTGAAATGTCATTTTCCGACCACTTGGTCTAAAATGTAATTCAGATAAATATCGACAATTTTTTTAAGCTTTAGCTAATGTTTTAAAGTAGTTCGTTAATTTTAAATATAATTCATTTATATTGGAATCATTTCCGCCATTAGTCGAAACAACATTAAGCTGTGAAATATCGTTTTCTAAGTATCTGGTCGATCATATGTCCCTACTAAGTTAGTTCGCCATTTGATTTTTTCCAAACAAAAAGTATGTGCTATATTTTGTTAACCGTGTGCTATCATGTGCCGTAGGTAAAAAAGTAGTACTAAATAAACTCTCTTGGCACTATCACAGACAACTATAGAATTTAACTTTTTAATTCAAAATTGAAAAGACACTTTTTTATAAGATGATGGAAAAACATAGTAGTGAAAGAGTTAAGAAAAAGCACATTTAATTATGTATTTAATAGAATTGCATTACAAAATGTTTATATGTAATATAAGATAATACTTAAACTATTATATTATCATATAAGTACATTATAGTGTCATCTTATTAATACTTTTAATGCTATTAATGGTGTAACACTTAAAGATAATTATCTTTTTTAATGATAAACTCATATTATTATGATGATACTTATTTTACTTCGCTGATATTTACTTGAGAAGTATGTAATAATAAGAAAAAAAAAGTTTATTTCTATTGTAATTCTGTAGATATTGTATCAATAGCAACATATGTCAGACGATCAGACGTTTTATGAGGAAATTTTTTGTTGTGATGAGATAATTGTTGGGTCTGTTAATTACGACATATGTCATTTGAATATTTAAATTGTGTTGCAATTGTATAAGGTACATATAGACAAAATTTTGCAATATAATTTTATTGCATTACCAATGACAGAATAATGTGAACATTGTCGGTTTAAAATTCTGCACATTACACTTTTGGAATAACAACATTGTAAGTTCATGATGTGTTGAACACACTGTAAAATTATGGTACAGCTGAACTCTTTTTTATGCGGTCCTTTTTTGTGCGATTTTTTTTATGCGGTTTGTAAAAAATAGCCATTAAAATGTATAATGTGAATCAGAATCACGAGACAGTAAGAAACTTAAACAATTACTATAATATCTTTCTTTGATAAAAATTCTTGTTAACGGCTTTTAAGTATTTAATCAATACATTGCGTAAGAATATATAAGTTATTGCATCATTTAATTTTGTTAAAGATGTATCTTTCAAAATTTTCATAATATTATAAAATTGTAATAAAATTTTTCTGCGTGTAAATTAATGCTTTATTTTGTCTGTAGAAGCAACTTCTAAGGAAATTTCTAAGTTTTGAGCGTTTTGAGTGATGTTTTTTCGATGAAACTTTATTTATGCAGTGCAACCAACCGCCCAAAAAAAGTTTTTTGTACAATCTGGATCGAACTATACTTTTTATAGCTATTTATGATATTTTTGAATATTTTTTTTGTGCGATTCTTTTTATGTGGTCTCTATATCCACAAAGAAAAAAGAGTTCAGCTGTATTAATATTATGGTATGTATATTTGAAGAAATATTGACACAAGTGTAAACAAATTGCACAGAAAATTAGAATATTATCATCCACATTTAGAGTTAACATGTTTTTTTTTTACATAACCACTTCCTTTTGAATCGTTTCAGTATGATGTAACTTGCAAATGTGACATAGTTTCCCTTCAAATTTCATTAGTCTCTACAATAATTTTAAAGTGTGTTCAATAATTCACGAATTTTCGATTGCGTTAGTGTTGCTCCAAAGGTATGATATAAGATTACCAATATTTATTTATATCTGAAATAATAATGATACCTAAATTATGATAATTCTGACTACATTTGTTATGAAAGCACTGAGGGGAAGACTGTACAAAATCCAACAAACGCATTTCATACGATCAGAACACTACAAAAATTAATATTCTCTGTTTTTGTGGTCAATCTTTCTTCGATATTTCGTTTAGTTTTTGAAAAGTATTGACTTGTTCAAGGAATTTTTATTTCCATACTCCTAAAATCTGAGAGCAAATTTCTACAAATTTCAATGTATTGAACAAAAAAAATCTTTTTCATAATATTTTGTTTAGTTTTCGAATTATATCGACATCCCGAGCATATTTTTTATTTTGTGATCTTATGGAAATAAAATTTCTCAGAAAAAATCAATTAGGTATATCTCTAAAACTAGGTGAAATATTGTAAAATTGTATTCCTTGCGACCATAGGAGTTAAAATTGTGTTTGAATAGTCCACCGCATTCTTTAAAATATATGGTAAAGTTCAATGTCCACCTAAATTGATTTTATTATTCGATTTATGGCGAAAAAATTTCTAAAATGAGAGTAAAACGAATTAATTACATTTTTTTAAACTGATCATTAATGTTTAATCAAGCAATTAATTATCGATCGATTTTTTTACGGTGAAAAAAATTATGGACTATCATTTCCTCTAACCTATTACCATGTCTGTCTGATTGTTTGTCGATTTAAAGTGAAAGAATTTAAAACATATCGCTTTTATTACGTTTTAGATCAAATTTCATTATAAAAAAAACGGTAATATTAACTTATCTAAATATCTTTGATCGGTCAAAAAACTGTATTTCTATATTGTTAAATCCTTACGATAAAAATAACTGTCAAAACATTCAATTGTTTAACTTATCAGTACAGAAATAGTAATTAATTAAATCAAAAAACACATAAAACAATTGATAACATGGAAAATTAAAAAAATAAGAAAATTATTTTCCGTTTCAAAACTACAAAATTTTTATAACACAATTATTATGAAGCACTATCACAACCAAAAAAACGGCTTATTTTGTAGTTGAATAGGGTATCAAATAATATTTTTTAGTTGTCGTAACTGTACAGTTTTTCCAGTGTTGTTCACATTCATTCTTGATATTCATGATAGAGTTCCCTAAAAAATTGCTGCTTACACGAAATACACGGTTAAGCATTGAAAGGTGGCCGATTTACTAAGCAGATACGAATTATTCGCTTTGAAATTAATGTTACTTATATTTCCTTAGAGTTATTCGATGTGTTTATACCTATTGAACCCGTCAGATAACATCAAAAGTGACGATATATTAAAGTGACGATATATTTTTAGTTATTGCTATTAATTAAAATGCTACAGAGTAAAAGCGAAAGTCTCATTTATAGTTAATTATTGTCTTTAAATGTATTTATCTTATAGGATTAAGATATTAAAAAGGCATAAATTAAAATTTTATTATTTTTAGTGTTCCGTACCAAAATTGGCAAACGGGGCGGCAATATGGAATCACTTCAGTATCCATCCGTCTGTCACAGGCAAATTTCTCCGAAATTATTCGACGTAGAAATTTGAAATTTACCATAAAAGTTGGAAACTAAAGAAAATGTACCGAATAATTGATAAATCTGCACGCGAAAAATATAACAATTTCTGTACACTAATAAGTATAGATTACTTTTATACATATATTTTATATTCATTAGTGAATCCAGAGAAATAATATATAGGTACAAAATATCCAAAGAATTTACAAAAATTGTTAAGTAATATTTTGACTTGAAATATTATCTATTATAATACATATTTTATAATAAACAGTATGGCGAATAATTTAAAGTTTAAAAAAAAAGAGTCGGCGCTCATTGATAATAAATTTCAGCAATTATTTCTCTTTGGTAAGCATAAATAGACCAAGAAAATCCCCGACCGTTTTGAAATTTAAATTATATGATGGAATAAAATTTATTCACCAGGAAAAATATTTTGTCTACCTTCATAATATGCTCTAACATTAAATCCTTAATAACAACTTACTGATAGAACGGAACACTGTTTGCGTGAGTACAATTTGCACCGCATGATTTGTTTAAGGTCGAATTTTTCAACTGAAAAAATTGCACTTATACGGCCTATACGATAAGAACGGGAAGAGGCGAGAGTAGGGGCGCTATCCGTTTTCAGATCCGTAGAACACGATTCTGAAGAAAAAAATGTCTGATATATATATATATATATATATATATATATATATATATATATATATATATATATATATATATATATATATATTTATATATATATGTATGTATATATATATATATATATATGTATATATATATGTATATATATATGTATATATATATATATATATATATATATATATATATATATATATATATATATATATATATATATATATGTATATATATATCAGACATTTTTTTCTTCAGAATCGTGTTCTACGGGTCTGAAAACGGATAGCGCCCCTACTCTCGCCTCTTCCCGTTCTTATCGTATAGGCCGTATAAGTGCAATTTTTTCAGTTGAAAAATTCGACCTTAAACAAATCATACGGTGCAAATTGTACTCACGCAAACAGTGTTCCGTTCTATCAGTAAGTTGTTATTAAGGATTTAATGTTAGAGCATATTATGAAGGTAGACAAAATATTTTTCCTGGTGAATAAATTTTATTCCAATATATAATTTAAATTTCAAAACGGTCGGGGATTTTCTTGGTCTATTTATGTTTACCAAAGAGAAATAATTGCTGAAATTTATTATCAATGAGCGCCGACTCTTTTTTTTTTAAATAATTATTATAAAATATGTATTATAATAGATAATATTTCAAGTCAAAATATTACTTAACAATTTTTGTAAATTCTTTGGATATTTTGTATATATATTATATATATATATATATATATATATATATATATATATATATATATATATATATATATATATATATATATATATATATATATATATATATATATTCCGGTCACCTTTTGACATGTGTAGGGTCGCCTATGGAAGGCAAGAGCTGAAATTTGGTAAATGGGGCTCATTTCCGATGCACCTCAATACTATCAAGGTGGGGTCAAATTTTGGATCCGACCCAACCTTTAAGGGGGTGGTGAGAAACAATAGAACTTTTCCAAACCGGTTGGAAATAATGTTTCGGTCAATTTTCTACAACATATACAAAATTTAACTCCCTAGGATGATTTGGAAGGAGTAGAGGGGGAAAAATTATTTTGGCTGGATCTAACACGCCCACAGCCTCCCAGAATTAACGTAGAGAGTTGAAATTTGGTATGTTAATAGAGTTCGTACCTAGGATCTGCGTTTCGAAGGTTTTAATATTTACCCCCCCCCCATTTTTAAGCTACAATGTCATGCTTTTTCGACGTTTTCGAAGTTTGTACCACTCGCACAGGTTACCCAAATAAACCTAGAGGGCTAGAGGGCTGAAATTTTGTATTCGGATTGAGTTGGTATCAAGAGGGTGCCTTTTGGAGGTCTCAACTTTTAACCCTTACCCCCTCCATTTTTATACCAAAGAGAACATGATTTCTTTTTTAACAGTTCCGTTCGGGTCAAAATCTTCCCAAATAAACCTAGAGGACTGCAATTTTGTGTATAGGTTAAGTTAATAGCCAGCCACTGCTTTTTGGAGGTTTCAACTTTTAACCCTTACCCTCACGATTTTTATCCCAATATTTCCATGATTTTTTTGCTTTTTTCTAACACGTCTAGAGACTCTCTAATGAAATCTAGGGAGCTGAAATTTTGTACGTGTATTGAGTTGATATCCAGCTAGTGCCTTTTAGGGATTCCACATTACTTTTCCCCCCACTTCTCCGATTTTTACATCGGAATTCAATGGTATTGTTAAATGTGTTTTAAATGCATTATTTTTATTCTAATACAAGTAGGCGTATAGTAATTTTAAAAATTTAAAAAAAAAAGAAGTTACTTTTTTTAACAAATGCAATATATAATAAATATTAAGTAATTTAAAAATGTTATTAATGTCACTGTTTATTTATAAAGTAGGAATTTTGGATTTTTATTTTATAAAATAGAAATTTTGGATTTTTTTGGAAAGAAAAAATATCTTCATAAAGGCCTTCCAGTTTACTATTTAAGGTCCTTTTTTAATATTTAAAAATAAAACATAAAGGCAATTGGTGGATAAGCATGAGCAGGAATGTCCTCGTACGAATTGTTTGGCTTTTTTCCTGCTAACTGCTATCGGTACAAAATTGAAATTTACTGAGATTCAGCCCTTAAAAACTTAAAATCTTTTTTTAAAACCCCGATCAGCCGGGACACTCATCATCAGTATTGAAACCACCAAAATGATAAATCGCTTGTAGACTTTCAATCACATTTCGCTTGTAGACATTCAATACCGAAGATATAGCGAAAAATTCGACTTCCGTGATGGGGCCCCGCTGCCCACGGCGTTCTTTTTTGCTACAATTAATATTCTTGTAAATAACATTCTCTTGAATGATTTTTGTTGTTTTGATCTAATATTTATAAAATTAATTACAAAACTTGATAATCAATTATTTTGTAAAAATTAATAATAAATTAAAAATATTAATATTACTAAAAATAAATAATATTCCTACATGAAAACTATAATACATGCGTTGGTATTTGTATTCCTATAATATAAAAATTTAAATTAATTTTAAGTTTCACTTATATGTTATTGATGATAATATTTGTACATATGTATTTTAGATATACAGTAAAAACCGGAAACTTCAGATTGCTTTACCTTCTCGTACGTATCCGAAGTGTAAATTTAATAGTGGGAGCGTTGAGGAAGCAACTTGAGTACAAATGCCAACAAAAAAATAAAGAAAAATAAATATTTCAAGTTATTGAAGTTGCTTAAACTTTCTGATACAAACTACAAACTCAAAAGACATTCAGTGCAATGATATAATAAATAACACAGGCCTGCAAATTTTAAGTCAAGTCATTCCCTTTTGGATTTGATAACTGATCTTAGGGTATTTTGGTGCGTTGATTACGAATATGTACTTAATTTTTCGCTATCACCCTCAGTTTTCGTGGAAAAGCCCTATGAGAGAAATCACAAAAATAGACACCATTTCAGGAAAATAAAATTATATTAGAAACAAAAATGTATTAAATTACCTCGAAACGTCATAGATGTATTTTTATGACCTAAATACATAAATAACAATAATCAATTACTTTTGCGGTATCTTGTTTTTTTTTTTTTTTTTTCGCTGAGGCTTCGATTCTTAGATTTCCGCTTAAAGTTCCTGTTAGGATCATCTTGCTTTAGCAACCAACAATAGTCTGCCATCATTTAGGTATTTCACTTTCCTTGATACCTACGTTCTATTTCTTTCAAATCCTGGTGAAATCTTTCTCCTTGCTCTTCACTAACAACTCCCAAGTTATCGGGAAAGTAGTCTAAGTGAGAATCTAGGAACATCCCATTTTTCCAAAATTTTCTAATGTTTTTTTCACAATATCTTCATAGTTAGCATTTTTATAGGTCCTAGGAAATTCCTCACTACTTCCTTAAAAGATTTTCAAGCATCCAATTCATCGTCACTTAATTTTTCATCGAATTTTGCGTCGTTTTATTTTTTTTAAAATTATTTTTAAAAAAAAAATATTTTTTTATTAACAATATTTAAAATACAGTCAGCCAGTTAAATTGTCAACAATTTTAATTTAAAAAGTTAAAATTTTTATGCTTTTTAGTTGCCTTAAATTAATTTTTATTAATAGCTTAATAGAAAATATATCCATATAATTTTTTTTTTAATATGTAGTTTTTACACCTATTTAAAACCTTTGGATTTTTAAAATATAAGTACGGGTGTATAGTACGGTCTTTTTAGCACCTTACACTTGTGAGGTATAGAAAAAAATAAATTACCCTCAATAATGAGCTCATTAGCGGATGACCTTAAAATTCGCCCTTTTTCGCAAAATAAAGATATGTCACGTGGTTAATTAGGTTACACTTAACAAACTATTGATGAGAATGTGCTCCTAGAAGCCAACTGCAACTATGTAATGAGTTTTTGTTAGATAGGAAATAAATAAAAATGCATAATCTATTCTTGACTTGGTCGACCTAGGTAATTTTAGTCAAAAATTTTAATACCTAATATCTTAAAATTCTTACGTGTTGGAATTCTTTGAATATTCTTTTCGTAATCAGCGCCCTAAAATCTATCAAAATCAGTTGTCATGTCTTAAAGGGGAAAGCCATTGTAGGCCTGTGAATTAGTGCCACACTAAAATATTTAAAATCATAAAAATTGTAATGTTTACGAAAAAATAAGAACCATAAGCACTTTTAGGTTCCTGGTGGCGTCTTTGTAAAGTTTCGTAATCAAAATCTCGGAATTTTTATGATTTCGTCATATTCAACTGTCGATGCTTCTGTCATACTTTCATAGTTCTAACATATTGTAGAATTGTAAAATCCTTTAAATATTGTTACCCTTTTTTGTTGTATTTTAAGATACTTGAGATCGCCCTGACACGGCAGAACTTATTGCATACCACAATCTTTTATAATGTTAAATAAAACAATATTATCTTTTTCCGAATTTCGGAGGTTTACTGTATTTAGAGTATTAATTTCTCATCATTAATATTTTCAATGCACATGTAAATACCAACTTACTTACTATTGTAGACTGAATATTAATTAGCTACCAAAATATTTGCATACATAATTTTTGTTAACTAATGCCGAGCTAAGTAATTTATAATTAACAAAAATTTGATTAATTAAGAAATAGTAGAAATTTTTGAAAATGCCTAGTTTGAATATAAAATTGAATTAAAATTTATGCAAGGATCAAAAAATATGATAAAAAAAATCACGTTTTTGATGAATGAGTTAAAAAAAAAAATTTTAAATGCTAATTTCAAAGTCTAGTACATAAGTTTTTTTCTTAAAATTAGAATGAAAGTGTAGAGTTAATACCTAGTAATGGTGAATGCAGTTATTTTACTAAGGTGATTGACGCATTAGAGCATTTTAAAAATTAGTGAATAATTTTTAGAACTTCGTAGTTGTAACCACGAAATTCTTATAGATTCGGTAATTTATGTGTCATAGCATTAGGTGGTCTACTCATACATTACCACTTTTTAATAGTCACTGTCAGACGTTACTTTAACTAAATTTTTGATTCGAAAATTTGCTAATATCTACAATAAATTTGTAACACTGACTGACAGACAACGCACAGCCTAAACCATTGGGTTTAGAAGAATGAAATTTTGCACAGGAGTTCCCTATGTAACGTAAGTGACCACTAAGAAAGGATTTTTGAAAATTCGCCCCCTAAGTGAGTTAAATAGAGAATGCAAATTTTTATGGAAATACGTCATTTTTAAAATTAGAGATATATAAAAATATGTTACTATGGCTATTAAAGTAAATAATAAATCTACTTAATAAATTTCTAACACTGACTGACAGACAACGCACAGCCTAAACTTTTGGGTTTAGAAGAATGAAATTTTGCATAGGAGTTCCCTATGTAACGTAGGTGACCACTAAGAAAGGATTTTTGAAAATTCGTCCCCTAAGTGGGTTTAATTGGGAACTGTCCAAAAGGAGGAGCCTCAAAAAAATGGCTGACAAAAAAGTGCATTAACATTAGTTTCATATATAGTAACCAGTGCTATATTAAGAAAAAATGATAAATATTAGAACTGTTTGTATTTAGGTTGACACAAGTCCAAAACAAAGAGGTTTTGTTGAAGGAGAGAAAATTTTACATCTGTAAAAGTTAAAATGTGGTAAAAATATGAAAAAATGGATGAATGAGTTAATGAATATTACAATTTAGAGTACACAAACATCAAATTTAAATAGCAAACGTCATAAAATAACTGGAGAATCGTAAATGAATGGAAAAATCAAATCAATTGTATGTATTTTCAGATTTACAAAATTCAGCTCATAAATGACATTTCGACAAATGCACTTTAAGAATAGTCTTAATTTTTCAACACCAGATGTTATACCGCCATTCGACAGATCCCAATAGGGGATGAAAATTTTTATGGAAATACGTCATTTTTAAAATTAGAGATATATAAAAATATGTTACTATGGCTATTAAAGTAAATAATAAATAATATTTAATAAATCTTTAATACTGACTAACAGACAACGCACAGCCTTAACTGTTGGGTTGAGAAGGACGAAATTTAACATAGGAGATATGAAAATTGGCGTATAGGCTTCTATTTATAAATAAAAGTCAGTTGTAACGTTTTTGGAAATTTATTCCCTAAGGCGTTAAAACAGAAAATGAAAGTTCATATGGGAAGTTCATCATTTTTGAAGTTATAAACGTGGATATTGATTTAGGCTTTTGAAAAACATTAAAAGTGAGCAGAAAGTGAGTACCTAATAAAAAGATGTTGTCGATGGAAAATCTCATCGGGTTATACGGCTAGTGTAAATATAAGTATTAACAGTTAAATGATGTGGACAATAAATTAAAAGTACATATTTACACAAAGGGATAAAAGGTAAAAAGTGGCTCGACTTATATCGTTTTAACTTACGAAACACAAATAATTTCAGAATCTAACAACGCGAATTTACAATTCCACTGAATTAGGTAGAATAATTACACAATTCTATTATAATTAGTCATTAGTGTGACTTCCGAATATACAATCAATAAAATGATTAATTAAATCAACTAAATGAATCTGTACATAATCAGACGATGAAGGGAAGATCAATGATCTTGGATCAACAGTTACTCATTGAGATTTAATAGGAAATGACTGATTTAATTAGAATTAAAGAAAGTAATAATAACTGACGATTTATATAAATAGAATAATTTTATCATAAAAAGAAAAGAAAAATTCGAATTTTTTTTATTCAATCTGCAATTCTTCGGTTTTTTTCTATATTTAGTTAATTCCCCTCTACGGCTAATATCTTCCTTGTAATGCTAGATTTTTTGTTTGAAATGTTGTAAATAAAAAATTGAAATATTATTAAAATAGTGAAACCTGTTTAATCTATGGGTGATGAGTGATGACAATTTATTATTATATAGTTATAAAACAAATTATGTTCCAATACTTTTGACAAAAATTTTTAGCCTAAATCTAAACTTTCAGTGATTCAACGAGAGCCAAGATTTGATAGTTTACTTGTGCCACTGGTCCTTTTTTAACAAACCACACATAAATCTGTTGAAAGGTAGGGTTACTTTGGCTGCCAATTTTTCATCTTTAATAAAATTTAGTAACAATATTAAGTGAAGACTCCTTCATAACTTGACTGATAAAACCAATCTTTTTTATTTGGAAATTTTTTGGTAGGAGTGTTTGGAAAATGGGCTATTTCAAACGGTGATTTTTTCCTGTAGCTTTCAAAATAGTTTTACTACCGTTATGAAGTTCCATATCAAACTTAATAAACTTTTTGACGTAAGTATAGAAACTGGAATTTGGTATAGTCCTGGATCCCAATAACTCATATATTTTACAGTAACCTAGTACTGTTTGAAAAAAGACCAATTTAGTATTTACCCGAAATGTGTGCTGATTTCATATACAGAGCCGGATTTACATAAGAGCACTCGGAACACGTGGCCCAGAGTACTCACGTAATAAGGTCCTCCACAACTGGAGGATAAATGGAGCAAAAAATATTTTCCCCTAATTTTAAACAACATAATATAAAAAGAGATTTTTTTTAAAATATGTAATATATGTATCATTCTGAAAAAATTAGGATGTCTCTGTGTTTAAAGACTTAATAGCGTTTGTAAATAGCGATAAGAAATCTTATTAAAAATTAAACTTTAAATTCTAGAAATTGTTTCATTTTCAATTAAAATTTAATTTAATTTTCGAGCGATGATTTTTGTACAATTATTTTAGTACGTAATGTTGCATTTACCTATATAAACCAGTGCACTGGATTAAATAGTGATCTAATTGAATTTGATTGATCTTTTTACAAGACGCATTTTTAACTGTTGGTTTTTATTTTGGAAATAACATAAAAATTACTTTAAAAATGTTGCCTGTTTATTTTTTTAAAAACTACTACAGATAAGACTGAAAAGTCAAAATCTCTTAAAATGTTTCTAGGCTTGTTTAAGCAGCAGTTTTGGATAGTACCAAACTGTTAGGATTATGCGCAAAGCAACTTTCGCATGCGCAGAGCGGTCTTAATAATGACTAAAAACGCTTTGCGCACAATCCTGACAGTTTGGTACTATCCAAAACTGCTGCTTAAACAAACCTTCTAATTCCATCCGGATTGAATGGTAACTAACAGAGTAAAGACCGGACACACCGGGACGACGGACCGTAAAGGCAATATAATTTTATTTCACTACTTGAATTATACCCAAACTACTCAAGTAGGTAATAATTTCTGAACAATAAAATCAAATCCAATATCTACTTAATTTTTATTGTTTAGTAATTATTACGTACTTGAGCTTGGGTATGATTCAAGTAGTATAAATAAATTAGGCGGACAATGGTGCGGGTGCCCGTCTTCGTTTGTCCATACACTACAAAAAGTCTGTCTTATTGCCATTTACGTTATATTTCAGAATATATTCAACATTTGCAACCCCCAGTTCAAAATATTGTATGCACCTACATATGAATGCGACATCTACTTAATAAATTTCTAACACTAACTGACTGACTGACAGACAACGCACAGCCTAAACCGTTGGGTTTAGAAGAATGAAATTTTGCACAGGAGTTCCCTATGCAACGTAGGTGACCACTAAGAAGGGATTTTTGAAAATTCTCCCCCTAAATGGGTTAAGTAAGGAATGCAAATTTTTATGGAAATTCGTCATTTTGGAAGTTAGATATATAAAAATTTGTTACTATGACTATTCAAATAAATAATATTTTATACACTGATTGACAGACAATGCACAGCCTAAACTGTTGGGTTTAGAAGGACGAAATTTAGCACAGGAGATATGAAAATATTGATCTTTAGGCTTCTATTTATAAATAAAAGTCAGTTGTGTAAACGTTTCTGGAAATTTATTCCCTAAGGCGTTAAAATAGGAAACGAAAGTTCGTATAGGAAGTTCGTCGTTTTTTAAATTAGAAACGTGGAAATTGGTACTTAGGCTTTTGAAAAACATTGAAAGTCAGCAGTGAGTACGTAATAAAAAGATATTTGTCGATGGGAAATCCCATCGGGTATATGGCTAGTCCAATTTATAAAAACTGTCTGATTAACGATTAACATTTTAATTACGCTTAAACAGGTTTCACTGTAATAAAATAGCCTTAAAAAACGGACGTAATTATCATCATTCACTACAACAACAACAACAAAAACCACATCGTCAGCATTTTAATATAACAAAACACAAACAATTTAGTAAGAAACTATGTAAAATAAAAAGTTACTAAGGTACCGTTCCATTTGATGACTTTTACCTTTACACACGTTCTTTATGTAGCCAACCGCACAACCTGCCATCTCCAACGTTAAAATCCATCCATGCCGTGGAATGGTCTTTCTTCTTTCACATACTTACATTGAATTATTTATCGTACGCGCTACAAACGCGATATACCGCGCGATACTATTATTGCATTGTTAAATAGTTTATAAAACGTTGTTTGCTGATTCACCTGTATTGGAAGAAAATAAACAAACGCCATCAAGTATTGTAGTAACGGCCGTGTAATTTATTTTCGATCAAAATTTGATCTTTAAATTGTAATAAAATTGTATTGTTTGTGCGAAAAATTCATATTGAAAAAGTGTTACAAAGTTCTAATTATATTTTAATTTGCGCGAGAGAAGAAATCGAACACAGATTAATATAGTTTCAGATTGTGTATCATATGTGTGATTTTTTGTACGTATATCGAATTGGTGTTGTTTTATTTTGAAACAAAAACAATTGAAGTGTGTGTCAAAAAAAGGCAATCATCAGAGTTTATAATTGAAATAAAAAATTTGTGTTTTTGTCCATTTTGAAATTTATTGGGTATAGTTGGTTATCCTTTTTTGCTGAATGGGCTAGAATTATCGAGCAATATTTCTAGGAGGGATAAATCACCTTAAAATAAGTAGGGTTTGTCTAATGAACCTATGTCTGAAACTGTTTATTAAGCGTGCAACAACGCCCAGAAAGGATAATTGTATTTTTATGGATATCTTTCAAATTTTAGGGAGTACCTCAAGATACTAAGACACACTTTTTGCATATTTTCTTCTTATTCTTTCAATTTTTCTGAATGATATTGACATGAAAAACAAATTATCTTGAAGCCATTTATAGGTGTTCTGGCACACTTAATAACCATTCTTTGACATACATAAGTTCATTAGAAAAACTTCTTTGATGTTCTATCACCCCTCAAAGTAATAATAATATTGCAATTTAATGTCTGTTTTTTAGACTTTTCGTCTATAACAAACGCAACACACAATACTTTTACATTTAAATTTTTATGATGTGAGTGGAATACAAGGAATGTGGTGGCAGACTAGGATTTGGAAGGTATGTGTCTGCGACCGACTTCTTAGAAGGACTATGCCAATATTCATCTGGAATTGTGAAGGGAAACTGCAGAAGGCTTTTACGAGCATAATCCGCTACCCGATTCAAACACCCAACCTGCCAGTTGGCAAGTGTCAGTGCCCTAAAAGTATTGTTTGGTAATTTTGGTCCACTCTGTATACTTGAAAATTATGCCTCAAAAAATGTCAGGCTTCACTTTTGTTCCCGAAATAATTTTTGTTTGTAGTATTCGATACTGTGTCAGTATTAGAGATGTCAAAATTTTTTCTATAGGTAGTTAACTTTTAGAAAGGACTAAGTATCAAATATAGATTTTCAGAAAATAGAATTTCTTAATTCTATGTTTCATTTCTACATATATAGGTATCTCAAGAATATTTTGTAGGAGTTTTAGAGTAAAATTTCAAGTATTTTGGAGTTCAGTATTTTAGCTTCGTAGACGTTTTTCTTGAAGTTACCATTACGATAGCAAACTTCAATGTTCGATTAATTTTATTTCCTTTCTTATATTACATTTTTGAAAATATTAGGTTATCTACTATAACTTCTTTGCATGTTTCCTTAGATAACATGATTTTTAGAGCAAAGAATAATTATTTATTTTCGATTTTTTTTATGTTGCTTAACTCTACTCAACCTCAAAGATAATAAAAAAATGCTCGAATAAGTATTTTTTTTTAATAAGTCATCAGTGACCTGTATGCTTCTTTAAATTATAAATTATTAAAAAAAACGAAGTTCAATAAACCTTCATAAATAAAATCTTATTTGCATAATTTAAATTTGTAGAAATACAATTTCATTGCAAAATTTTTTGTTTTATTAATGTATAGAGTTACAACAAAATTATGTATTATTGATTATATCAATTAAGTAAAATATACGATTAAAAGTTATAAAATACCAAAAAAAAAAAAAAAATACCAAGACCCGTTATAATTAATTAAGAACTGAAATTATTTAAAATAAAATAACTATTTTATAAAATTTTTGGGTAGTGTAAAAATGATGAGTCCATGATCAAATGCACGTTCAAGTGGTTCAAGTGTATATAATTTGATTTAATTTTTGAGTTCTATACGGAGCTAATTGTATCTTCATATATGTCAGAGTCAAAGAGGCTTTTTTGTGTTTGACAGAAAAATTGTTTATCTTTACTAGGAAACTGGTGCCATATTACAACAAGTACCTATTGTACAGACACGTAACTTTACTATAGTTTTCGATTAAAATTTGAAAAAAATGAAGAAGAAATTTAGTTACAGTAACTACATTAAAATAAATTTTTAAATATGTATTAGATGAAAATTATAAATATTATGTAGAAGTATACCATTTAATTATTCC
Source organism: Brachynemurus nebulosus (assembly GCA_035578155.1). NCBI lineage: Eukaryota > Metazoa > Arthropoda > Insecta > Neuroptera > Myrmeleontidae > Brachynemurus > Brachynemurus nebulosus. Next base: position 32,224,546 of record JAPWDM010000003.1, read on the forward strand.
TCTTTATTTTATAATCATTTAGTAATATTTACACGTAATATTTATATTTTCCATAAAGATACAATTAGCTCCCTATAGAACTCAAAAATCAAATCAAATTATATACATTTGGATCACTTGAACATGCATTTAAGCATGGACTCATAATTTTTACACTACCCATATTTTTTACTGAAATTAGTTTGTTAAATTTAAAATACAGCAAAATATTTCTTTTAAAAACACATCATCAAGCTGCATTTTTTCCGCATATCATTAAAATAAAATATCACTTGATAAATTTCATTATCAATATCGTTGTTAGATTTATCATTTTTGAATCATTTAGGATGATTATAAACCCGATTGTGTCTAACAAAAGATTTTTAACAACGGATATTCATTCAAAAAACGTCACTTTAATTTATCTATTTCATTTATTTGTTAAACATACCTACAGGCTGAGTTTTTTGAAGTTTGCCATCCTTATTACAGTTAAACTAATAATTTGTTCCAATAGCTGGGATGGGAGCAACGGATTGCTATAGTCAGAATTTTAATATGATTTTGCAAACTTAGGCTGGTCGCACATTGGATACGATTTTGTACGTACGTATTTGTACGACTCTTGTCGTACGAATTGAGCTCGCACACTAGTTGCGTGTTTGTCCGACACTATCAGTTAATTATTGGCAGTTCTTTAATAACATTCATTCGACATGAATCTATATCTTTTAGATAATTGTCTTCTAACACGTAAACTACGTAACATCGTCTTTATCGTAGAATCGTGTGGGTAAACGAATTATATGCAAAAAGGGATGAATTTGGTGAATTTCATCGTGTAATGACAGATTTGATGTAATTTAATCGTACGTAAATGTAAATAAATTCAAACAAAATTGAATTGTGTCGGATGTCGTAACTGTACGTTCGACTGAATCGTATACAGTGTGCGAGCTCCCATAATACAACATCTGTCAAAAACGATCGTACGTACTCATATGCATACGTACAACTGAATTTCGTACGTAATCGTATCCAGTGTGCGACCGGCCTTATAGTTTTTTCGAGTTTTCCAAAATTAGTTGATCCTTCAAAAGTATCAGCAACACTCAAATTTCAGTGGTCTTATATCACATTTTTGGGTTTTAATAGTCACATTTTTAAAATTCGTATTCAAATGATTTCAGACGATCATAGCTTTCCATCAGAAATTAAAATTATTAAGTAGGTATAGATTGAATTATCATATAAGAATGACACTAAAGTACAATAAAGAAATAGAATTTCAGTTCCAGTCTACTGGAAAATTAAAAAAAAAATATTTTAAACAATTTATCTAACAGTTACATAAGTGTCTAAAAATATTTTTTTATAACACCTGCTTCTAAAGTTCAATATTCGAGCGTTGTGTAGTGGGCGTAAAGAGCAGTTTTTTATATCATTGTAAAACAAACGACAGTAACTGTGCGCGAAAGTACAAGTGTGCGTGAAAGTAGCTAAAACTATGCGAGAAAATAATGATATTCATTTATCAATGATAATCATATTCAAATTAACATGGAAACGATCAACAAATTAATAAAAAAAACAACAACGTTCTACAAATTAATAAAAATTGCTTAAAAATAATTAATTTTTTTCTCTCTATTAAACTTTAGAAGCCGTCGTTATAAAAAATTATGTTCGATACGTATGCGTAAAGAGAGGTATTCGGTAGGCTTAAATTGGGGTACTCGCTAAAGGGACTGACGTATACACAACGAGATCTCGTGCGCTTACGCACTCGTTCTCGTTGTGTATACGTCAGTCCCTTAGACTCGTGCCCGAATTTAAGCCTACTAGAATACCTCTCTTTACGCATATGTATCGAAAATAACTATTTTAAAATTATTTTTGTTTTTAATTAATGCATTCAGCACCGGATCTAGGGGGGGCAGCGGGGGCACGTGCCTTCTCTGGATGATTTTAGGGGTGCCAAAAACGTAATTTGAGGGGCGCGAAAATGGTGGAATTTTTTTAGGCGGAGCAAAATTTAAAAAATTTTTGAAGTGAGGAGCAAAAAAAAAAAGGTCGACAGTCATAATCTATGATAGGGTCAATGGTCCTAGAGCAAGTGATGAGCAAAAAAAAAAAAGGTCGACAGTCATAATTTATGATAAGGTCAATGGTCCTGGAGCAAGTGATGAGCAAAAAAAAAAAACTTGAATAGTAACAATTTATGATTAAAATGATTAAAGGGTTAAAGTGAATTTGTAAGTAAGTGATGACCAAAAAAAAAAGGTCAATGGTGCCGATTTATGGTAGGATCCAGGTGACTTTTTTTTGTCATCATCCAGGTAAAAATTTTTTTGCTGCGAGGGGCGCCAACAGGAAAATTTGCCCCCCCCTCCTTATAACTCTAGGTCCGGCCCTGAATGCATTAGATCAGTTTTATCGACACATTAATATTATATATAGTCCCACTTAAAAAAAAAAACTATAAGATTACATTGTACTTCGAAAACCATAAGAGCTATAAAACTCCTGGGCTATAGCAATTGTTTACTCCCACCGGTATCTTCAATTCTTATTTTAAGAATTTTCTGATTAAATTAACAGTTTGGCTATAATGAAAATGCCAACTCTCAAAAAAAGTCCTCTATAGTTTAATTACTTCTGTTTCAACACTGATATGTAGTAAACTGTAGTTAAAACTCACAGATTTTCATCTATTGCACACTTTTTGAGTGCCAAGATTATTTATTATAAGAAAAATCACTGAGAATGTGCTTTCAAAAAATAAATTTCTTGAACAAAACACCTATTTTTTACACCCAAATTGCTTATCACAGTGTAAAAAATCTTCTAAAAAGTATTTTACATTGTTTTTTAGTAATCACTAATTATAACTATTGTAGGTAATTTGTGTCCTTAACGTCTATTCTCAAAGCGTTAAAACAATGACATTTAAACTGCATGTGTTATTGTATCGAACAATTGAACAAAGATGGATGCTTTAAACACATAATTAAACAAAGATGGAAACAATAAAAACATGTGATAAACGTGTAGAACATATATATAATTAAATTTGATACTAATAATAATAGTGTTTTGTGTGTAACCGATAAATCTAGTGTTAACTGTACAGGTGATTTTTTTGCACTTTGTGCATTTCAATTGTTTTGGTTTTGGATTTTTTGCTTGTGAAAATTTGTAAATAAATTTTCTTAATGGAAATGCTTATAATACCAGAAATTAATATGCCCGAGGTAAGTGTTTTCAAATTGTTAAATTTTTTTTATAAGTACAAGTTTTTTTGAAAATTATGTCTTTTATTTTGTTAGAAATCGAAAAAACTATTGCGAAAAAGGCAGATGTGTTTATTTATCCTTACTCAACAATAAAAATACAAAATAAAGTTAAAAATACTGATTATTATTAGAACTAAAGTAGGATTTTGATCCAAAGACTGATTATAAAACACAAACTATTTTTAAAAGACAAGTATATATACATATATTCATTAAATTTTGTACTGTTAACTCGACCAAATATGTACTAAGGAAACTACAAGGAAAGTCCATAAAATATCAAAATTTATAAGATGTTTAAAAGTGACAGATAATTTTGACTTTTATTATTATTAACAAACATTAATGATTATTGAGAATTTAGAACGACAAAATGCAAGGTTTTACTTTTCAAAATCCGTAGAACTTCCGTAGCTAACTAAAAAAACCGTTTAGATTTTATATCTGAAATGTTTAATTAATATTTTTATATTAGTGAAATTTAGTCAAAAAAATTTGTCGCAAAAACTTTCTCCAAATGACTTGCCGCTAATTATGTATTCAAAAAGTGTCTTTGTCTCACCTCTTTTCATCTAGAACCTTTCAATTAGTCATCCTTTTTTCAATTTTCTAGAATATGTATCTAGAATATTTAATTTATAGTGTTTCTATTATTAACAGCGGTTATTGGCGATTTAACCAGTTTATTAACCGCAATACAAACGTAATAGAGGTCACTGGAGGTCATAAACTCATTACTCTTCTTCTAGGCTGTGTAGTCCACCAAGCCACCAACAGCAAATGAATGGAAATGTATGCTTAAGACGATTGAAGCATAATAAACAATCATATTATACGTAAAATGTAATTCTATCCGCTGCTTATTTCTTAATTCACGCAAATATAAGAATAAAATTAAAGGAATTGTTAAACAATATAAAAATAAAAATATGTAATTGGTTAGATTAACTATCAGATCTAAATAATGATATAACGATAATATGCCTAGCTAATTTGTGCGGTCTTTATAATCAGTTCTTAACGGGGTCTTCCAGTCTAAAGAGCAAAAATTTCGGCTTTTTTTAAAGAATTAATAAAAAAAATCTATTAATATTTTTTCTGTCCATTTTTTTATCGTCCTTTTATTGATATTTTAAGAATCTATAAAAAAACTTGGGGGACCAGGTCTACCCACACTGTCAACTTCCCATTGGATGCCCTTAAAGACTAGAGACTACTGTATGTAAATAATTTTTTTTTATTTCAGGGATTTCTCCCTCCAAACCCCCGACAGGTTCTTTGCCTCTTGCACCCCACTGGACGGCTTAGCCCCGTGTATCCCGTGGGAGACTCCATCCCTTCTCAAACAAATAATATCTTCATTTATTTTTAAGATATGAAAGAGGAAACATTTTTCACAAAAAGTTTTTAGTTTCAATTTTTTATTATTATTATTCATAAAATCGGACCCATTACAATAACTTCCAATGGGAAGTTAAAAATTTTATACAAAACAAATGAAAGTTCAAGGACTTATATATAAATTCAGCTATGTAAAAAAGTGATATGCTGGTCTCTTAAGTATTTTTAGCTTTTAAATTTTCTTTCAATTTCATTACCGATCACATTACGTTGTTCAGGTCTTATGATTCGTGCCTCTACTCATTTAGTTAGGTTGATAATTCTAAAACTTACTTGTATTTTCTCTCATACATTACATCAATAGTTTTATAGTCTTTATTTTAAGTAGTTTCTAGTCAATTGGGGTTTACAATGGATAGTAAGTATGCATTTACAGGAAGTTCACTCAATTTTGTTTCGGTTTAAGTTGGTCGACCGCGCCTATTTTTGCGCCTTGCGAAACTCAAACCTTACCTTACGTTTATTATTAGTTATTTTTTTGGTTGGTGAGATCGGCTGACCTTGCCGAGTGGCAAAATTTTACAGGATCTCACGTACCTTTTTTTTGGTTGATGCCTAATTGTCTTTTGCTTAGGATCAATCGTTATTTGTGTGAATTTCGGCTGACCGCATACACTATCTCATTTCCCATATACAGTTTTGCTTTGCAAATCGCACTTGTGGATTTATATCTGAGTACACTCAGATCCTTTAAATTTAATTTAATTTATATCTGTTTACAGATTTAGCTAGTAAATAATAGATTAATAAATTAGTTGCGCGAAAGCGGATGTATATTTGAATTTAATTCAAATTTAGTTATTTTGGGATTTGTATTTGTCTATACATATAATAAAACTGTATCGAGCAGGGCCATGGAGAGAATTTCATGTTTTAAAATTTTTTTGCCTAAAAAAGTACCTGCCGAGTAAAAAAAAGCTTTTGCAATTTCTTTCCAGGCTCCTTACTTACAGCTATGGGCCCCTTTTTAAGTCCGGGCCCCAGGGTTACAGCCCCGGCTACCCCACCCTCTCATCGGGCTTGGTAACGAGACCATTTTTGTACATGGAATATTTTTTGAAAATTGTACTGATACTGTAAATAGTTATATTGATGTAGATATCAAAACAGTGATTTTTAAAATATTTGTCTGTCTGTCTGTTCATGCGTCACGTAAAGACTACTGGACGGATTTTAATGAAATTTGGTCTGATGTTAACTTATTACCTGGGCCAACATCTAGGATACTTTTTACTTCGGGAAAATGTCTCATTCCCACAGGAAAATAGAAAAATCATTTTGAGCCTGTGCACACATTACGTAAAAATTACTGAACGAATTTTAATGAAATTTCGTCCTATGTTAACTTATTACCTGGGTCAACATCTAGGATACTTTTTACTTCGGGAAAATGTCTTATTCCCACGGGAAAATAGAAAAATCATTTTGAGCTTGTGGACACATTACGTAAAAATTACTAAACGGATTTTATTTAATGAAATTTGGTCTAATGTTAACTTATTACTTGGGTCAACATATAAGATACTTTTTATTACAGTTAAATGTCTCCTTCCCTTGGGAAAATATAAAAAAACATTTTGAACATGTGGATGCATTACGCAAAAGTTATTGTTCTATGCAAGTTCTGTATAATAAATTATACATTTATATACTTCTCATTGATTTTATGACAATGTGTCGCGCGAACGACGTCGCGGGTAGAGTCTACAATAAGATAAAAGGATTCTGATTTAGAAAAGTTGTCATTCTAATAGGAACTACAATGAAAACAATTTTTTAAAATTTTAAAAATGGCGGTTGTTTCGGCAAAAATTTAAAGTTTATTATTTTTTTAGTAAAAACTAAAAATTAAAATTTTGCAATATGTGTGGTTCCCACCGTAAAGCGACATGAACTCGAGATATTATGTTGGCCAGCTTGAAAAATGTAGTTTCGGGAAAAATGTATTTCAACTTTTGAAGTAGGTATAATATCTGATACTTGAATCTACCGTATTGATTGCATTAAAATATATTGTTTTATTTTAAAAGTCGAGACAGAAATAGATATGCCTTATTACATTGACAAGGATAACATTAACAATATACAATCATGGTCCTAAAAAATTCACACAATTTTTTTTTTTAAATTTTCCTCAGAAATTAGTTCACATAAAAAATATATCAAAAATCTTTTTTTTTTTAAATTATTTCTAATATTTTGCATATTCATCTAAAACTGTCTTGAACAAAATAATTTACTGATAGACCTTACTTTGCAAAGAAATTAAACCTCTGTTTATACTAATGTAATACTTTCTATAATAATTATACGTACTTTTTATTTATTATTTTAAACTTGTGAATTATTTAGAATGCTAGTTTAATAAAAATATTTTTGATGAAATAAGCTAGTATTACCAGATGATGGTCTGAATACAGAGAAGTCCACCTCATTTTCTTACATAAACTGCTCTTTTTATGTCAGTTAGGTATTCAATAAAAAATGTGGTTTAAATAATACAATTTTATAATTATAATGCACAGGGCGTTATGTCATTCTGGAATTTTAGATAATTAATTCCCAGTTTGTGAATTGTAATGGAAAATATAAGAAATAGTTTGATCCCGCATACTATAGTTACAAACTACCAAAAATTTGGTAAGTATTCAAACAAGGCAATTTCTATAGTATTTGCATAAAATGTTTATAACCTTTATAACATATGAAACATATGGTTCTAGCAAATGATAATTAAAATATTTATTAATTATTTTTGAAAGAAAAAAAAGTTAAAATTTGGTGGATGATACCGCTATTAATCAATCATGCTTCTTGTTCACATTCTTGTTTTTCTTGATGGTGTATATTACGGATTAGAAATTTTACGTGCCAGCATAGCCTACTTGAACAAAACTAGATTTTTTTTGTTTTTGAAGAATGCAAAAAGAAATTTTGTTTGGATTTGAACAGCAGTTAGATATCTCATCTTTAAGTGTTCGTTTACTTAATTTACATATATTTTAAAATGAAAATATATAGGTACTATGTGTGTCTTAGCATAATTAGTAGCGTAAATATTTTGTATATTTAAATATTAAGTGGATTTTTTTTGAATAACATTGTGATTTTTGGTCAGCTAAAAGATGGTATCAGACTGAAAGTTGTTAAAAAAGTTTACAAATTTTAAATTTAAATTTTAAGATACTTTCTATATTATGTTTTCCCTGAGTCACTGGTTGTTTAGCTGCTTTCAAATTATCGATAGCCATGTGTGCGACCCTATGGTCGGTCCCCTTATTGGCATTAAAGACATGTGGTGAATTGACAAAAAATAAATAGTTAGAAATTTAAGGGAATCAATTATTATTTCACCTAAAATAAAATCGTAATTCCCAATATAATTGATATCAAAAGATAATTACAGGATTATTGTTCTGACTGTGTAACAGACAAGTCAATACGTATCATTGTTGTGCATAATTATATAGTTATTAGTTATTATTATCGTTAAAAATAGTATTAAAAACCTAGTTTTCTAGTCATTTTAAAGCCAACATAAAGTGAAGTGCATATTGTATCATATACCCATCAATAAACAGAATCCAGATCAACCATACCTGCTATATTTTTATATAGCAGGTAGGGCGGTAAGACGCTTTATTTGAATTAATTATGTGTAGTTTTAAATACATGATAAAGAAATCATATAAACTATTTTATTACATAAGTAAACAACAAACAAATTTAATCTTAATTTTTGCATAACAAAACTTTAAAAATAATACACTCATACACTACCTAAACAAAAATAATAACCCAACCAATTAATCAAAATGAATACACCACAATCATATGCCAACATAACAAAACAAAGCACATCATACACTAAAGAGTGTGCAATAGTTATACCAGCGCTTAACAATACAGACTGGAGAACTACAGAAATGGAGTATATCTCTGTTATAGCAACAAAAGTTAACCCTAAAAATATAATAGCAATATTTCCAGCTTCACAACGAAGAGTTATAATCTACTTCAAAAGCAAGGAAATCGCCTCAAACTTTGTTAATCAAAATCCTATGATAAAAGTGAAGGACCAGCTCCTACCAACACGTTGTTTAATCTCCCCGTCAAAAAGATTGCTGATAGCTGGAGTCCATCCAGTAATTCCCAACGAAAAAATCTCTGACCACCTAAAAAAACTGAACATCAGATTAATATCAGAAGTAACCAGTATTCATGTACACACCCCAATACCAGCTTGGAATCATATCCTCACCTCTCGACGACAAGCATTCGTAGATCCTCATCAGGAAATCACGATACCCGAAACAATTGAAATAATAGCAGACGGAGAAAGTCACACCTTATACTTATCTATTGACGAAAACAAATGTAGAAAATGTAACTCTACTGCCCATTCAACACAACGCTGTAAACAAGAGATCGTCAACTCACAACCAACTAGCTCACAATCGGACATATCCAATAACACTCAAAAAAATCAAACATCTGAAATCCAATCACAAACGCAAAATCTCACCTCAAATGCACCAACACTAGCAAACAAACCAAATAACACTGAAATTACAAACTACCAAGAACCATTTCCACAAGCACGCACACACCCAACCACCTCATTCAAAAATGATTCAAAATTAAGTACTTCCTCCACAACACAAACTGCAATAGAAACTAACCCTTCCTACCAACAATCCCTAGAACAAACGACTAAAAATACATCCAAAAATGACCACCAATATACGATAGAAATAGATTCAAATAATCCAAAAAATGTACTTTCAAGATCACCTCCATCCGAAGACCTATCTACAAAAGAAAACTCAACAGTTTTAAAACCCATCACAAGTGGAAAACGAACACATACAAAAACTGACTCCCCTGACGAACACTTGTCTAAACAAATACTATTAGAAAAAGGAAATTCTGACTCGGCTAGTGACTCAAATTTACCTCCACAAAACACAACAAAGGAATCGATAAATACAATAAACGAACAATTTGCTGTAATTAAAGCAAATATGACAAATCACCCGGAACAATTCGCCTTATCATACGACCAACTCATCAACTTCATACTAACTGTCAAACCTAAATCCAACATAAAAGAAATCGCTCAAAACGCAAACCTAGACATAAAAGACATTCTAGACACCATAAACAAAATATATCCAGAATTAAATAAAACCTATAAAGGAAAACTTACACGCATCAAAAACCTATTAGTAAAAACCGTAGCTACGTCAATAAACAACGAAGAATACATTTCTACAGAAGAATCAAACTAATATAACAATTACAATAATTCAAAAAATAAGTAATTTAACATGTTTCTTCTACAGTGGAATCTAAATGGGTACCTCAACAACCAACTCCAGTTACAACATTTAATAACTATTCACAACCCCATAATTATAGCTCTCCAAGAAACCCACTTAAGAGATGAAAACAAAATTCAACTAAAACATTATATACATTACTTAAAAAATGATATTATAGATGCAAGAGCAAAAGGTGGTGTGGCCTTATTTGTCAAAGATACCGTACACTCTATTAAAATCAACATAAATAGTAATTTACAAGTTGTAGCCATACAAACATATATCAACAATAACAAACTCACAATAGCAAATATATATTTAAATCCGCAACAACACACTACCCCAGAAGAAATACAAGGTGTTCTTGATCAACTTCCAACACCTTTCATTCTGGTAGGCGACTTCAACGCACACAATAAGCTTTGGGGAAGTAAATATAACAACCAAAGAGGGAAAATTATAGAAAATATCCTATGGACAAACCCATCAATCTGCCTTCTAAATGATCAAGAACCAACCTATCTAAAAATACAAACGGGCGAAACCTCATGTATTGATCTTGCGCTGATATCAAATAGTTTATTCCCAGACATTAAATTGTATACCTTAGATGACACTCATAACAGTGATCATTTTCCAATCTTACTACATATCAACTACTCTAATAGCTATTGCTACCACAATTTCAAATACAATTTCAAAAAAACTGACTGGACAGAATTTAACCACCACCTTAACTTAAAGGAAAAATTTGAAAATTCAGATGAAATGGTAGAATATGTAACTTGCCAGCTAAAATCATCTATTGAAAATTCGATACCCAAGTCAAAAACTAAAACGAGGAAATCAGTTCCTTGGTGGAATCAAGATATTGCCATGGCAATTAAACAACGTAAAACTGCGTTACACAAATTCATCTCGTCAAAAAATACCACTGACCGAACAGAATACAAAAAATACAGAGCCAAAGTAAAATATCTTGTAAAACAAGGCAAACGCAACAGTTGGAGACAATTCGTATCACATATAAATAAATCAACTCCTATGACAAAAATTTGGCAGAAGGTCAGTCTAATAAAAAACGCAAAACAACATCTCCATATTCCAGCTATATCCGTAAATGGCGTCACTTATGCAGACTCTTCAGAAATTGCGGAAATTTTTGTAAATATGTTTGCAAACTACTCCAATAACGAAGATCTATCTGACGACTTACTGCGGTATAAGCTGGAATTAGGAAACGGAAACAGCGACTTTGGCGAAAATTCAACTGAAAACTATAATACAGAAATTACCGTAAAAGAACTAAAATTAGCCATCAAGTCAATAAATACCAACACACCCGGTCCTGATCAAATTTTTCCAATCACAATAAAAAACCTTACTAATAAAAATATGCTATACCTTCTTGAAATGTTTAACCTAATATGGACCCAAGAAAAATTTCCCAATTCGTGGAGACAGGCAACCATTATCCCAATTCCTAAACCAAGCAAAAGCAAAACAAACCCCGAAAATTATCGTCCTATAGCCCTTACCAACATTCTGTGCAAGATTTTCGAAAAAATCATCACTAATAGACTACTATGGAAACTAGAAAAAGAAAAACTTCTCAACCCCTGGCAATATGGCTTTCGAAAAAAGAGGTCCACCTTAGACGCTCACACACAATTTACTTCAGAAATTCAAAATGCTTTCGTTAATAAACAGATTGTAATAGCCGTCTTCCTCGATTTGCGAAAAGCATATGATACAATATGGCATGAAGTTATTTTGAAACAGCTTCAGGAATGGAATTTTAAGGGACACCTGCCAAAACTCATAAAAGAATTTCTCAAAGATAGAAAAATATCAGTTAAAATAGGCAATACCTACTCCAGCGAAAAGCAAATACAAAGAGGGATACCACAAGGTTCAGTTATTAGCCCCCTTTTATTCAACATCGGAATAAACGACATCAGTCAAGTCATAAAACCTCCAATTCAACAAGTTTTATTCGCTGATGACTGGGTAATTTATATACGCACAGATAAACTAGAGTATGCTGAACTAAAAATTCAAGAATGCTTAAGGAATTTACAACAATGGGTAAAAAGAAAAGGCTTAACCTTTGCAGAAAATAAAACCTTTTGTGTCAACTTTAACCGAACACGAAGAAATATACCAAGAAATCCCAATCTTTATCTAAACGGAACAATGATTACATGCAAAGATGAAGTTCATTATTTAGGAATTACATATGACAGTAAACTATTCTGGAAAAAACATATTTCAAACATAAAAGCCAAATGCCTTACAAATATGAATTTGATTAAATCCCTTAGCAAGCAGAATTGGGGCGCAGATAGAAACACCTTAATAAAACTTTACAAGAGCCTTATTCTACCTTCTATGGATTATTGCTGCCAGATTTATAATTCGGCTTCGAACAGCACTTTGAAACTTCTAGACCCAATTCAAAATCTAGCCTTAAGATTAGCAACAGGGGCATACCATACAAGTCCAATTCATAGCTTACATGCAGAATCGGGAATACTACCTTTACGATATCGACGCAAGCTTCTTTGCTCACGACAAATTCACCGTATTATGGCACTTCCTGACCACCCCCTATATAAAACACTATTCCAACCTCAGTACACAACACTATATGAAAATAAACCCAACTATCCCAAGCCATATTATCTAAAGCATCAATTTTCCAAAAAAGTATGGCCATTGGAACCTGTAAATATCCCTCCCTGGGATAAAGACTATCTGGAATATAATGTAGAATTAAAGAAATTTCCAAAGGAAAACACGCCATCTACAGTCTATATAAACCTACTATATGAAATATTAAGTGGTTTGCCTGACTTTACACAAATCTACACTGATGGCTCAAAAACAGAAACCTTCACTAGTGCTGCGTATACTAGTCCAACTAGCTCAGCAACTTACAAACTACCCCAAGAGTACAGTATATTTTCCGCGGAATTATATGCTATATTAAAAGCCTTACAATCGGTAACACAGGAACAAAACAAAAACTACATCATATTGACCGATTCCTGGAGCTCAATTCAGGTTTTGTCAAACCATACGAAATGGGACAACACGATCAAAAACCATATATTTGACTGCATAAGCACATTACACCAAAATAATTGCAAAATTGTTGTGTGCTGGATCCCTGGACACAGTGGGATCGAAGGCAACAACAGAGTCGATAATCTAACTAAAAATATAACCCCCTCCCAAAACCTAGATACCGACCTAATTCCTATAGATGACGCTAACCGGTGTTCTCTACATGATATAATAATAGAATGGGAGTCAGAATGGCAAGAAACAAATCAAAAATTAAAAGACATAAAACAAGATGTTAAACCATGGATTACCTCGGAACAGGATACTCGAAGAAATGAAATTATCATTACGCGTTTGAGAATCGGGCATTCACACATTACTCATTCCTTCATCCGTGAAAAATCCAACCCACCTCTATGCGAGACATGTAACACCCTTCTAACTATTCAACATATCCTTATCAATTGCAACAAATATAACAGAATACGCAATAAATTAAACCTACCAAACAATATACCGGAAATTTTAGCCAATAATCAAACTAACTTAAACAAAGCATTAAAATTTTTAAGTGAAACTCGTTTAAAAGACAAAATATAAAAAAAAGAATCCACTATTAACTTCCAATGTAAAAATCAATATACCTCACAAAAATAAACCCTAAAAATCAACAAAATAAATAAATAAATAAATAAATAAATAAATAAATAAATAAATAAATAAAAGAATAAATAAAATAGAGTAAATAAAAGTTAGCAAATAAACAAACATAACTAAACACAAAAATCGTAAATGTAAAAACAAAACTGCCAACAAACCTATGGAAGGTCGTGTTCAACTTGACAAGCCATCTGATCCAGAATACATCCATACACCGAATCAAGTACAGTGAAAGTGATAAACTGATAATGATTGTATCCAAGTGTAAATGTGTAAAAAGTTTAACCAAATTATAGATAACTAAAAAGTAACCCCCAAATATGAAAACTCAACCGACGCATATAGCCTCAGTTGCTGCGCGTCAAACAAAAAAAAAAAAAAAAAAAAAAAAAAAAAAAAGATAATTACAGCTAGTGGTTAATTTTTAGGATTCCAGAGAAAAACTTTCATAACCCTTTTAATTTCGCTGTGTATGTCTGTTCAGCCGAAGAGTCAAAAAAATTATTTTAGCCTTTTTTTGTTTAAAGGTATTTTTCCGTATTGGGAAATGAGAAAGAGATTTTTTTTACCATATTGGAAGTTGGGATTTTTAGTTTTGAACCATTTTAGTATATGAAATACATTGAGCTTCAAAGTGAGAATTTTCTTGACTCATCGAGAAAGGCTTTTGCTGGACGTATTTACATCACTTACACCAAAGGCTTTACTATATCTACATTAATATTAATTTTGTCTATTTTTTGATAAGAATCTAAAATTTAAAAATGTTTTAGGGACTGAGCAGACCGATCCAACCTCCCTGACCATTGTACGCAAAAGTTATTAAGCCATAAAGTGAAAAATAAAATATGCATTAAATTTTTTTTGTCCAAACCAACATCAACATCATTATAATTGTTCAGAAATTTTATTATCTACTTGACTGTTTTGATATAGGGTAAAAGCCCCGATTGTGGAACACTATTTTTAGGTATTTCATCAAACTTGCTTACAAAAATTAATAAATGAATTAAACACCCATTTTTTTTTCTTAATAAGCATGAAACCAAGTTTTTTTAATCCAATGAATATGTTTTTAAGAAAATATAACCCAAAAATTTTGATTTATTAATGTTTTGTTTTATAATTTGTTGACATCTATAAAAAAACGGACAGAAAATATTAACACCTTTTAAAAATCAGCACATTGACACCTAAAAAAGAACACGTATGTACGAACATGAGATACATCAGATACATCTTTTGCCATCTTTTCACTCTATGACATAGAGTGACATCTAGTAGTAAATAGAATGTCAAATTAAAAAATATAGAATGGTTTAAATATTCGATAAAATAAACGACCAAAATCACAGAATATACCAAAATACCACAGAAAAATACTATATTTTGTTTCGCCATCTATGTATTTTGGTAAAGTTCTAATCAATTCTAAACCTTCTAAACTAACTTATCAAAATGGCGACAATTTTTCATTATTAATAAAATTTTGCAACTTTAAATCAATATTTTTTTATTTATCAATTGACGATACGCTCCGAAATAAAAAAAATATTAAAAATTTTACGATTTTAAAGCATTAAGTAAATATTTTAGACTCAAAAAGAAATTAAAACTATTTATAATATAAATTTTTAGTTATTTTACGTACATGATTTTAGTTAAATACACAGGTTATATGTGTACTCAAAGAAATACACATATATATAAATTACATTTAAACCGAATAAAAAGATGATTTAGCTCTTATAATCTCTTAACTGGACTAATAAAAATTATTTGTATAGTTTTATTGCGCTAACTTCGAAAATTAACTGGAAAATGTTGAAATTTATAAGGCATGTGTTTCTATAAATAAGCATTGATCAAACGCAAAAGAGACACATTTAGCAAAAACTGTTTAATTTATATACGTATTTCTTTAATTAAGTAAAGAAACATTAAATGTGAGATGAATTTAAATTGAAAAACAATCATTCTATTAATAATAATTTTTGTTATCAGACGTTTCTTTCAGAAATAACTTCATTAAGATATAAATGTCAAAACTGTTTTTCTACTGGATCGCGTTCCACAAACGGGGCTTTTACCCTAGGTCAAGAAATACAAAAAAAACTTTATGACATTCACTCAGACCGTAAAATTACTGTCTTGGTCGGACCGGGGTTTATAGGCCCATTTTTTGTAATTTTTCTATTTTTATTATTACTGTTGAGTTCGCATACGAAAAATTTGAAGTTTATTTTAAATTAATTCTAAGACATTAAATTTTTTCCTTATTTGATTTGCTATACAAATATTATAATCTCTTATGCTGAGCGTCCACTAGATCGGTAACGCGGCGCCCTGCGGTTCTTACATCAATTTCCGTTAGATCTCCGGGCCAATACTGCGCCGCTCTGTCGACCTAGTGGACGCACTTGCATTTATTCAAATGTATTTTTCTCCGAGAGCGGAACTGTGCCGTGCTGCGTTTTCGACCTAGTGGACGCACTTGCATTTATTCAAATGTATTTTTCTCCGAGAGCGG
Source organism: Brachynemurus nebulosus (assembly GCA_035578155.1). Lineage (NCBI taxonomy): Eukaryota > Metazoa > Arthropoda > Insecta > Neuroptera > Myrmeleontidae > Brachynemurus > Brachynemurus nebulosus. Next base: position 32,240,808 of record JAPWDM010000003.1, read on the forward strand.
AACTGTGCCGTGCTGCGTTTTCGACCTAGTGGACGCTCAGCTTTAAGGTACCATTACAGTGTGACTGGCCGAAAAATAGTCAATTTTCACAATTTTTTTTCGGATGGATAGGATGGGGGAATGGGAATGCATTTTTTTTGCGATTAATACCACTATTTGACAATACAAAAATATTTTTTTTTATTCATTTTTATTTATTTTTTATAATTTTTATAATTTTTTGAAAAAAGTGTCTTTAAAAAAGGGCGATATTTGGTGCCCACGATTGCGGCCGCAGTTTTTATCTGAAAGAAAAAATCAAATAGATTATCAATCCGTAGGTAACCCGCTATGTAGCTATGGGAGTTTTTTTTTTTTTGAAATCTTATTTTTTCACATGGAAAACTGTAAAAAATTTTGTACATTTTATTCAAACCGGCCCCATTTTGTCAAATTTAAAAAAAAAAAAAACCACAGGAAAACGAGCACGAAATATTGCCCTTTTTTAAAGACACTTTTTTCAAAAAATTATAATAAATTTATTATAAAAAAATAAATAAAAATGAATAAAAAAAATTTTTTTTGTATTGTTAAATAGTGGTATTAATCGTAAATAAAAAATCATTCCCATTCCCCCATCTTATCTATCCGAAAAAAATTTCAAAAATTGACTCTTTTTCGGTCGATCACACTGTGATGGTACGTTAAAGAACATTTTTTTTTGAAACTATACAACAACCGTCGTCGTCTGTATTCATCTGGGAATAGTTTAGCTTGCTGACTACAAAAACATTTTTAGTGTTGATTCAGTGGTATTTATGATTTTGCTTTACGTGCAAGCGAACAAACCGACTTTGTAATACAGCTGAACTCTTTTTTATGCGGTTCTTTTTTGTGCGATTTTTTTATGCGGTTTGTAAAAAATGGCCATTAAAATGCATAATGTGAATCAAAATTACGAGACAGTAAGAAACTTAAGCAATTACTATAATAACTTTCTTTGATAAAAATACTTTTTAACGGCTTTTAAGCATTTAATCATTACATTGCATAAGAACATAAGTTATTGCATCATTTAATTTTGTTACAGATGTATTTTTCAAAATTTTCATAATGTTATAATATTGAAATAACATGTTTATACGTGTAAATTAATACTTTATCTTGTTTATAGAAGCAACTTCTAAGGAAATTTCTAAGTTTTGAGCCTTTTGATTGATGTTGTTTCGATGAAACTTTTTTTATGCGGTCCCGCATAAAAAAGTTTTTTGTACAATCTGGATCGAACTATACTTTTTATAGCTATTTATAATATTTTTGAATATATTTTTTTTGTGCGATTTTTTTTTATGCGGTCTCTATCCACCACACAAAAAAGAGTTCAGCTGTATTAATGATTGTGATTATTTTCAATGAGTCTAACAATTTTTAAAATATAAAGTATGTATTGTGGTGTAACTAAATGAAATAAACGGTAAAATTAGAATATCAATCAAAAAATTGTATTTATTGCAATTGTAAGAAATTCTTATAATTTTCAGAAGAGATAAAAACAGTTATTTTATTATTTCGATACACAGTTGATTTCCAATTTGAAACTAGGTTTGTTTAAACATATATTATAAATTCCATACACACAGTATCCACATAATATCTATAGTAAATTTATTCGATTAAAGCGACTTCGAATTATAACACCACTACCAGCTTATGAAATATCAACAAATTCAAATATTGTGAATATATTTTGTAACTTAGTGAGCGAAGTTGGCACAAAGCTGTACTTGCACGTTAATTCACGACAATTTTAAATAGGATTAAAAGAAAAAATATTGTCTTTAATCTGCTCTTGTCTCTTTTACTTTACATATCAACATACCATAGAGACACAGTGGTTCCCAAAGTGGTCCCTACGGACTCCCAGGGGTCCCCGGGATCATTCAGGGGATCTGTGGAAAATTAAAATTAATTTGGGGGTCCCTGAACAACGTCAGGGGGTCCGCGCAAGGTTTAATATAAAATAAAAACATTATGACAAATTTTTATTAATATGGAAGTTAAATAACAATGAACAAATTATTAGCGATTTTTACGTCCTAAGTAAAGTATAAGAGAAAAGTTACACTCTTGTTTAAGTTGATTAAAAAAATTATATATCACAGTTATCAATACAGTAAGTCCTTAACATTCATTAAAGATTTCTTTTTTTTATTAAAAACCGAAGAAGGGATTGTAAGTTTTTCTAACACAGATGTGTTTCTAAAGAATATACATATTATTAATGATAAGAGATGAGGCTTATTTAAGATACAAGTATTAGAAATACAAATACAAGATACAAAATACGTATTTTCATCTTGTATCTTTGTATCTTGTATCATTATGAGTTATTGTACAGAAGCTGTTGAGTGTTGACTACTTTTCCGTCTTCCTATTTGGTAAAACGTGGATTCAGTGCCGTTATAAGCTTCATCACAAAAAAACCGACCAGAAATTAGTACTCATGGGGATTTGCGGTTGCTACTCACAAACATTGAGCCGGACATAAATACACTCATAACATCCCATCAGGTTTATCCAAGTCATTTTTTTTTTGTATTTTGAAAAAGAGTTATAATTTCAATAAATGCTTCTTCAACAAGGTGTTTTATTTATATTTTATTTTTACGCCACCATTTACCATTCAAAACATCAAAGTTAAATTTTTGTTTTTTTTTATTATGCATTTATGTAGTTTTTCACTCAGGGTCCGTGAGCAAGTTTTGACTATGAAAACGGGTCCGTGAGCAAGTTTTGACTATGCAAAGGGGTCCGTGGACCAAAAAAGTTTGGGAACCACTACCATAGACAAAGACTAATTTTTATAATTTTTAATTAGTGGGACTTACAAAGAGTAACATATATGTCATGGGACTAGTGCTTCTTTTGACCCTTTGTATGAACTATTGCCCTGAGGCCTTTATAGCTCCTCTGACAACAAACTTCACACAGAAAAAAAAATCATACTTTAGTTCCCTGATGTAACAAATACTAATTTTTTTTTTGTTTACTCATACCTAATATTAATCGGATTAAGCATTTGTACTTCTAATAGACATTCCGCTGAAACTGCGAGTAGCCGTATCTTAATGAGCTTACGAATATTTTTGTTCTAAATTTTAGGAAAGGTCTTTTTAAAAATTAGTTTAATTTACCTACTTAATTATAAACTCATGTTACATTTTGAAATTTTACTGATATCACTCCATTTTTTTTTTTAATATTTTTTAAATAAGCAGTTTCTATTTTATAAATATTATTATTATCTGATTACAAAAACTATGTTTTCTATTAATTATTATTTTCAATTGTTTACTATTAGCTATTAGTTAATAATCTTATTATTATTTATAATTTCAATACAGCAAAAAATAGTTAATACATATTATTATTTATTGTAAATAATATATTCATAATTATTAGCAATAATCTCAGTCGTTACAAAATGGTTTCATGTTATATAACCTAATATTGTTACTAAATTTAATGACTATACCAATTTATTTTTGGATGGGATATAAAATATTTTTATGCTCTGTTCAGAAATAATATGGAATTTTTAGTTGACCTGTTTCTTTAAATTGTTGCTAATGGTTTTAATATGTAAATCAATTGAATAAAAAACAATATGGTTTGTTTGTTAAATTGTTTAAAATTTAATGGTACCGTTATAAGATTATTATCTATAAATATTTGATTGTCTTAAATAACAGCTGGAGTAGCCTTTATGATTATTGGAACAAGTTAAATATATTATTTAATTATTTAAAGTATTGTTGCACGTACGTGTTCCCAAAAATAGAAAAACAAAATTTTTAATTTTTTCAAAATTATATTGCATTAAATGTCAAATAAAATGCAAATGGATTTTATGTGTCACACTTGACTTACGTCGACTTGACAAGACATGGTTCGGTGATAACAACAAAAGAACGTCACCTGTCTCGCCCGACAACATTGACGGCGTAATAGTCATGTGAAAAGTGTAATACTAACAATAGTAAAAATAACTAGAATACATGTGTGTCTTTAATTAAATCAGCATTGTTTTCTAAAGTTCACTTGCTGGACAATGAGAGCAAACCACTATAATATATTATCGACATGTTATATTTTTCAAAACAAAACTTATATAATAATGGGATATAGGGCTCATATTTTCAAACAACTAGTCGCCACTCACATCATTATTTTTATAACATCCAGTCACGTAATTATACATGATGTCCCAAAACTCCTGGTACATAGACCTACCACCTATTCTAAAGGTCAAAACAAATTGACTGGAAACAGCTTACCTATATACCAAAATGGACCGTTTCCCTGTGAGAGGAGTTCAAAGTTTACTTTAAAAGTCACATTTTTGTATACTGTTTAGGAAAGGGTGATGCAATTTTAGAAAAATTTGACATCTGGGCACTTAAATGGACACTACTTTTAGTAATAACAAAAAAAGAACCAAAGAAAGGTGGAAAAAGATTAAAACCGCGCATATCAAGGATGATAATACGGTTCTAAGATTTTTTAAGCGCTTTATTTTTTCGCTTTTGTAAAAATCCGTATTTTGTACAGTTATGGAGGGACAAAATGTTTGCTCAAACACTGATAACCGATATTGCTGACGCTAGTTTTGGGACATCCTGTATATTGCAGTTATAATACACTATGCTATCATGTGGGTGGAAGGATTTGGAAGGTATGCGTTTGCAGCCATCTTTGCTAAGGAACTAGACCGGCACTCAGTGGAGTTTTGAATGAAAACTGCAGAAAAGATTGTTGTCAATGACAGTTAAATTCCTTTTTCGATTCCAACTCGGTTTTTTTGGCCTGATTTTGAAGTACAGTCTTCAATTGATAAAGTGTAGAAGTCAGATCTGAGAAATATCGGCGTCAGATGCCGGGTTTCATGCTAAAATGGTTAAGAAAATTGCATTTGTATTAACTAGTACCAAAGAGGGACTAATATCAATCCTACACTATTTATATATACCTACATATTACACTACAATATTTGCAATTTTCAAAGTTATGATTGTAAAAAAAGATTTAAAAGAAATTATTTTAAGTTAATTACATATTAAGTAAAGTGTAATGTCTACATTATTATTTATGCTGTGTCTGAGTTTTAGATATACCTATATTCAAATTAACTGACCTTGCAAATGATGTTTTTGAAATATCGTGCTATAAACAACTCCAGCTTTTAACTACTTAAATTTTTCGCGCCTTTAGAGGAGTATGACCTTTCTCAATTTATTTATAAATACCTATATTAATAGTAAATATAACCTTCATAAAATGCTTTAATCACAAAATTTCAGCATTGTTTATATAATAAAATTCAGTATATTACTTTCTTTGAAATATCTCAATTCAAAAAATACTCACAAAATGCAAGTATTTTTGTATATTAGCCAAAAAATGTTTCATAGTTCTTAATTTTTTTTTTTTGTATAGGTACATTTATGTAATCAATTTCGACCAGAACATCATTTAGACCTGCTTTTTATCCAATAAAAATTATAAATGACATAAAAATTACATTTGGTTCTTTTCAATATTAATTATATTAAGAAGTTTAATAATTTTTTCTGAGATTTTATGGCATTTTATTCAGATTCTTTTCTTTTCTTCTATAGTTAAATGATTTAAAAAAAAAAATTATAGTTATGCAAAAAGAGATAACCGTACTTGGTGTTATGGAACTAGGTAACCAAGTAATTCATTAAAAATTTTTATTGTGTTAGCACATTTTAGTTTTACAGTTAGATACAATAAGTATGTGTATTATTATTATGATGCACAGAATGTTTTTTTTTTTTTTTAAACTACATACATATGAGCATTTTGTGTGTCTATATGTTATTTGATTGCCCGAGGCAAATTTTTTATTTCAATTAATAATAAATTTGATTTAAGAACTGAATGGATGGGTTTTTGAAACATATTGGAATTTTTTTGTTTATCAATAACAAGTTTCCGATTTCCTATAAATAATTGTATACATACGAGTAAATGCGTGGGTATCTATAAAAGTAGAAATTTTCTACTTGAAAAAGCAGAATAATATCCGTTTATCACGGATTTGTCAATCACTGTTCTTTTTAGGAATTTTGGATGAATTTTTTTCCGTCAGCGAGTACACATATAATAACTATTGACAAGGTATACTGCAATTTTATTTGAATTTAAAAAAAATAAATTTCGAAACTTGTATAATTTTGTCATAGCTGTTCGTCTGTCACATTTAAAAAAAAATAGTTCCCAATCACTTCGGTCGATAACTTGAAATGTTATAAAAATCAAAAAAAGAATCTGAAATTAAAAAAATCAGAAGGAAATTGGTTACTATATTTCTTCATAAAATCTTTCAGTTAAAACCTATATCGCCTTCCTGGAATGAAAGTGGGATATCTGGGAATTTTCCGATTTTCATTTTTAGTACCACGTAATAGATAAGTCAATTAGCTATCGAATAGCATGTTTCATAAGTTCGTAGGATATATAATTTTTGAAGAGCTTTACTTTAAATATCAAGGTCACCATTTAAATTAATGTATTATTAAAAATTAAAATGCAGTTATCTCATAACTAACATTTTCCAGATATCTCACTTTCATACTAGGAAGGCGATATTTGTACCTATTTTGATCTATAGCTTTAAAAGTTGGGGGCAGTCAAATTTTAGATTATTATTATACTTTATATACGTAGAATACGGATACATTGAATTCATTTTTGCTAGTAAACTAGGGTACCTGGGTTCGGGTTCTTAGTTACCAAACTACTTCCTCATTTTAATCCAAAATAATCCTTTTTCTTAATATAAGGCTGACGATATAATATGTATGTGCGTATTATTAAGATCTAACATTACTTATGTAAAATTTCAAATTCCTACGTTATATAGTTTTCGAGAAAACCTCTGTGTACGAAATGACGTAAAATATAACATGTCTAAAATATAATAAGATTCACAATTGAAGACATGAGTGGATGAAGGTGTTATATGTAACATTTTTATAATTTTGTAACATTTGTAACATTTTTACAGTAGTAGCGTTTGAAAGTTTTTGTTTACATATAGGTACTTCCCATGCAATAGCACCTGTTTATTATTGAATTTCTGCAAAACTATTGGACCTAATGAAAACCAAATTTGAATGTAATTATGATATTCCAGCATAAAATATTTCAAAATTTGGCAAAAAATGATTTTTTGAAAAAAATGTTACATAACACTTTTATCCACTCATGTCTTCAATTACATTTCAAAATAAAGCATATTCTATGTCCATAATGAATTTAGCCCTCTAGTAGCGAGTAAATTTTTAAAACCAATCCAGTAGTGTTTGAATTAATTCTTTACATATAATCTCTATAATCTCCTTTTATAACTCATTAATATACATACATATGTAGATTTAACGCTACTAAGCGTATAACAAATCAGGTTTACAGAAAATTTCTACTTCTGATTTGTTTAAGTAAAGTCAAATGAGGTAACTACAGGTTATAGTGATTGTGTAAGTCACATTACACATTTGTAAATTAAACAAATACGTACACACATGTATATATAACTTTTATTGACAATAAACTCAACAAAAATGTAGTTCACTTCATACATAATATTGTAATGTTTACATGAAAATTGTCCACCTACCTACTTCCTACTATTACCGTTTCTAAATAAAATAGTTTGACAATCAACATGTTTGTTTACTAAATTTTATTCAAAAATAAAAACTTTATACATATGCATAGATAGGTACGCATAAATAGACAGTATTAGTCCAAAATTTAACACATATGCATATGAGAACAAAATGTGCTATTACTAAATTTAATAGGTACATAAGTAATGAAGTAACCAATTTTCTTGATTCGAAAACTCTTTTCAAGTATTATCTTTCATTGTTCATTACAAATGTTCATTACTTGAACAATGTTTTGTAAGATGGTATATTTTCATGTACGTAGTCTGGACTGTTGACAGTGCTGGCAATTTCCTAAACGTTTGCTTATAACGATGGTAACCAAAAAAATAACAGTGCGGGAAGTAATGTCAGTTTAAAAATGATTGCAATTATTTATATAATTAATTAATTAATATTAGAATTTTTATTAGTTTGCAGAACACTATTATTATTATGATTGCAAACATAGTTGTGAATTATTTATTATTTAAATGTGATTCTTGAAGCTCTCCGTATAGGGAAAAGTCGGTTATATCGTACCACTTTTTACTTTAACTTAAATATTCGGTTTATGATGGGAGCTACAATATTGAATGAATATGTAAAATAAAGTTTCATATTTTGACTACCACATACAGGAAAACCAACTCTTTACCTTTATTTTAACATCCCTAAAAATTACTTTTTGCAAAGGACTGTGACTGGTACGATTTAGCCGACGAGTTGTTTTAATTGTACCACTAGTATTTAAATTGTACCACAGGTGTTTAAATCGTACCACTGAATAAAAAAAACAAATAAATTCTTAAAGAAATCATTTATTTTTTGGCACTTACGTGAAAAAGGAACTATGTTATCATAAATCTATACTTATTAATAAGAAAAACATAATTACTAAAATATAAAATCAATGAAACACAACCACTATAATTAAGGGAAAACAATTATACTTATTTGATTATAATATAAAAATAAGTGTGAAAAAAGGAACAATGTTTTCAGTACCCGTATATCTAACTATTAATAAGAATAACAATAATAATTAACGGAAAATAGTTACTTAAATATTGAAATCTTGTTTTTTTTCTTTACATGTCGTAGAATTGTGGATTTTGGGATTGAATAAGTTGTTGGGATTTTGTTTAAACTAAATTCTTTTTTTTTTGTAGGTCACAAGATCTCTTTCTAAATCTTCTTCACCACACTGATAATAGTGATAATACTTCCTCTTATCGTTAGCGTCCGTCATCTAAAATTAGTGATGAGCAAAATTAGTCTTGGTCTTGCAGTCTTGTCTTGGTCAAGACCAAAACCAAGACTATGTATACCAAGAGCAAGACCAAGAGCAAGACCAAGACCAAGACTATAAGTATGGTTGCAAGACCAATACCAAGACTCAAGTGAGCACGACCAAGACAAAAGCAAGACTCTTGCTAAACTATTTAAATAATTTGAAAGTATAATTAATACCGTAAAGAGAGAAAATTCTGATTTTAGAAGGAAAAAATTCGCTAATAAAAAAATGCAAGAAAGTGCAAAATTTTTTAGCAATACCGAGACCAAGACCAAGATCAAGACTGCATTTTGCAAGACCAAGACTAAGACTCAAACTGCTCTAGCAAGACCAAGACCAAGATTCTTAATGCAAGAACAAGACCAAGACCAAGACTGCCAAGTCTTGGTCTTGGTCTTACATTTGCTCATCACTATCTAAAATAAATAAATAAACAGTTTGTAATTTTTTCACCTATTTGGTTTTAGACTAGGCGACTAAATCGTACCAATACAATTTACCGATCTACGAGTGGTACGATTTAACGAACCAGAAAATTTTTAAAAAAACAAAACGTCACAACATTACCCCCAAAATTTTGATACACCGCCAAAATCAACAATAATCTAGCTCAAATCTGTAATCAACTTATATAGACTGTGTAGTTTTAACTTAGCTTTATCACGAGTTATATCCTTACGAATCAACACGAGAATTTATATGAAATATCATTAAAAAAGATTTTTTCGCTCGTACATACACTTCGCGACAGACACTATTTGCAAACAGTAGATGTTGCCAGTGTACAACTTGTCTATGAGACGATGATCTCTGACGCCGTCGTTGCCTTCATTGTGATCTGTCTCTTTTTAGCATAATATGTATGCCGTCTGTCTCTTTTTAGCATAACAGTTCGTATCAATTCTCCTCTTCCCTTCGTCCTGCTATTAGAGATCGTCTTCTCATAGACAAATAGTAGAAACAATTACTGATTTAGTGGGAATTTTAGGTGCGGTACGATTTAAACGGCGGTAAGATTTTATCGACTCTCCCCTACATAACCAAAAATTTCTTGGAAAATGAAATTTTTAGAGTTGCTTAACAATTATTTTCGTTTGTATTTCTACTGTACTTGTATGTATATATTTATATAAAGACAAGCTACAATATTATTACAAATAACAGATATGTACGCATACATAAGTATGAGAAAAAGGAAATTGATAACGCCGCACTAGCTGAAGAATGAAGAAGTATGGTAAGATAATACCGGTCAGAAAACAGTTCACAGCAGTGAATTTTTTCCGTATTTCCACTCATCTCTTTTTAATCGTACCAACAATTCTTAAAGTAAGAGTGAAAGAACAAATGTAATATTAATACATATTATGTACAAACATAAATATGTATTAAAATATATATGTAGTCTTGTAATATAGAGAATATGCTCGGCCATTGATCTTGATTAGAAACGAGCCACATATGGAAATATGGACGTTCATTTTGTCGATAATACTGCCTTCTCGAGTATTCTTGACCATTCTCGGCATTTACTTTTCTCTTTTAGCGAATTTCCAGAAAGAATTCTGGAAATTCAGCTATTACAGTAGGTCTCATGACGCGACTTGAGCCCGGCACTATGGCAGAAATTTGTTTTGAGGTCCCTAGAACCCAAAAATAACATTCACTAAAATTTATATATATATATATATATATATATATATATATATATATATATATATATATATATGTATGTATTTATGTATCAGCACGATAACTCTCGAACGAAATGTCCTAGGTGTACGAAATTTGGTGAGAACGTTGGAAGTCCAAAAATCTTGGATGAGTTCTTCAGCCAGACACGTTGGATTCCAGGAACATGGTTTTTGTTCTTGCAAAAAATTAGTTTTTTGCCAAAATTTGCTATAATTTAAAAGTTTTTGCCACATTTTTTTATACCATTGCAAAGACGGAAAAAAATCACATAAAAAAGGTTTTTGAACTATTATTCTAGGTTAGCTAGTTTTTGAGATAATAAGAAAATAAGTTCTGGACCCACCATCCACTACCGGGGCGGTTCTAGAAACCTCCAGCGGTGGGTGGAGTAATGTGATCGAAAATTTTTTCTAAGCTAACTGAACCTAACGGAACTTGATCTAACCTAACCAAACCTAAGGAAATTTGGTCTCAAACCTAACCGAACCTAAGGAAATTTGGTCTCAAACCTAACCGAACCTAAGGAAATTTTTTCTAACCTAACCGAACCCAAAAAATTTTTTCTAACCTTACTGAACCTTATTTTTCTATAATTTATATAAACTGAATTTATTATTAGCGAATTTCCAGAATGGAATTCAGCTATTACAGCCACTGTCATGACGCGACTTTAGTCCGGGATAATGGCAGAAACTTGTTTTGAGATCCCTAGAAATCGAAAATAATATTCACTAAAATTTATATATATATATATATATATATATATATATATATATATATATATATATATATATATATATATATGTATATATATCCTTACTAATATTATAAATGCGAAAGTGACTTTGTTTGTTTGTTTGTTTGTTTGACTGGCTTTCACGCCTCAACAGCTTAACCAATCAACTTGAAGCTTTGCACAGACGTTGCTTGCGGGCCAGAGACGGTTATAGGCTACTTTTTATTTCGGAAAAATATTTCATTCTCGAGGGAAAATGCATTAAATTACAACACCTAAAAAACGCATAAATGATTTCAAACTTTGTATATTGCTAACAGAACGGATGAGAAAGGACTCAAACTACTTTATACCCCGTGGGAAATTTCATTCCTGTGGAAAAATATATTTTAAATGAAACAAAAAATGATGATAGACAAATATGACGATATACAGCAATAAACATATGTTATTTCTTATTCCGATAAAATATCTCATTCCCGAGGGAAAATGTATTTAAAACGAAACAATTAAATAACAACTGACTATTAAAAAAAGCATGTTTGATTTCAAACTTTGAATATTGTTTAGAGACGATGAGAAAGGACACAGACTACTTTCTATCCCGGGAAAGTATCTAACTCCCGTGGAAAATCTTATTCCCGTGGGAAAATATATATTTAAAACAGTATAAAAAAGAATTATTGATTTCATTTGAACTTGGCATGTTGTTAAAGGAATGTTATAGTCTATATTTGCCCGTGGAAAATATTGTATTTCTGTGGGAAAATTCCAAATAAAAAATTAATAATACCTACTCGACGCGTAATAGCGACGTGATGAAAGTACACTTTATATGTTTTAACTAGATGCCATAATTTAAAATGCCACATATATATATATATATATATATATATATATATATATATATATATATATATATATATATATATATATACAGCCGCGGGTAACAGCTAATATATATATATATATATATATATATATATATATATATATATATATATATATACATATATATATATATACATATATATATATATATATATATATATATATATATATATATATATATATATATATATATATATATATATGTATTTATGTATCACCACGATAAATCTCTAGCAAAACTTTCTGGGTTTACGAAATTTGGTGAGAAATTTGTTCTTACAAAAAATTAGTTTTTTGCCAAAATTTGCTATAATTTAAAAGTTTTTGCCACATTTTCTTACACCATTGCAAAGACGGAAAAAAATCACATAAAAAAGGTTTTTGAACTATTATTCTAGGTTAGTTAGTTTTTGAGAAAATAAGAAAAAAAAGTCAATTTATTATTTTATGGAGATATCTGTAAAAATTTAGCCAAGTACTTTTTGTGTTGATGCTTCAATATTTATTTAAAATACCCCTGTCGCAGCATCCTGCATAACATAGCGAATTTCCATTTACAAAAGTACGTTTTTCTCGGAAACTAGTTGATATAGAGTAATTGTAAATAAAAAGAACCTTCTTTATGTGATTTTTTTATTTACAATTTCTCTATATCAACTAGTTTCCGAGAAAAACGTACTTTTGTAAATGGAAATTCGCTATGTTATGCAGGATGCTGCGACAGGGGTATTTTTTTTAAACATGGATATCGTTTTACACTGGGGTATCCAGTTGAAGAAATTTGTATCTACATAAAATTAGTATCCAAAAAAAATGTATCAAAAAATGTGACGATTTACGTATATAAACAAGTACAAATTACGTATAATTTAAGTACGGGTAGTCGAAAACTACACACTAAAAAAAATTGTCTTCTGCGTGCAAAAAAACTAGTGGTTAAGATTTTTGTGTTAAATAACTAACACAACCCTGCGTTAATGTAAAATTTCGTGTTTGTTTTAACTGAAAATATTAACACAAATTTCGATTTAACAGAATAAAAATGTTAACCTGTTTTGAACAACAAAGAAGTAACATAATATTTGTGTAGAGCAAAAGAATGTTATAAGTACGCAAACTATATTAGAATATATATCTACCAAAATATATATAATAAAAAAGATGAGAGTAGTTCTTATTATTAAACAAAACCAAAAAGTTATAAGATTTTTCAGTTATTGACGAATATAGTGTTTTTAAAGGTTAAAAAATGAAACAATTTTCTTACATTTTAAGGTTATTTTGTTACAGATTAAGTTACAAAAAACATGTAAGCTTACTTACTTGTAAGATTGTATATTATAATTATAATACAATCTCAAATAAGTTTACATGATTATTTTTAACTGAATCTGTAACAAAATATCCTTAAAATGTAAGAAAATTGTTTCATTTTTAAACGTTTAGTAAAACTATATTCTTCAATAACAATAATTCAATAATATATTTTCCTAGATATATATGGACACAAGTAAGAATTGTTACAAAGAACTGACTTACTTTGCTTTCCTTGAGTCTTATTTAAAATAATATATGGACAAAATCGTTATAATTTTTGACGACTTTCAAATATCTTAGCTTCAGTGGAATTAAAATATTGGATAAAAAAGTTTAACAACTAACTCTGATAAATCTGAAAAATTAACACAAAATGTAGGTCCTCTTGTGTGTTAAATCATTGACGCAAATCTTGTGTATAGATTTGACACATATGCTTTGTGTTAAAATAACACAAAAAATTGAGTGGACCGTTCTGGACGTGTGATTTGTGTCAATTTTAACACAAATTTTTTCATTGTATACATACCATGTAATCGAGTACCATTGAATTATAAAAATAATATTGAAAAAAAAATTAAACTATATAAAATTTTGGTAATGTTGCTACACGGAGAGAAAATTCCTATAAAAATTACTGTGCTCAGCACTATAATCGACGTGTAAAAGGCGAACATATTAAATTCTGTAAGGTAAAAATATAAAGATTATAATTAATCATAAAAAATTTAAAGGATGGAATGTTCTTTTTGTAATATTATCTCCGTAAAATTTGTAAAACAGCACAGTAAAAAGTTCCATTACCGACAAAAAAATATTTTTTAATTGTGTTTTTTAAAAAAAATTACCATGCTAACATGCTAATAATAGAAAGAAAAAAAACAGAAAGAGGTTTGGTTGTGTTGGGATCGCTGTAATGAAATGTACCTCAATCAGCGAGTTACATGGGTTACATGCGAACCATACGTGTGGACTGTGGAAGAAACTTTGTCAGACAGCTCTCACCAAGCACCTTGATGCAGCTAGTAGTCAGTTGCTTTTACACTCTCTTAGGATGATGTCATCGTTTAATTCATCTTTTTGTTATTTACCTATCTTTAGTATATGTATTAGAATTATATTGTTGGCAATCATTTTTGTATACATGTTTTTACAGGTACAGTGCAACCAATATAAGGTCACGAAACAGATGCGCAAATGAAAGAGTACGACAACAAGAATTAAACTATAATATACATGCATAAGAGTGTGATAAAAGTTGTGTTAGCACCACATTAAATTTTACCATGCTAGCACATATTTTTTTATTTTGGTCGTCGATCGCGCACGGATTATAGGGGAGCATCGTAATTTTTCTGAAATTTTCTCTACAAAAATTATAGGATTTTTCTTTCCGTGTAGGCAATAACCTATAATCTTAATAGTTATTTGTGTGTTAAGAGCGCAAAGTGGTACATTGCCGCTCGATTGAGAATGTTGAACGTCATTCTCATGAGAGCGGCAATGTTACTTTGCGCTCGAATTACACACATAATTTTTTTTACAATCTTATTTTAATGTTATAATTTTTGCAGCTTCACAAATATCAGGAATTATATTTGAGAAATCGCTGTCACTATTACATATTTCCATCATATATTATGTATATATTTTTTTAAAATTATTGATCAACTTATTCTTTATTATTATGTATAATTTTAATAAAAGTTGAAAATTTGGGTATATTTTTTGGAGTAGGGGAGTGAAAACTACAAATCAGACCGCTAGCTGGTGGAGTATCGCCAATTAGCACCTACCAAAACTTGCTTAGACGAAATTCAGTTTACATTATCATTGCAAAAAACTAGGCCGGCCAAGGAATTTTATAAAAGTTAAAATTTTGCAGAATAATTATTTTCTTAACATAATTTAAGAAAATTACAGTCAGACCTCTTTTCCGTGGACAGAGCCAGTTAATAATAATATTAATGAAGTGCTAACTGTTTCTTTCCCATGAAAATGACAACCACTTAAACAACCGATAGTTTATTCCTATGGATAAAGAATCGATCAAACCAGTACAGGCGATCGTATCATTATCCGCAATAGTTGTAAACTTTAATTGTAGTGTGTAACCGAGATTTAAATTCAAGTAGGCCATAATAGCCCACGGGCTAAATAGTTTTACAACCATTGTGAGTAATAATACAATTTTCTGTACTGATTAAACTAGGGCTTAATGTCAAGGTGTAATAATATTAGACACTGGTTTAATTATTTGTTATTTTTAACACTTCAACAATTCACGTATTCTTTCTTAATAGTGTTGTCAACACACGCAAGATGTCAACACCATTTTCATTACTTTCTTTTTTTTTAATGAATTTTAAATTTAATTTAATATCTGAAAATAAAAACAATGGAATCCTGTTATTAATATTTTTGCGTGCGAATTTTTTTTGTTTGAATATGAAATTTTTTTTACGTACAATTAAATATTTACATTGAGAGAATTTTAATGAAATATCTAGTCGTAATTCTAATCGGTGAAAATATCTAATGTTTATTAAAAGAGTATTTAATCAGCTAACAAAAAAAGAAAAGAAAAAGAAGAATAAAATAAGATAATAAAAGTAAGGAAAAAAAGGAACAATTATTATTTGTGTTTGTTTTTTGTTAAAGAATTGTTTTTAATAATTTTATTATTAATTTTATTTATAAAACTTTGAATAATGAAAATATTTTTAAAAGACATTTAAATTAAATAAATTCATATTATTTTGATTAAGCTTGTTATTACCCGCCATTACTCATATAGGAAATGACAATTAGCCCAAGGTTGACCACATGGTGGCTCAAGCATGGTTGAAAATTGGGATAATAATCTCGTGCCACGTCTGGCAAATAGCTTCGGTCTAAAACTGGTATTTAACACTGCTCCAATGCTCAATACCAATGTTTTAACAAGCTTGGTCAAAAAAAAAAAAAATAAAAAATACAGTTTTTTTTTGTTTTTTCAATGAATTTATTCTTTTCATTTAAGCCCCTTCGTCACTATAATGCCGCTCCCGATACACTTCCGCAACCCTCTCAGTTGCGGAAGTGTATCAGGAAGTGGGGGATTTTAGCTCTAATTCTAAACTCTATATAAAAAAATGAAATAAAATAGGTATATAATTTTTTTCGAAAAAAATTTAATTCATTTTTTTGGCCACACACTTACTTCATACGCTTGATACATTGTCTCATATGACGTATTTCACATTTCTTGCAATCGTGGCAGAATCAATCTTCTTCCTTTTTCCTTTTTTATTATTTTTATATTTGAGTAACTATAGTATGTAATTTAAGGTTGTGCGTCTAATTTGACTTCATTTGTTAATGACTTCAGACCTATTTTAATTGATTTGGCCCAAACAAAATTTACATGGACCTTATTATCAACAAGTCAGTATTTATGATTATGTACATTTTATATAAAGATTTTAGAGATAAACTAAATTAATTTATATAAAACTTAAAGAATATTAATTTTTTTCAATTTTTATAACAATTTGAAAGAAACATACTTTTAAAAAATCATAAATATTAATACTCACAATATGCACAATTTTTATATCAACCAACGAAAACTTAACCTTCAAATTTGTTTGTTAAAATATGGTATGAATTTGTTGCTTGAGAGCGACCCTTCGAAAAAATATTCTTATAATTGAAGGAACAATGAGTGTATTCATACCATCGATACGATCCAAGTACCACCGTTTTCGCATTGCGATTCAATACTGAGTTTATCACTCAAATAATATTTTATCGTAGCAATATTTTGTTATGACTTGGGACACTTGCAGTAATAGGTCAAAATTTTTCGTTCAAAAATTTGTTACAATGCCAATCTTACAAGTTGAGTTCTATTTCAATAATCACTTTGATACTAAAAAATAAAAATGTACAATTGTACACAGGCCCGGATCTAAGGCGGGGGCAAACCGGGGTTCCTGTCCCGGGCGTCAGTTTCAGGGCGCGCCAAAATCATACTAAGTCGGTCTATATCAAATGGTCTAAAAAAAAAGTTGGTTGCTCGACTATTTAAAAAAAAAATATTCTTCCAGTCGTTATATTTGAAGTATTAAGAGCAATAAATTCTTAAAAAAATAATCTTGAACCGTTTAAGTGTGGTAGCTATTTTTGTTTTCCAATTTGCACTGATATTTGTGGTTGCAGCCATTTATGCCAATGCACATATTTCATAAACCGTTCATCTTAAAAGGTTGAAATAAAAACCATTTTAAAGTTAATAAATGTCTCGTTATTTTAAGTGATGTCCATATTTAACCTATTTTCATCCCTTCCATAAGAAAACTTTACCTAAAGATGGATATCAGAATTTAGCAAAATTCACTGTTTGAACATTTTTTTCTTGTAGAAGGAATGTTTTAAACCTCTTAGTATTTTTTACGAGGATAGCTGTATAGGGGTACAACTACCCGTTATGAAGCAAATCCACACTATTTCAATTGTGAAACTTATATCCTTTAATTTTTACAAACTTCCGAAAACTAACTTTTTTCCAAATTTGCACCCCTGTATCTCTGATGATAAAAATTTGAAATTTGCACAACTCGTAGTGCTTTCAGAGTAGATTTATTAAAATAAAAAGTCAACTTGTTGGGGAGAGACTTAATGAATGGGACATTTTTTTAAAAATCGTCTTTACTTCAAAACCAAATAATCAAATATTGTAATTCTTACGACATATGATACTTCAAATATTGCTTTATGTTAAATTAAAAAACACAAAGTGATTGAAAATATTATCCGGGTCGGTCGAGAATTGAACCCCGGATCTCTCGGTAACTAGCCAGGCGTATTAACCATTACACGAACGACCCCTGTACTTGGACAGCCGCCCGATACAGAAACCATTCAATCACCTATGTGTATTAGTACTCTCAGAACATGGGTCGTTGGTGTAATGGTTAACACGCCTGGCTAGTTACCGGGAGATCCGGTGTTCGATTCCCGGCCGATCCGGATAATTTTTTCAATCACTTTGTGATTTTTAATTTCCATGTGGTTTTTGGTCATACTATACCAAAGAAATCGAGTGCTTAAAAGTTTCAGTTTAGCTGAACGATAAGTGAATTAACCTTAAAAATATTAAGATAACCTTAAAGAATGATTATAAGTTAATTTTTCTCCTCAAAATTAACACACATTACAAAAAAAGTGTCACAAATATCATTATTTCTTTTTTAATCGAGACAAATTAGTTCAAATTTATGATTTTCTCTGGAAATATTTAAAAGTAATTTTCTCATACTCTGTATATATATTTTTTTTTTTTTTGTTGGAAATATAAAACACAAAAGTATTACAAATTTTTTAAAACTATGTGAAATATTTCCAGTATATCCAGAAAGGAAGCAGTTTTGCAATAATTCCAATAAAATACTTTTTTATTTTAGATTGTAATCTACTTTTTTATTGAGTTCCTTTCTTGCATTATCTTTTTTATATATAACTACATATCAACAAAGTTGTACAATTAACACTCCTAATTGTATAAACCAGTCATATAAACAACATTTAAATGCTACTCTTTATAAGTACCTATCTGAATAATAATAAAAAAATATCGTAAAAATTACGGCGCCAAAAAACATTCTATGTAGATTGCTGTTGGTGCAGTATAAAGGATCAAACAGATCGGTACGACAGATCGAAACATGACCACAGTTTCATAGAATTGTGGGTCAATTCATGTGAATAATTGTAGGCAAAGGACATGACATGAATTTTCATCAATATTCAATTTCATATCAGTTTCTTTTAAGCTTATTTATTTTTTTAATACTGAAACATTGAATTTAATAAAGTGTGTAAACACATTTAATTTTTTAATGATTCGAATAAGTTTATAAAATGTTTTCAACTTAGCTCTTTTATTTACTAAAAATATGTAAAATTATGATGATTTTTTACCGCAGTCAAGGCATAAGTATAAAATTTAAATTTGAGGGTTTTTAAACCTGGTGCCAACCTGATCATTTAAAGGTAGTAAAAGTCATAACAGGATTTCTGTAGATAAACCTGCAGAAGTTGATTTGGCACCAGCTTCAAAAATTGTCAAATTTAATTTTTATACTTACGTCTGGTAGTTATAATAAATATTAAATATTTCTATATTATTACCTATTGACTAAATGCTAGCAAAAACTACTTTAGTATTAAACTGTGCACTTTGGAATAATAGTACCGTAATTGCGGGTTACTTGAGCCCAGATTTGCAAATCATCTGATAATTTCAAAAATTGAGCGTAACTGTTATACTTATTTGGGATAGGAAATTCAGTATATTAATCTATATATGACTACGGTTAGTTTATTATATAATATGGATCTTTTTCTTATGGCTCATAAATTTTATAGCTTTTTAGATTTTGGGCTCAAGTTAACCTCAAGATCGGGTTACTTGAGCCCAAACCTAAATTTCCAGGTGATGTTCATTTGAAAACAGTTTGAGACCATGTAGGATGTTGGTTACTAATTAAAACATTGTACAAACATATAAGGAGTTTTACTTATTCAATTCTCTTATCGCACCATCCTGCATAACGTAGCGAATTTCCGTTTACAAAAATTAGTTTTTCTCGGAAACTAGTTGACATAGAATAATAGTTTAAAGACCCTTTTTGTGTAATTTTTTCTCCTCGTTCCAATAGCGTAAAAATTTTTGAATAAGGAGAAATTTTGGAAAAAAGTTAATTTTTTTCATGAAAATTTCCAAAAATAACATGTTTTGATCATCGAACGTGCCTGGTCAACGAAGTTGTCCGGCGGTTTAGGACCTTTGGGAATTTCTGCTATAGTCTTGCACCATCTTATACCAAAGTTATAATGGGTCAAGTTACCCTAATTTTAAGGTTATTTTACTGATTTATCAAAACTTTAATTTAAAAAATTAACGAAATGGTTGGCATATGAACATATCTGAATTTAGTTTAGTAATGAACAAAGTATTACAATTATACACTTACCTTTCTTTGTAGACTACCACAATAATTTTTATAGTCAAAAGTTAGCAATGTAACAAAACATCAATTTCAAACAGAGAGTAAACAACACTTGCCTCACCTCTAGTGTCAATTTTTAGAACTACCTAAACTTAAACACCGTAAACCTACTGCTGTTACCTATTAGCTAAACATCTAACTTACTTCTACTACTGACTAATATAAGCACAAAACAGAAAATAATACTTTATCCGTTTTGGGCTCAAGTTACACCACAGGGCTCAAGTAACCCGCAATTACGGTACTTTAAAATGCCTTCAAACGAATGTGTTATATAAGAACTCAATTAAAATATTTTTTAATTATTTAAACTGCATCCGGCCAGAAATTTTATATCCGGTCTAGTAGATGACCGGTTAATGTGTAAGTATTCTCTACGTAATTACTAACTTTATTTTTAATTTCATGGACTAATAACAATTACTTATAAATATTAAAACAAAAACGATAAAAAATTAATACTAACAGTTAGCTGTTACATATTATGTACATGAATATAGTTGTAACAAGAGTTCTATAGCTGAATTACGATTCAATTAGTAATGGTTTTCGCGCACATAATAACTTCAAATTAGTTAAATTAAGTTCCAAGAGATCACCGTTTAGGTTTAGTGGTCTTAGGGAGCAATCGTAGTTTAGTCACTTAAAAAACCCAATATTTTCTTGTCGTTTTAATCGTTTAACCGAAAGAAATATTACCGAAGAATATCTCCGTACAATTCTTAAAAACCTTTCCAACTATTCTACACTTACAAGTCCCGCTCCCACCAGTACAGTCGTCTGGACAATTGCCCGGCAACGGCTTTAAAATTTAACCGTATTTTACTTAATGTAGACTAAAATCGGAAAGGCCGATATCAATTGTTATTTAAAAAGGAATTGATATTTTAGTACCAATCGTTATACAGTGTCCAATGCAAGACATAATTGAAGCTGAATCCTGATATTGGCTTAGTCGGTAAAAATTTTACTGAGCCTAAGAGCAATTTTTGCCCAGTTATTTTCTATTTGATTCTGCAAGATTACAATTTTGCTTGCACTATAAAAAAAAATTCATCAATTAAGATCTCAAAACTAGAAGGTTTAAGTTTCAAAATGACCATTTTTACATTTCCGTACAATCATTTTTCACAAAGTTACAATCATTCAAAAATCATTAAAAATTTAACAAAATTTTCTGCAGAATTTAAATCTTTTTTGCTGTGTATATTTATTAATATAATGTGATAGTATCTGTGATACAACATGATGACTATGACGTAGTTTTATTTACTGCAAATTCAAAAAGTTATTAGATGATAGATGGTAAGCCAACTTTCCACTAATAGTGTTTAAGCATTTTGATTATTGTACGAAACCCTCGATGTGCGATTTAAACTCCCGCTTCACCAAACTTGCTTATCTTTTTAGGATACGTTTTTTTTTTTTTTTTTTTTGTTTTGAACTAATTGCTTTAGAATGGCCTCAAATTGGGGATCATCACCATAAATATATACTAAAAACACTGTTTTTTGTTAATGTTGTCTTCATATATGTACGAAATAAACCTCAAAATTTCGGAATAATTAATAAATTCTTTTGTTGCAATTCCAGAACTAAAATACATGAATAGACCCACCGCCAGTGTGTTAATAGTAATAATGAGTATATGAAGACTTTCAAGTAATTTAAGAGGGTGGTTCACCCGGCCGAACCCCCCCCCCCCGAATTTGAATTCGAAAATTTTATTTCTACGTTATTCTTATTGTTTTAAACTATTTTCCATAAAGAAGAATTTAATGAGTTATTCAAATTGTACGATTATATCGACACAGTCCATCCCCTAGTTAACTACCCCTAAATTTAATATTAGGGATAAAATGAAATTAGTTTAGTGAAAACAGGTCGATTAGATTTTTCTACGTAGGGTAGAGCGGGGCTAGTTGAGCATAGGTGTAAGTTGAACAATCGAAATATCTCAGAAACTATACATCGCACGCTAAAACATTAAATGGCGGATAGAAGCGGACAGGAAAGGAGAACTCATTACCCGACTGCCAGTTACAATCTGTCGATCGAATGACGTATGCGCACGCTTTATTTATTTTGCGTATAAAAAGTAAAAAACTTTTGTTTGTGAATATTTATCCTATACGAGGCAATTATTATCTATGTTAAATAAGTGTTAAACTTTTATAAATTTAATATATTTTTGATATCTAGAAAGAATTTGGTTCTAATTCAAACAGTTTGCTCATAACCTCACTTTTGTTTGAATTTATCTGAGTGAGGTAAGTTGAGCAACATAACTTTCGTTTGCATTAATAAATTGTAACAATGACAATGATGATGAAGTTCTTAATATGTACTCAATGTTTCTCTTTTAATTTAAATTCTTTTTGATTAATTACTTAAATGTCAAAGTCTGATATTAAGTAGAAAGACTGAGTATATTCCAAATATTAAGTTTAAGATTGTAGTTTAAATATTAAGTTATTTTTTGTTAATTTTATTTTCTGTATTTAATATTCAAAGAAAATTAATTTTTGTTTCACTATTTTGTCACTAAAGCATTATAAATAAAAGATTGACTGTCAAATAATCATTTTATTTTATGTCTGATAAACATCTAAGGCATGGCATTTGACCACATTTTCTAATTGCTGAATTTACCCCGTACCCTTGCTCAATTTACCTCACCTATGGAGTATGTTGAGCATGTCGAACTTCCCTCACTTAAACAGTTGTATCTCTTAAATATGAATTGTTAGAAAAATGTTACTATGGGGACTTTAGAAAAGGAAGCAATTATCTACACATCAGTATGTACAACAATAAATTTGGACTTACGGTTGAGGAGCTATGACCTATTAAGTGAAAAGTTGCACAACTAGCCCCGCCCTACCCTAGATTTGAAATCTACAAACAAATTTTATTTTTTACTCCCTTTTCGCAAAATTAACCCGCAAATTTTAACCCCCAACTACTGTTAGTATAATTTGAACAAGTTACATATCAGTAGATAGCTCTTTAAAAGAGAGCAATATCACCAATTTAAACTTTTGCTCTATCTCTTATCGTTTTAGAGATATTTGAAAAATAAAAGTTTACCCCAATTTTTGGAGGGCGATTTTACCTTTTCTGCAGATAAAGAAACAAATACGTGTGGCTTATTTTTTAGTGTTCTACAACTTATTAAAATTTTATCAAAATCGATTGGTCCGGCTCTCGCCTTGAGGAGACGCAGAAATAAAAAAATAATGGGTATATATAATTATATAATGTTGCTACAACTTTATGTAATGTTATTTTGATACATACATTAAAAACGCCGTGAGCAGCGGGGCCCCATCACGGTAGTCGAATTTTCCCCTTCATCTTCGGTATTGAATGTTTACAAGCGAAATGTGATTGAAAGTCTACAACCGAATTGTCATTTTGTTGGTTTCAAAACTGGTCATGAGTGTTCGGCTGATTAAAAAAAGGTTTTAAGTATTTAAGGGCTGTATCTCAGTAAATTTCAATTTTGTGCCGAAAACAGGTAGCAGAACAAAAACCAACACAATTCGTACGAGGGCATTCCTGCCCATGTTTATCCGCTAATTGCCTTTATGTTTTAGTTTTAAATATTAAAAAAGGACCTTAAATAGTAAACTGGAAGGCCTTTATAAAGATATTTTTTCGTTCAAAAAAAAAAATAAAAATAAAAAATAAAAAAAATAAAAGATAAAAAATAAAAAATTATTTCTTCGGTATTGAGTGTCTACAAGCGAAATATAATTGAAAGTCCACAAGCGATTTGTAATTTTGGTGGTTTCAAAACTGATAATGAGTGCCCGGTTGATCGGGGCTTTATAAAAAGATTTTAAGTTTTTAAGGGCTGAATCTCAGTAAATTTCAATTTTGTGCCGATAGAAGTTAACAGGGAAAAAGCCAACACAATTCGTACGAGGGCATTTCTATCCATGCTTATCCGCCAATTGCCTTTGTGTTTTACTTTTAAATATTAAAAAAGGAACTTAAATGGTAAACTGGAAGGCTTTTATGAAGATATTTTTTCTTTCCAAAAAAATCCAAAATTTCTATTTTATAAATAATAAAAATCCAAAATTCCTAAATAATAATTAAATAAATAAATAAACAGTGACTTTAATAACATTTGCAAATTACTTAATATGTATGTATTTCATTTGTTAAAAAATTGTATTCACTTTTTTTTTTAAATTTTTTAAAATTACTATTCGCCTACTTGTATTTAGAATAAACATAATGCTTTTAAAACACATTTAACAATAGCATTCAATTCCGATGTAAAAATGGGAGAAGTGGGGGGAAAAGTGATGCGGACTCCCTACAAGGTACTAGCTGGATACTAACGGAATACACGTACAAAATTTCAGCCCTCTAGGTTTCCTTATGGAGTCTCTAGACGTGTTAGAAAACAAGCAAAAAAATTAAGGAAATATTGGCGTCAAAATCGTGGGGGTAAGGGTTAAAAGTTGAAACCTCCAAAAAACAGTGTCTGGCTATTAGCTTAACCTGTACACCAAATTTCAGCCCTCTAGGTTTATTTGGGGAGATTTTGACCCGAACGAAACTGTTAAAAAACAAGAAAAATCATGTTCTTTTGGGTATAAAAATGGTGGGGGTAGGGGTTAAAAGTCGAGACCCCCAAAAGGCACCCCCTTGATACTAACTCAATCCGAATACAAAATTTCAGCCCTCTAGGTTTATTCGGGTGACCTGTGCGAGTGGTACAAACTTCGAAAACGTCGAAAATGCATGAAATTGTAGCTTAAAAATGAGGGGGGTGGGGGTAAAATATTAAAACCTCCAAAAAGCACAACCTAGGTACGAACTTTATCAACACACCAAATTTCAACCCTCTACGTTAATTCTGGGGGGCTGGGGGCCTGTTAGATCCAGCGAAAATCGTTTTCCCCCCTCTACTCCCACCATATCATCCTAGGAAGCTGAATTTTGGATATGTTGTAAATAATTGACCGAAACATTATTTAAAACCGGTTTGGAAAAGTTTTATTGCTTTTCCGCCCCCCACCACCCCCTTAAAGGTCGGGTCCGAAAAAAAATTTGCCCAAAATTTGACCCCACTTTGATAGTATTGTTGTGCATCGGAATAAGCCCCACTTACCAAATTTCATCTCTTAACTTCCATAGGGGGGCCCTACACATATTAAAAGGTTGCGGGAAAATATATATATATATATATATATATATATATATATATATATATATATATATATATATATATATATATATATATATATATATCAGACATCTTTTTTTTTTACATAATCGTGTTCTACGGGTCCGAAAACGGATAGCGCCCCTGGTCTCGCCTCTCGCAGCTCTTATCGTATAGACTGTATAAGTCTAATTTTTCGGAGAAAATTCGACTAAAAACAGATATGTATATAGTTTATGCTGATATTTTTTCAGAATTCATACAATTCTTAACATCAACGCCCATTTCAGCTGCTTGCCTTATAAACTGATTCGCCTCCCGTCCAACACAACTTAGCACTTTCGCGACTTCTGATTTTATCATCAATTCCGTGTGAGCACCAGCTGAGGTTATGGTATGTATCAAATCGGCAAGTTTCTCGGGTGCTTCAGAAAATAATCCCAACGCGTTTTTAATATCTTCCGAAAATTTTTTAACGTGACCATCGGCCGCATCAACTTTATCCATCATACATTTAAAATATTTGTCAAGTGGATTTTCAATACCGATTTGTTTGCCTTCCTTTGCTGCACATGCCTTCATTTTATCGTATGGCTCCAGAGCCTTTTTTATAGCGCCAGCAACCATGACCTTATTTTCATTTATAGATTTAGAAAACTTTTCTTCAGTTTCCCTTTGAACATCTATTAGTTTTTTGCCAAATGGTTGGTTGCTGACAGGATTGATAGCTTGATGAAATTTGTCTTTGAATAGGGAACCCAACGCATCAACTATCTGGTCGATTTTTTCATTGTCGCTTTCAGAGCGAACCTGTACGTAAAAATTATTTATTTTAAAAAAAATTCAGTCCAAAATCCCGCATAAATCTGATTAATATATCAAAACAATTAAAATACTTACAAAAGCCGCAGCAAAAAGGAACGTGACAAAAAAGAAAATTGAAGTTTTCATCTTTCTGCTAGTCGTTCGAGAGTAAATTCAAACTATGCTCCGTAATAGTTTTACGGCCCTTATATATATATATATATATATATATATATATATATATATATATATATATATATATATATATATATATATATATATATATATATATATATATATATATATATATATTAATCATGTTATTTTTCCGTAAAAACTATTGAACACTTGTTCAAATATTTTTGAATTGATATTTTTGTTGCATGGAAGAAGGAGAGGTATATAATATTGTAAAGGAAGGAGCATTTCCCAAAATACTGATCAACATATTATGAATATTAAACGTGCGTATTATGAATGACGTCATTTTGTAAATATACAGTAACGGTTTTAATTTAATTAAAACATTGCCATTGCTTTTAAAACAATATATTTAGTATATTTTTCTTATAATTGTGATTTCTATATAAAAACAGAAACAATTAATTAATTATTTTTAATATCTGTTCTAGTTAATTCAATAATCAACTCCTTAAGAATGCTGTTCGACTATTTTATCAGTTAATTTTTCGAATTCTTAATTGTCTACTAAATTATTGTATTTTTTAACGGTGCTTAAAGAATATTATAAATTACCATAAACTGAAAACAAAAATTGCTCAAATTAATCGATTATTTACAATTTATAACAATTTTTGTAAAAAGATTACGTTTTGGTTTATAATTTTCCATCACTAATAAGACATATCTTTTTGATAAAAGTAGACACAAACATAAATAAAACTATACAGTTATTAAATTATCATTTTATTAATAAATAAATAAATACAAACAAAATACATGATCTTGAAGTTAAATTTTTATATGCTCATTAATTTTACATATAAGACGCTACTGAAATGAAGGGTAAATCTAACCTATATTTTAATTTTTACATAATTTTATTTTTTACAATATTTTTAAAATTTTTGTCGTTATTATCACATATTTTAACTAAAAAACGAATTCCTTATTTACGTAGAATGATTCCTTTTTCGATATTTCCTTTACTTTGTGTAATGTCAAAATTGGTATTTTTCCGCTTATTATAAACCTGTTTTTTTAGATGAAAAATGTAGAAAAATTAACAAATTTTCCCTAGAAATGGTTGCATTTATTGATCAATACAATATTTACTTACCCAAATATTATATTTACGGTGTATTACGTTTACTAATTTTATTTTAAATTTAATTTTTTGTAGGACTGGATGTTTAGTGCTTATTTGCACGTGTTATAGTGTATATTTACTCTTTTGTTTTTTATTTTTTGTGGTACATTAAAAAGAATCTACGTATTCATTCTAACATATCATATTAAACTATATCTTGTCCCTCTCTTAAGAAATAGTCTCCATCCATATTCTTCTATATCAATGTTTTGTTGTAATAATGTAAAACAAATAAACTGAAATTTTGTTTTAAATAATTTTAATAAAGTATTAATGATGATTGATTGATCGGATGTTTTAGCGAATTTTCGAATCGAAAGTTTACCTATTACAGCCACTGATAGAAATTTGTTTTGAGGTCCCTAGAAACATGATTTTTTTAACTGAATCTGTAACAAAATAACCTTAAAATGTAAGAAAATTGTTTCATTTTTAAACGTGTAATAAAACTATATTCGTCAATAACTGAAAAAATTTTCAATTTTTTCGTTTGGTTTAATAATAAGAACTACTCTCATCTTTTTAGCGAATTTCCAGAATGGAAATTCAGCTATTACAGCAGCTCTTATGGCAAGATCTACGTCCGGGACTATGGCAGAAATTTGTTTTGCAGCTTTTAAGTTTTGGAGTTTTTATAATATATATATATATATATATATATTGTATATATGTATAATATATATATATATATATATATATATATATATATATATATATATATATATATATATATATATATATATATATATATATATATATATATATATATATATATTAGTGAAGTAGATTTTCGGGTTCTAGAGGCTCCAAAACAAATATACCTATGTATTATATGTATTTATGTGTGTACACGATAACTCTCGAATAAAACGTTTAATGCTTATGAAATTTGGTATGCAAGCTAGAATCCGAATTCGCTCGCCTAAGTTCGTTATCTAGACACGTCGGATGCCCAGAAGTAGGTCTTTTGGGCAATTTTGACAAAAAGTCTCTAAAATGCTAAAAACATTAGAATTTAAAGATTTTTTTATACCATACCATTGCGAAAAACACAAGAAATTAGATAAAAAACGTCCTTGGAGCGATACTTGTTCGTCAACCGGTTCTCCAGAAAAATTAAAAATAATCTTCTAAATTTTAGGTTAAAGATTTTTTGTTTTTGTTTAACATCAGTTTAACATACCCAATATTATATAGTTTAATTACAGGCATGGGTAAAACAGTCTTTACACTGCCCTGAATGTGTATCAAAAATCTTTGATCAGATTGATGATAAAATACTAGAAATAATGTTTAATAAATAAGAGAATCATTATACTATAAAATTTGATCATTTAGACTGTAATTATTCTTTAATCGAATAAATCTTTTGTATTATTTACCAGTATAAATGTGTGTTTATATATCTGTACACAAAATGATTGTCAAAATCGTCATTTTGTTTTTGTTTTAAATTAAATAAAATGAGGTGTTCTAAAATAAAACTCGCCTAATTCATATAAAACGAGTTATTTAACAAAAAAATGGATAAGACAAGTTTTATCACAACTTCCTAGTCAGTTTTACTATAATTTGAAGTAAGACCCCTTTTTAATAACCATGCTAAGCAATGCAAATTGAAGAATCCATTTCCATCATTAACTCATTTTCGACCAAAAGTAAAATAAACCACTTTTAATTTGGAACGCCTCATAATAATTTTTTTTTAGTTTGACATATTTCAAATAATTTTTTTTTAATAAAAACTGTCAGTTTTTGCCACTAATCGATTCAAAATAAATATCATTGTTATAATTTCTTCATTTTAAAATAACAAATGTAAATTTGTCTATTTTTTGCACTATACGTATGAAATGCCCTGTGAATGTCATTTAATTTTCTATTTGGAATCATACAGAAGTGTTTAATGAACAAAACGATCTACAAAATTTTTTGGACTTTAATGTAAAATTCTATGAAGTGGATGAAAGCACAATAAAAAATAAAATTTCTGAAATAGTAACTACGTATATAAGCAGAAACCACAGCTATGTATATTTTTTCCAAAAATAAAATTTAATTTTTCTTAAATTATTTTACACTTCTATACAAATATATCATGTATTAATTAGTTTATACGGTATTTAATTGTCATTAATAACTATTAGTTAATATTTTAACTCTTCATACACGATTGTTAAATGTTCATTTTTCATTTGTGTTACTAAAGCTTTTGACAAAACACTGAACTAAATATGTCTTCATTCTATAGATCCAGCAATTCGTTTACAATTTAACTAACATTTTGTAGTTTCCATGTAACATATCGTTAAAAAACCTAAAAAATAAAAAAAAATAAAAACATTAATAGTTATGAAATGTCAGTTGACAACTGGCCTTTCAATTTTAAATTTATAATTGTTTTAAACTCAAAATATATTTTAAATAATATATATACGAGTATTATATTTATTTATTGTCGCAGGTATATATACGAAAATAATATTACAACAGTAATTTATTTAAGTTAATTCAGTTATTATGTACACACAGTTTCATATTCAAAACGAGACGATCCTATGACATAGACACGTATATCACATCCACAGAGATGTGATGACATCACATAAAACATCATCAAGAATTACTACGAATTATAATTATCTACTAATAAATTTCTAACACTGACTGATTGACAGACAACGCACAGCCTAAACCGTTGGGTTTAGAAGAATGAAATCTTGCACAGGAGTTCCCTATATAACGTAGGTGAGCACTAAGGAAGGATTTTTGAAAATTCGCCCCCTAAGTGTGTTAAATAGGGAATGAAAATTTTTATGGAAATTCATCATTTTTGAAGTTAGATATATAAAAATATGTTACTATGACTATTCAAATAAATAATATTTTATACACTGACTGACAGACAACGCACAGCCTAAATTGTTGGGTTTAGAAGAACAAAATTAAGCACAGGAATTATGAAAATTGGCGTTTAGGCTTCTATTTATAAATAAAAGTCAGTTGTTTCTGGAAATACATTCACTAAGGGGTTAAAACAGAAAATGAAAGTTCGTATGGGAAGTGGTTATTGATTTAGGCTTTTAAAAAACCTTAAATGTGAGCAGAAAGTGAGTACCTAATAAAAAGATGTTGCCGATGGGAAATCCCATCGGGCATACGGCTAGTACCTACATATCTATGATTTAATGAAATGAAAATTTCATGACATAATTTAATACCAGTTCCATAAAATATTTAAATTAAAAATAATTACATAACATAACTACACACTAATTTAAAAAAGCATAAAATAAAGACATTTGTTAACCTTGTTTACAAACAATACATTCAAAAAAATTCAAATTTTAGCTATGTTGCCACTTTACCAGCAGAGCAAAAGAGAGAAGTACGCCGACATTACGGCAGATGGTACGATAGATGACTGACTCTACTGAATCTATTATGGTCCATTTCAGTTAAATTTAACCATGCTTTATCACTTTGAATTTAAATAATTTCTGTTTTCTTGGCTTTATCTCTTTCATTATTGCATTTACGTAAATTTAAAATTTGCAGTTTGTTTTTAGAAAAAAATAGAAGTTTGATTTGTTTCGAATATAAGAATTATTTAATTTTTTAACTTTGACTCATGATCAATTTATTGTATCTGAAATGGGGTATACCAATGTTACATATTTAATAATTTATTTGAGTGTTATTTTACTGAAGTAGAAATTTTTATTTTAAAATTAAAATCTATTTAACAGTGGTTTATTATTAATAATGTTTTTTTTTTTTACTTATCAAAAAGTTCATTTATTCAATTATTATTTTTTGATAATTTACTTTTAAATATGAGTTTGGAAAATTAATTTAAATTATTTGTATTTAAAATTAAAGTAGAATACAATTAGGAAAAAATTAGTTTGGATTAAAATGAGGGCGGGACCCTAAAAAATTTAAGTAATTTACACGCAGAGAAAAATCATATAATTTTTGTAGATAAAATTTCAGAAAAATTACCATGCTCTCTTATAATGCGTGCGCGATCGACGACCAAAATAAAAAATATGTGCTAGCATGGTAAAATTCATCGTAGTCTTTCATTTGCGCATCTGACCCGCAACGTTATGTTGCTTGGGCGGTATCTGTAAAAACTTCGAACCTGTGAGAACTTTATGATGCATACAAAAATGATTGCCAACAATATATTCTAATACTAAAGATAGTGAAGTAACAAAATGATGAATTAAACGGTAACATCCCCGTCCTCAAACACAGTGTAATGAATACTGCTTGCTGCTTGTAATACTGCTTGCTGCTTGTAATAGATCAAGGTGCTTGGTCCGACCCGTCCGATCAAGTTGGTCGTCCAAACCTATGGTTGGCTATGTGACTTGCTATGAGTGAGGTACATTTCGACAGCGTTCATAACACACACAACCTTCTTGGCTCCATGATGCTGGCACACCATCTAAAAAATTAAACATTGAAAAAATTTTGTCTAATAGGTCACAAATTGGTCATAATTGGTCACTTAGTCCTACTAGTTGGTCAGCAGTAGAAAATTTTTAAATAAATTTTAAAAAATTTGTAAAAATTTCAAGGTCACTCAAAAATTTTGGCACACCATCTAAAGAAAAAAACAAAAATAATAAGAGCAGTCGATAGGATTTTAAACCTTGAAAATTGGTCAGTTAAAATAAAAAATTGGTCAGGTCCCCAGAATTAAAAAAAAATTAAAAAAGGCCTTTTCATACTGTCACGCATGCGCGGAATCTCTACTGGTAAATCTAGCTGTCAGTAAATCTAATCGATACGTTGAATTTTTCAATAGGGTAAAGCGACCAGCATTCGATTAGCCTATATTAGCATTATTTTTATATATTAAGGTATTTTGAAAATAATCAACAAACATTAATTATATTTATTGTTTTGATTTCAACTTTATTTTCTGGCATTTTAGTAATTAACTTAATTTATAAGTTCATTTAGTTATCAATTTTATTATAAACATTTTAAAATATTATAAGATCTTTAATTGGAATATTGAAATTTTTGTCCACGCAAATTTGCCCTATTATATTTCTTCGAAAATAAACGTTATTTCCTTATGACCCATTGTTAGGGCTCCGCGGTCTTAGCACCCCAAATGTGCGATTTCGAGGGACCAATTAAATTGTTCAGAAGGTTTGAAATTGGTCATAAAAGGTCAACTGATTTGATTAATTGAAGAGGGATAGAAAATTTTTTACTAAGGTTTATAGTTCTTTCAAGGTCATTCAAAAAATTTTAGCACCTCATATGTGAAATTTCGAATGACAATTAGATCATTTAAAAGGTCAGAAAATAGTTATAAAAGGTCAATTGATTTGAATAACTGGTCATTGATAGAAAATTTTTTTATTAAGGATTCCAATTTTTCAGAATTATTTAAAAATATTGGCTTGTCGAATACTGGTAGCTTTGCCGTATTGAAAAATTCAACGTATCAACTAGATTTACTGACAGCTAGATTTACCAGTAAGATTTCGCGCATGCGTCACAGTATGAAAATGCCTTTTTTAATTTTTTTAAAATTCTGGGGACCTGACCAATTTTTTATTTTAACTGACCAATTATCAGGGTTTAAAATCCTATCGATTGCTCTTATTATTTTTATTTTTTTCTTTAGATGTTGTGCCAAAATTTTTGAGTGACCTTGAGATTTTTACAAATTTTTTAGAATTTATTTAAAAATTTCCTATTGCTGACCAATTAGTGGGACTAAGTGACCAATTATGACCAATTTGTGACCTATTAGACAAAATTTTTTCAATGTTCATCTTTTTAGATGGTGTGCCAGCATCGCGAAGCCAACCTTCTTTCTCTTTTTTTCTTTCTACTATTAGCAGATAGCATTTCAAGTATTATAATACAGCATGGTAATTTTTGTAAGAAAAACAATTAAAAAATATTTTTTTGTCAGCAATGGAACCTTTTACTGTGCTGTTTTACAAATTTTACGGAGCTAATATTACGGAAACAATATTCTATCCTTTAAATTTTCTATGATTAATTATAATTTTTATATTTTTACCGTACAAAATTGAATATGTTCGCCTTTTGCAGGTCGATTGTAGTGCTGAGCACAGTAATTTTTATATGAATTTTCTCTCCGTGTACCGTGTTAGATATAATGTGAAAGAGCCACCTTTAGGGATTTTAAAAATTATTTGTTTTATAAGTTTTGAGCCAGTTGTTTGTAACTGATGTAACTCAAAATTTTCTACAGATAATCGTACTCTAACTCACCCTCCCCTCAATTCTGATCTTTTAAATTCCTAATATAATTAAAATTTTGATTTTAATTAGGTTAGTAGATACTGACCCATATATTACAAAAAAAAAAACTGCAGGTTTATCCGGCAGCGTAATATTTGCTAAAAAAAAAAAAAAAACATTTTAAATAATAAGGGATACACGGTAATAAACAAGGTATTTACTGTTTTAGGATAATTTGGAACAATTAATGCTGCAAATTTTGGTTATCGCTGCAATGCTGTTTTGGTTATCGCTGCAAATTTGGTTTAGATTTAAATATATATAAATTTTTCACTGTTAAGAGAATTAAACTATTTTAGTTGGATATACGCTATGTTACATGAAAGTCCAAAGGTTCCAAAAACACCAAAAATAAATTGTTCAACCGATTTTGAAATTTTTTCGTTTTTATAACTAAGCTATTTTAGATGGATAACGGGTATGTCCTCTAAGGTCGTAGGGTCCCAAAGGTCTCAAAAATAAACTACCCAACCGACATTAAATCTTTGGAAATTCGCTATGTTATGCAGATGCTGCGACAGGGGTATTTATTATATATATTTCGTAGATATATATATGGACACAAGTAAGAATTGTTACAAAGAACTGACTTACTTTGCGTTCTTTGAGTCTCAATTATAATAATATATGAACAAAATCGTTATAATTTACTGACGACTTTCAAATATCTTAAGCTGCAGTGGAAGTAAAATATTGAATAAAAAAGTTTAACAACTAACTCGGATAAATCTAAAAAATTAACATAAAATGTATGTCCTCTTGTGTGTTAAATTATTGACACAAACGTTCGTTATATAATAAGTTCGTTATCCAACTTATCCGTAGGACAAGTTCGTTAGCCAACAATGTCCAAACATGGATTTTTCGTGAAAAAAATTTTTGGGCAAAATTTTCCCATTTTCCCATTTCAAAAGTTTTGTGACATTTTTTTACACTTTAGAAGAAGGAGGAAAAATCACATAAAAGGGTTTTTAAACCATCGTTCTATATAAACTGGATTCTGAGAAAAACGAATTTTTATAAATGGAGATTCGCCATGTTGTGCAGAATGTTGCGACAGGGGTATATTTTTTTTTAAAGAAAATTTGTTTTCATTAAAAAGATACCTCAATATCAAAATTATCAAAACTAAAAATTTTTATACTCTAATCGCATTTTCTTTTTGTTTTAGGTGAGTTTCGAAACTTCTTCATTTGTAAAATCCCGGAAAAATCAGCTGTAAATGATAAGCGTAAGTGTTATAATGATAAACTTTTTTATAAATTTTTGGACAAAAATGTGGTGCAAACCAATTTTAATATTATTTTTTTCATTATACGTGAACTCTTATGTTCGATGTTATCTAACAATAAGTAAGTAAGTAGGGAAAGTAAAAAAAAAATTTTTTTGGCTCCTCACTTGTATATTTGGGGAAAAATTTTTAAAAAATTTTGTTTGCTCCCGGTTATTAATTTCAACTAATATCTAATAATAAAACATAGTAGATTAGAAATTTTGGAGAGTTGCTCCAGCTTCTACATGTTTATGTTAAAATACAAGTTTTTACCAATTATAGGTACCAGGCGTACCATTGGCAATGTCATCACTTGTTAAAGGACTGTAACTTTACCTATCCTGTACTAACCATTAATTAAAAGAATGATCCGATAATACACGAATACAGAAATACTTGGATATAAAAATTATTTCTAAATAATTCTTTTATAAAAATATGCTATTTTTCGTATGATAAAATTATAAAACTCGGTTTCATAGTTTCTGAAATACGAAATAAAGTTGGCACACCTGTTGAAAACAAAAATGTGCTACATTTTGTGTCATAAAAAAATCATTTCCGTGGAGTGAATTTATTTTTAAAAATTAATTACTATTTCATTAAAATCCCTACTTGATTAAATTAAACAAGAATTGCAGTTTAAGATAAGCAGTACAAGAATTAGACGAGGTTTGCGATTCTATAATTTTCATGAAACAATTTCAAGAAAAATGTTAATTTCAAGTCATAATTAAAATTAAACAACAAAATAATTTCAAAAATAATATTAAAAAATTAGGTTTATGAAAATTTAAAGCAGTATTCTCTCGTTAAGAGTTTTTAAAATTCGATTTTTTTTATTTCATTTTCTAAAAGTATAAGTCCATGAATTTTCATTTTTTTGTGCCAAATTTTTTTTAGTATGTTCTTAAAATATCAATAAATAGTTGGCAAAAAAATAAATAGTAAAAATACGAATAGTTTTTTTTTTTTTAAATTAATTTTTTTAAAAAGTCCATTTTTGCTCTCTAGATTAGAATACCCTTTTAAGTTACTCTTTCAGTTTTTATATTTATACGTAATATGTGTACTTAAAAAAATAACACTTTTTATTTATTTAAGTATATATTTTTCTCATGTTTTATTGATTAGAAAATTTGATTATCTTCACGTTTGAATGCTTTTTTTATTTGAAGGTTAAATCTACAGCTGCTGCAAAGATTTTGTATGACAAAAAACAAAAAAACAAACAAAAATAAAAAAAAAACAATGAATCCAATTACCATTGTAATGGTAATTATAACAGTAATTTACGTCGGTGTAATTAGGCGACAATTTTGTGTGCTCTGTGCTGGTAAGCTATAATTTTGTCAACTGCTTTTCAAAAAAATTTAAAACAATAATTGTACCTGCCCTTGAAAAGTTAACTATTTGGAAAGGTAATGATATTTTTAAATGGCAATATTCTTAATTGTACGCTCTGGACTTTCAATAAAAAGCATGTAACATTTTTTTGTTGAATTAAACTTTCATTTAGAAAGCATATTTTATCTATCATCCTAGAATATTTACATAAAGAAATTATTTATTTAAATTATATAATTTATATTAACACATTAAAT
The DNA here is from genome assembly GCA_035578155.1 of Brachynemurus nebulosus. Classification (NCBI taxonomy): domain Eukaryota; kingdom Metazoa; phylum Arthropoda; class Insecta; order Neuroptera; family Myrmeleontidae; genus Brachynemurus; species Brachynemurus nebulosus. The sequence goes on from JAPWDM010000003.1 coordinate 32,278,016, forward strand.
AAATTAACTGGTTAGACTTTCCCTCTAAGTTTAACACATATTTTATACATAACAGAACTATTATTACGATGAACTAACTAAATACGCAAATAACTAGGAAGGATTTTAACATGAACAATATTTTAAATGATCAAAGAAAAATATAGCGTTTGCCAAAAATCTCCTTAAATAGTAATTTCATCTTGAGTTCATACACATTCAAAGGTATACCTACTCTCAAAATGTAAAGGAAATGAAGGAATTCATATCCAGTCTCATACACATGTAAGGAAAGTTCTTAGAAAATTTCTAAACTTATCTAGATCAATATTGTAATGAGTTTCCCTGATGAACATCCTAGAGTTTTTCTCATTTAACTGTCTTTTCATAAAATGATATTAATTTACAGAAAAAGTATATTTTTTTTTGTAAAATCAGTAGTTGAAAATTTGTATAATAAAATCGGCAAATTTCAGTTAGTCAAAAAAATTCTACAACATTCACTATAGAAATTAATAATTAAGCTACAGTTAAAATTTGATGTTAGTAAGATAATAATTGATGTAGTTAGCGACAGAGGCGGCGCAGAACTAAAATGAGGAGTGGGCGATTTCTCCCTTAAAAATTAGGGGCCGACGACAAAAAAAAAACGCCTTGATCACTTTTGTGTGGCCTCTCTCCCCATGATTTTTCAAAACAGCCCACTTCGCCCACTTTGTTCACCTTGTGCCGCCTCTGGTTAAAAATACCGTAAGGAAAGAAAAAAAAAGTGGTTATTTTGTAAGAGTTGCTGCCAAAAATAATTTATACGTATAATTCTCGATTTCATAAAGATGGTATATTTTTATATTGGCCTATTTAACATTCTACAAAAACAAAATTCTAACAAAATATATAGTCAAGTATGGTGAGAGCGCTGGGAAGACTAAATTAAAATACCATGTGAGTTTTTTGAGAGTTGCCATTTCTATTACAACCAAATTTTTATGATAGAAATGGTATCGGAAAAGGTTCTTTTCTTGGATGTAATGGAAATGTAACCAAGAAAAACACTATCGTTTGAAGTAGCCTTAAGTACATATGCATATTTTTACCGCCTAACTGATAAATTAAAGAAAAATTAAAAAATTAAGCTTGGGTAAAAAAAAATTTTTTGCTCATTTATGTTGTTAATTAATGCATTATACGAGGTTTACATTTACAATGATTTGCTGGCGCCAGTACAAAGTGGCGCGCCAGTAAAAGCAAAATGAACGTGTAAACATCTACTGGCGTGCAAGTAGATCAGTGCATGCACGGATGAAAAAAGTTGGCAACCTTCTAACTTTTCTGGCGCCAGTAATGATTCATGCGCCAGTAAAATTAAAACATGAAAATGTAAACTTGTATTGGCGCCAGTATTATTTTAAAAATAACTGAACGTCATCTTTACGTATTTATTTAGGTTTGAATATCATTTTTAGGTACCTATTATGTTTTTCTTCTCTTCTAGTTCATTGTTTGCTTTACATTTAGATACAAATAAAAGCTATATATGACAGTTATATATCCAATTCAGCCATTTGTGACCTGCGCAGTACTTACCAGATTATACACCATGTAAACAATGTGTAAACGGACGTGCAAGTAGTGCAAACTCTAGAGACATGTAAACTCAAATGTGGCGCCAGCAAATCATTGCAAATGTAAACCCGCTATTAGATCAGTTTTATCGAAAAATTAATATATAGTCCAATTTAAAAATCTATAAGTTTGTATCATAGCTCGAAAACCGTAAGAGCTAAAAAGCTCCTGACTATAGCAATTGGTTGCCCCTGTCGATATCTACAAATCTTATTTGAACAATTTTTTGATTAAACCAACGGTTTGGCTGTAATAAAAAAGGCAACTCTCGAAAAACTCACACAGTATAAGTACTACAATGCCGTAAAAAAAATCATAAAGTATTTTGAGAAAATACTTTAAGGAGAAGTTAAACATACACAGATTAAATCTATACCAACCTGGATGCGATACTTATTAGTGTACTTACATTTATTTAGTTAAAAATTACATATGACTTTTATTATAGCTTCAAAAGTTATATCAATACTATTTCTGTACTTTATAGCTTTACAAAATCCATCTATCTAAAGAAAATTTTTAAAAACAATGGGGAGCTTCGATAAAAAATCTAACGAAACTTTCCGTAGTTATTTTTCTTTTCTCTTTAAAATTTCCGTAATGCTCTTTCACTAGAATCCCTATAATAAATAGAGTGGTGACATGTGTGCTGAACGCTGATTGGTTCCGGTATTTTCTGTCCAAAGTTTGCATTTTCTATCCAAAACAGAGCGAGAAGCTTCAAAATTAATTATCACATGTTTGAGTAAATATTTTTGTGTACATAATTATTGTTAATAAGTTATGAATTAATGAACAATTAAAAATTTTTAATTTAATTATTCTTTCTAAGTTAAACTAAATGGTTTTTATTAATATTTAATTTATTTGTAATGTACGCAAACTTTGGATAGAAAATGCCGGAATCAATCAGAGTTCAGCACATATGTCACCACTCTATTTATTATAAGCACTCTATCTTTCACTAGCATGGTGCGCCACACAGTATTATCTTTTTAAACTGTGTATTGAGTTGTGTCAATAAGAGATGCCTCTGTTGCTTGATTAGTTTCACTCGCACTACGTAGATGTCACTGGTGGAATTGATATTATTTTAAAACATCTACTGCTGCAACAGTTGTCGTATTTCAGTGAACTGTAATCAATTTCTCAATTTTTTTTTGGAATAAAAATATTTTAAGAAAATAAATACTTAGCTTTAATTTTAATTATAATTGCAGTTTATTGCTCCAAACTATTAAAACATTTATTAAAAATATTTTTTTTTTCTAAAATTATATAATTTTATAATTGTTATAGGTATTATTATTTTTTATAATGATTGGTATTTTAATTATCAATAAAGTAAAAATATATAAAAATTTAATTATTATTATTATTTTTTTTTTGTAATAAAAATTTATGTAATTATCTTTTATCGGATGTTGAATCGGGTTCATATTTAGGTCAAAATTTGCATTACTATTTTTTCCAAAATAGAAGCAACTTGTTAATTGGTAGAATATAAGATAATTTGACTCTGTTTATTAAGCTTATAGAGAGGATACGATGGCCACATCTAAAGTTTTGAGTTTCCAAGGAGGCTCGGTGGACACTGAGAGAAAAAAATTTAAGCGTTACTATATAACAAATTAATTCCAATTTTTTATTTGATATGAAACCTCATTTAATTTAGTAAGAGAAATCTAAGCAATTTGACAAATTTCATACGTTTTGCGAATACTTTGAAACATGATCAACTAAATTATTATCACATGGGGTAATTCTCTGATAACGGGAGCCACCCAAAAACTCGTAGGGCCCATTCGTATCAGCCTGCTCGCTAGCGGCTTCCAAACACATATCGCTCGACCACAGAATACAGAAGGAACACTGCTATCTTAATACTACTAACGATGAAACCAGTGTAACCAAAAAAAGATAGAAAATATCCCACCAATATGTTATATATATGTGCACTAGGTTTAGTTTGTATTCGTGTGATCGGTGTTGTGTGTGTGAGTGAGGTAATCTATCTTGCATACGTATATATAATACTACATACATATGTATGTGGTATGCGCAGTAGATGAAGCAAGGTTTGCAGACGCGCAGATCGTGATGACGTAAATGGCTAATTCGGTGAATTTCTCATAGCGGCAAAAAATAATAAATAATTGTAATGTTGTCTTTTTTTAAAAATTCAAGTATGTCCTCCAGAACTTCCAAATTTTCCATTTTTTGTTTTGCTTTAAAGGTTCATTTGAACCTTAAGGAAAATATTTCTAATGTTTTAATTCCAACAGAAAGATTATCTTGGATAACGATAAACTGCTTTTAACTCTACTTTTCAAGAACGAAAACTTTTTAATAGCGTTTTTCTCAAAACAGGTTTTTTTCCGCGTCGTGAAACATAACTTAAAAAGTTATTAAGGTATTAACTTGAAATTTTGTACAGATATTTTTTAAGATATTGGCCTTTGCATATACCTAAAATTTTTGCATAAATTATTACTATAAATATTGTTTATAACAATTTGTTTATAAAAAAAAAGTGACATTTTTCTCTTTCTGATTGTAAATTGTGAAAAAAAATTTTCCCGTCAGAAATAGGTATATGCAAAGCGTAATGACTTATTTTAATAAAATTTTTTTGTCCGATTGAATTCAGTTGATTACAAGAGGCTGGGCATTCCACGGTGCAAATTAAAAGAGTCAACTTGGAACAGATGTAGCGCCGCCATTTTTTCTTTTTTTTGCATAAAAATTTATGAGTGAATACACCATGACATATACTATACTATGTAACTTCATTTGATACAATAAATGTATCCAGTCTCTTAAAAAAAATTATTAAAAAACCTCTTATTTGGAGGACCCTCCCCCTTAATAAAAACAGATAACATTATTGATGACGAATAAGTAGAGGTAGACGTAATTTTTATAGCAATAAATTGAGCTTATTCTGTATGTTGAAACGAACGCCCTAGTCTCATCTTTACTTGATGTAGGTACATTACTAAAAATCAGCATGTTGTGTTACCGGTTTTTTTGTTATTGTGATCTGATAGATGCGTTGAAAATAACGTGAAAATGTTGTAACGTGAATCGGTACGATTCGAGCGGTATTTCAGATCGATCTAAAAAGTCGATTATTTAGAATGAAATAATTGATCAATTTCAGATCGACATGCCTAACAATGACTATAACAATCAAAACAATTGATCTACGCCCACCCACTGCCACCGAACGAGTGAATACTAAGTAGCCTAACTTGTTCAGAACTGCACACTGCCGACTACACAATAGAGATAGTAGTGAACGTTCTGTATTCTGTGCGCTCGACTGTTTGTAGGCATATACTTAAATACCCCTGTCGCAGCATCTGCATAACATAGCGAATTTCCAAATTTTGGGGACTGGCGGATCTCATCTAAGAACTGTACCTATTTAAAATAGTTTAGCTTTCTAAGAGTAAAAGATCTTTTAAAATCGGCTGGGTAATTAGTTTTGATATTTTTGGGACCCAAGAACCCGAACGGATTTTGTGCAGCATAGTTGTATCCATCTAAAATAATTTAGTTCTCTAACAGTGAAAAAATTTTCAAAATCGGTCGGTTAGCTTATTTTTTACAATAATGGGAACAGTAAACCCTGGCGGAAATCATACAACATAACCTTTATTCATCTAAAATAATTTTAGTAAAAAGTTTATCCTAACAGTAAAAAACGGATCCTAGGGATCTCATATAACTTATGGTAGTCCGTAAGGTTCTTGTGGACATCATTTAATTACTTAATGAATTCAAATACTTTAACTTACTAACGGTGAAAAAATTTTCAAAATTTTCGACATTCGCTAAAAAAATCATTGAAAAATATTTGATATGTTTCGATCAATTAATGGTCAACATCAGCAAATAAAAGTTACTCAAATCGAAGAAAAGAATGAGTTATTTGTCCGTAGAAATTAAAATACAAATTCTGGAAACGAGCAAAGAAATATTGAAAAAACTAGATCGGCAAAACATTCTGACAAATAACACTACCCAACTAATACTCACCAATTTGAATGAAACTTAACATACTTATTAAACAGCGAAAAATATTAAATACGTGTTTCTTTTAATTTCGGCTAAATACGCTTTTTAGGGGTAGAAAACACCATTCAACCTCTGTAGATGAAAACAGTTATAGCTAAATATTTTTGAAACGACATATTTTCTGAAAAAAGGGCTGAGTACCAAATTTGTAGAATTTAAAGCGATGCACTTGATAGTGACCCCGAAATCGATTTTCAAGGTCAGTTGAAAATGATTAGCCATTGCCGAACTTTGATCATATCCTGTACCTATAAACAGTAATTTCATGTATTGACTCAATCTATCTTCAAAATTGATTTGTTGCGTTATTTTTCTAAAATAAAAAAAATAAAAACCTGACGAAATGGAAAAATAGGCGCAAATTTATAGAAAAAATTAGAAGAAAACATTTTTGTAAGTAATTTTAGAAGTAAAGTTAAGAACAGATTTAATATCACTCCAATTGTAAGTTAAACATTAACTTTATGTTATATTAGAAATTTTCAAAATTTTTTAAAATTTTTATTGCTACTCTATAGTTATCATATTATAGGAATTCAATTGAACATATGATTAACTATTATTTTTCCGATTGCGATTGAGCAATTATTTTTCAAAATTACTTCTTGATCACTTATTTTCTATCTTGCATGTGAAATTCGTTCGAATATACTTTGAACCATTTAGGGATGAAAAGTAAACTACTCCTTTTGAAAAATATTAAATGATTTTCAAATGACTTTGGAAATTGACCTCAAGGTCAACTTCAAAGTCATCATCAAGTGCATCACTTTGAACTCTATAACTTTGGTCCTAAGCACTTTTTTCAGAAAATATATCGTACCATAATCCACTTCTATGTCGATTCCTGGTCTCTTTTCCTGCGTTTCTAATATTTATGTCAATAAAAAATGTGCTACCGTAGACAAGGATGAATAGGTACGCATTCAGACTTCACACCGTATTTTTTTGTATTTATTTTATGAGTACCTAATCTTTAATATATTAAAAATTTACGCGAAGATGGTCACTTTATCAGCAGTATCCAAAAAAATTTAAAAATATCGGTGGTTTTTGAAAAATTAACAAAAATCGTATAATTTCTTCTCTATGAAAAATTGGGGTCAAAAGAGACGAGAAAAGAGTAAATGGGGACAACCCGTAGGGTCGACCAAAATTAAAATTCTAATATAAAATAATTTTGAACTTTTTGTATTTATACATTCAAAAAAGAAATAATAGGTACTTGATGATTTTCTGTAAAAATAAACGTAGAATCTAAAATAAAGTTTATATACCCCTGTCGTTTACCCCTAAGTTTATATTCTTCCTATTCTTATTTTAGTTCAAAAAATAATTTTTCAAAAGACTAAGACATAATAATTAATAACAGTGAGATTCTACGTCCATTTTTCAGACTTTTGTCTAATACAGACGTTACCTAGAATTTTTTTTATCTACAAAAACATCAGTCTACAGAATTTAATTTATTAGTTAGGAAAATAATTCAAATATGTCTCACTAACAATAAATGTCTTAAATGAGTTTAAAAAATCAAAACGATACTGTTTATTAAATTGCGTAAAAGCTAGTAAATGCAATAACAGATATGATGAATTTATAAGGATTTTCTTGTACTACAAAATCTTAAAAATATGGGAACGCGTACTTTTTTTTCGTTAATTGTGTTTTATTTTTTTGCACAAAATTTTAAAAATACTTTATTTTCTTATGAAAGGGAGGCAACTTTAGTCACAGATATGCCTATGAAAAGTTTTTGGTAATCCGGGAAAAACGAAAACACTTTTTAAAATTTTTTTATTGTTAAAATCGAAATGTTCTTTTAAAGAGGGTTAAAATTACCATATTTTACATTAAAATTTTGACACAATCACTCCCTAACTAACGAGCCTTACTTAATATTAGAAAATTGAGAAAAAACACGTCAATTAGATTTTTTTACACAGGTTTTATTTGTTATATAATTCAAAAGGATATTTTAAAAATGTGTATGAATGGCTTTCATTAAATAAATTTCAATATATTTTCCATTTATTTTAACAGTGGAATGTCCTTATTAGTGGCTATACTTTCGGCTTGGAGCGAATTAGACGAAGATTTTCTTCTAAAACCAAATTTAATAATTAATTAAAGAAATAAAAAAAAATTTGTGGATTTCCTACCGTTCAAATATAATCTTTATTGTATGTAAAAATGTTATTACATTTTTTCAAAAAACTGTAAGTAAACTGTAAAATTTTCTTTACAAATATGTTAAAATAGAGAATAGTTTCCTTTTTAATTTATTTTTAACTCTTTTTAAATGATTCACTTTAAAATTTTTTAATATTTCTTAATCGAAATTTCATAAAAGAATGTGTCAAAATTTAAAAAAATTTTTCTTTGTTAAAAGAAAAAATTGAATGTGCAAAATTATTTAATACTAGAATACTCTGATTATACAATTCTAATCATAACTGTATTGTCAATTGAATAGAAAATTACGTAAAAATATTATTGTTTGAATATGATTTAACGTAATTTTTATACGATTGAAGCAAACTCTTATTAATTTTAGGAAGGTGTAAATGTAATCTAAATTCTGATCATATCACATAACAGATATCGTCGGGAGTTTTTTTGTCAAAAAAAATGGAACAGAGATACATTACAAAAACATTTAACTAACAGAGAAATAGAATATAGCCGAATCGTTAAATTGGATTAAAAAAATCATGACACGCCACTTATAAAGCGGTTTTTTTCGAATTTAGCTCGCCAAAAAATGAGACAGAAAAAAAAAGAATGCGAGTGCGAGTGAAATGGAGAACGACATATTTCCTAGTTTTTCTCGAAAAGTAAGTAATTTAGAGCAACGGTATAAAAACATTTTTTATGCATTTTATTATTACCTTTTACTATGACTTGGTGTAAAAAAAAATTTAAAAAATTGCTTAATTCTGGTAAAAAACTCATTTTGTTGACAAAAAACGCCCGGAAAACCTACTTCTGGGCATCCGACGTGTCTGGGTAACGAACTCATCCAACGATTTGGAAAATCGAATTCGCACACAAAATTTCATAAGCATTAAACGTTTCGTTCGAGAGTTATCGCGCGGATATATATATATATATATATATATATATATATATATATATATATATATATATATATATATATATATATAAATTTTAGTGAATATCATTTTCGTATTCTAGGGACCTCAAAACATATTTCTGATATGGTCCCGGGCTTAGGTCGCACCATGACACCTGGCGTAAAAGCTGAATTTCCAGTTTTGGAAATTCGCTAAAAACGAGCACACTTAAGCGGGTTCTACACGATGCTACGAACGTTCCTTCCAACGTTCGATCGAACGTTTGAGGCAATTAAGTTCGATAGTTGGTGCGACGAATGTATCTGCTACACGGTGAATCGTATGTTTGATCCAATACGAATGATGATGTGTTGGTACTCAGTGGCGAGGCTGTTATCTGTCTGATGTTATCTCTAATGTTATACACTGATTGATGTTGTCTCTCTTCACATGAACGAGTCGTGAGCTGCTGAGTCGAACCAACCAACGCAACCAACATTGACCTTCAAACGTTCGAAGCATCCCTTTGACTCGGTGCAAAAATACCGACATCGAACGGGACACGACCAAATGCGAACGTTTGACGCTCGACATTGGACACTCGTAGGTTCGAACAACGGCTACACGATGCTATGAACCATCCAACGTCGAATGTTGGAAGGTGTTCGTAGCATCGTGTAGCAGCGGCTTTAGATTGCTACCAAGGTCGGTAATATATACACATATATAGCTTTTGCGAGGCCCCTTTCTTTACTTTATGGTAAAATAGTCCTCAACGGGTGCTATGAATAGAAATTTCAAACATTCAAATCGATTTATATATAAACTTTTTCGGAGACTGGAATGGAAATTTCGGATTATAAAATAAGTTACTTGGAAGCTATTAGGCAGTGGCGGTGCGAAGAGTAAGTTTTTTTGTTGGCTACCTATATTCTTAAAAAAAAAAAAAAATTGAAAAAAATTACAGGAGAGGGCCTCGGAAAAGCCAATTTTCAGTTTTAGTCTTGCGCAGCCTCTCTGTTATTATTGAACACGCAAACGGAAATACGTGGCGCGGCTGTTGCTCAGTTGAGTATTTTTTTGGTGGAACAGATGTAAAATACCATAAAACCGTTATAAACGTTCTGAAAATTAATTTCTTAAAACGGATACTGATTAAATATTTTAAAAAAAATTCCAATTCCTATTCTTAACAGTATTTATTTATTTATTTATTTGATAAAGTGATTTACATTAATTAATAAAGCACATCACGTACGCCAAGATGGACTTTAACGAAATGCCATTCTCTCGCGATGATTACATCGGGACTGTGAATCGCCGAGTAATGTGTCATATTGCCAAATAAAAGACGCCAGACATGTATTTTAATTAAAAGCAACAAATAATGTAATTAAAAATTTTACCTCTAAAGAATTTTTATTTTGGATTCCATGTAAACGGTTTGGTTGTTTTATAGTATTACTGATTAATCATGGTCGAAACATATGTATGCCGTCAAAATATGTTGCACTAATAAAACCAAAATTCAGTGGCGATTTTAGCGGGTAGGCCGAGTAGGCCCGGGCCTATCTAAAAATTTTAAAAAAAAAGGAAAGAAGAAAATGTCTAGGGCTTCAAAATGAATTAATCCGCTCTGCCGACACTTTATGTGAAATGTTTAAACACTATTCTTTAACCTGTAGATTTCTTTTCGCCTGGAATCATTTCCGCCATTGATTGGAATACCGTTAAGTTGTATAATATGGAATAACTGCAAATGATTCATTCTCGTAAACTTACCTTTTACACAAACTCGTAATATAGCTATCTTTCACAAGATCTAATATATTGAAAAAGGATAGTAGAAATTTTTTTTTTTAAATTAAAATTGGGGTACTGCTGCCGGTGGATGGCGCGGTCAGCAGCACCCGGCGGCATCGCCTACTAAGGGCATGCGCCGCCAAAACTCAGTAAAGATAAAAACAACACATAAAGACAGGAACACATAAATGCAATAGACAATGGACAACATACACATATTAAAATTCAACGATGAGCCTTGCCATCCCAGGGCCTAAATAGTACGGACAGTCCTTGGTGGCGGTACGCTAAGGGCTAGCCAGAGCGTCCGGTCACCAAGGTCTGAAATCCAACGATGAATCTCCGAGGTGTAAAGGGCCTCGGAGTGGAAAATACTGACTAGAAATATCACCCAAGAAATATCACAAGGAAAGCGAAATCTTATTACGTCACTGGGGAGCCACAGGCCGACCAGTGCCGCAATAAGTAGTTAAAAACGATACCGCTGAAGGATCACAACAGCAAGCCTACAGCGGCACGACAAAATATCACAGATAAGAACAACAATTGATGTACCACCTCGGGTGGAAAAGGCCCTCAGTGGTACATCGTTAAAATAAAACAAATTCAAATCAATCTTATTAAAAAACAAAAACAACAATATCACAGTTTTCAAAATTTCTTGCTCTGTGACACGATTCCGGGCAGACGTTGACTCACACGTGTGGCCGACACGAATGAATGCGTCAAACGCCGCATTCCTACCCGTCGAAGCCACAGGGACAGAAATCAACCTTATCACAGAGCAGATCACAAATGTGTCACACTGGAGTGCACCATCCAGTGGACACTAGGACAGATAAAAACACCATAGAAAATATCACAGCACAAAATATCACCAAAGATGAAAAATAAAAATCACAGCAACAATTATCACTTATTCGACTAACCCGAACACGATTCACAACTCCGGCAACCACACCCATACAAGTTACTAGGCTCCCTCATTGCTGAATTCCGGTCAAGGCACTTACAGACACATCTCAACTTTCGGTGGCACTTCTCTTATAAGGGGGATATAACCTCGGTCGGTCATACGACGTTCATCGTCGTCGAAAATTTTACCAGAGCCTCGTCAGCCTGCTAGCCGAAGCTGACAGTTGCCCGCTGGGCACGAACGGGGACGTGAAGGATCGATTTTAGCCCAGCATAATAGAAATTATAATATCTTTTATATGCGACAAAACTTTATTTTAAAATGAGTCATTTGCTTTGTAAATAAATTTGGCTTTATCTAGAATAATATTAGGCGGTATAAGCATCGTTTAAGCATCAGAAAAATGTTTAAAAGCAGTTAAATATAATTCCTGTTGCCCGGAATAATTTCCACCATTATCTTCAATATTATTACCTATTAGGTCCAGGGTTGGACCATCGCATAGGCAAATTAGATAAATAGCTAAGGCCCGATATTTTGAAGGAACTGGTCAAATTATCTATTTTGAATACTTGAATCAATATCTATTTTGAGTATTTGTTTTAATTTCTCAAATAATTTAGTTTTGTTTATTGTTTTACAATATAATTTGTGTGTTATATACACATCTTGTAGGGGCAGGAGGGGGCCTGGTAACAAAAAAATATTTAGCGCCCCAAAGTGGGTTAATCCGTCCCAAGTTATATGTAGGCTTTCTTAAGTGCTAATATGTAATTACCTGAAATGGATTGTAAATGTTTCTAAAAACTACATTTTGTTCAGTTGAAAATTATGCAATAAAAAATGTCCGCACCTTCAAGAAAAATGATTCTCAAAATTTATAAATGTTTACAATACAGAAAAATTCGGTCCTACTCAAAATAAAAATTCCAGAATCGCCTCTGCCAAAATTGTCATTTACAATACAAATAGACTATAATTATGTTTTATGGTATACCTATTTTAAACTTAAAATATACCTATAAATCCAATAATGAAGCTATTAAAAAATCAAGTCGGTGGTTAAAAGAAATAAAATTATGCTCATAATTGATATCTATTAAATGAAGATAATTAAACTCGCTCTGCATATGCTAAGCACCAAACTTTTTTGTTTTTATTAATATTATACGAGCAAGTAACAGGCTATAAATAATATATAAATGTTTGGTGGAAAGACCGACAAAATTTTTTGGTGGGTTAATGTGCCCGTTTCTAGTACTTTACCTCGGAACCGAAGTTCTAAGTGTTACGATTACTGAATCGGAGGAATGTGTGAAGAAACCACCCATTTATCCGATTTTTGAATTTTAAAAGCTTATAAATACTTTCTTTGCGAATAAATTCCATAAAATTGTGTTGATTAGAAGTAGAAGATACATCAAAGACACAATAAAAAATGAATTCATGCTATTGTGATCGCAAGCAAAACAGTTATGAAGTTTTAGAAGTGGAATTTTGGGTATTTTTTTGATTAAACAAGAACAAATCATATTCCAGTAACCGCAACACTTATTGTTAGAACTTCGGTAATGTACAGTAGGTATATAGGAAGGAATACAGTACCTAGGTATTCAAAATTTTATAAATTGCACAATAAAAACAGTATTCAATACATTTTTCAGTGCATTCAACTTATTTATTTATTGTAATTATAAAAGTTAATAGTTTTTTTTTTTTTTTTTTTTTTTTTTTTTTTGTCTTGAAAATTATTGCCAAAGTGAATATAATTGATTATGGTCCATTTCAGTTAAATTTAACCATGCTTTATCACTTGTGAATTTAAATAATTGCCGTTTTCTTGGCTTTATCTCTTTTATTATTGCTGAAGTTTGTTTTTAGAAAAGAATAAAGATTGATTTGTTTTGAATATAAGAATTATTTAATTTTTTAACTTTAACTCATGATCAATTGTATCTGAAACAGGGTATACCAACTAAATGAAAGAACGGAAAACCAAATGAAAATCGTCTGGGTAAACAAAGATGATACAGTAAGTTTTCATTGGGTCAACATTAGTGTTTAGAGCTAGTGTAATTTCAAACTACAGTTGTCACTTCAGTGGTTTCTTGCAAAAATTGGCCAGAATTCAATAATTGTTTTAACTTTTTCTACACCGTCGAAATGAGTGTAAAAAATTTTATAAGTTAAGCTTTTGAACCATTGTTCTAACACGGTTCTTAGTCTTTGAGAATTCGTTATATTATGCTGATACCGAGACACTTTTTTTTAAAAATTGTATCGTGTTCTTAGTTTTAGTACATTCTTCTCTTCACCCTACTATCGTTCAGAACTTCAGGCTGACTTGAACAATCTACATATAAATTTTTGCAACCGTGCTGAGACTTTATGGATCGCATCAAGACGCACTGATTACTCATTGCAAGTAGACAGTAAAATATAAAATTTTCTGATGTCTTCAGTTAAGATTTACGGCTAAAATATATTTGGCCCATAGAATCAATGGCAATTCGATGACATAAAGTACTCGGTTATTTATGTATAACTATAAATACGATGATAAATCACTTTTTTACATTCTTTGTCAAGAATCAAGCGCTTTTAAAAGTTAAAAAAAAAAAGTTTGTTCGTCTCCTTTGTGAAGATCTTTCTTTTATTTAAATGTATTCACGCGTTCGTTTTATAAGCTTTTGTTCGTAATTTGAAATAAATAAATTAAGTTTCAAAAAAGTTGGTAAATATGCGATAAATCTTTCGATTGTTTGAATAGATTTGTAAGAATTTCAGATATTCAGACATTTAAATTAGTAAATACAATATATTGTAATGGGATGCTTTTATGAAAAAGAATTTTATTAACTTTTTAACTACATTTTTGAAGTACAAAAGAATGTATGTAATAAATTTTATTATGGATTGGTTGAATATTTCTTGGTATTCTCTTATTTGGAAACACGTAGTTTAAATCGAAAAATTAGTACAATAAAGCCAGTATGTTACGGTATTACACAATATTTAGCTTTTTTTTCTCTAAACGGTTAGAAGACATTACGTTAAAGACACTGTGCACTAAGAAAAACAATTAATGTAAAATACAAACGGCTCTTTTTCTGTGATTTTGCTCACGTGTCGTGTAAAGCTAGCCTGTGGACCATTTCACTGAAACAGCTAGTGACTGTGATATGAGGAACATAATGTGCTATCTATTATTCAGTAAACAGGATTATATTGTAAGGCATAATTTGTATACATACGTATATTTAAAATAAATCAGTACCATTCTTTATTCAAAATTTCGCAGTTTTTCTAAAAAAAATCAAATTTACCATCAATATTTTATTTTAATAGTATATTGTACAATAAGTGCGGGAAATTGTCGATTGCCCACGAAAACGAAGTTGAGCGTACGAACGTAGCGAGTGCGCTCATTCGCTTGAGTGGGTAATCGACAATCCCGCACGAGTTGCACATACTATTTTTTATTACCAATTTCACATACTTTTTTCTATTATTATTACTATTTTTGACATTTTTATTATTTTTTAAAATAATATTTTTAAGTATTCGTCTTTTTTTCTGAATTAATTATTGTGTAAATTACTTTGTTGGTGGTTTCTATAGAAATAATTATGAAATATTTATTAAATGAAAAGTCAAGAGGCGGCTTTAGTGTTTTGATTAAATTTTGCGTGTTTTATTGTCAATCTGCGTGTGGAAAGTTACTTTCCACACGCAAAAAAGTATGTGGGAAGAGTACAGTGGGCAAACAGCTATTTTGCGTACAGAAATGTGTGCGCCAAGTTAGTACTTCTCCCGCATGATTAATAAAAATTATTATTATTATTATTACGGATACCACGGTTATTGCACGGATTACATTATTACAAAGTAGCAGTTGGTTGCATCTTCAGCGTATCATGAGGCTTCATTTATTCAGTGATAGGTACACACCGTCTGTTATTATGTTAATTGGTCCATGATATGAACATATGAAAATGATGTCTATGCCATGTCTATCATATGATATTTACTTTAATAAATACTAATTATACCGAAGAGATCATATTAAATAAAAAAAAACCGTGAGCAGCGGGGCCCCATCACGGTAGTCGAATTTTCCCCTTCATCTTCGGTATTGAATGTCTACAAGCGAAATGTGATTGAAAGTCTACAACCGAATTGTCATTTTGTTGGTTTCAAAACTGGTGATGAGTGTTCGGCTGATCGAGGCTTTAAAAAAAGGTTTTAAGTATTTAAGGGCTGTATCTCAGTAAATTTCAATTTTGTGCCGAAAACAGGTAGCAGAAAAAAAGCCAATACAATTCGTACGAGGACATTCCTGCCCATGTTTATCCGCTAATTGCCTTTATGTTTTAGTTTTAAATATTAAAAAAGGACCTTAAATAGTAAAATGGAAGGCCTTTATAAAGATATTTTTTCTTTCCAAAAAAATCCAAAATTTCTATTTTATAAATACTAAAAATCCAAAATTCCTAATTTATAAATAAACAGTGACTTTAATAACATTTTTAAATTACTTAATATGTATGTATTTCATTTGTCATAAAAGTAAGTTCACTTTTTTTTAAATTTTTTAAAATTACTATTCGCCTACTTGTATTTAGAATAAACATAATGCTTTTAAAACACATTTAACAATAGCATTAAATTCCGATGTAAAAATGGGAGAAGTGGGGGGAAAAGTGATGCGGACTCCCTACAAGGTACTAGCTGGATACTAACTGAATACACGTACAAAATTTCAGCCCTCTAGGTTTCCTTATGGAGTCTCTAGACGTGTTAGAAAACAAGCAAAAAAATTAAGGAAATATTGGCGTAAAAATCGTGGGGGTAAGGGTTAAAAACCTCCAAAAAACAGTGTCTGGCTATTAGCTTAACCTGTACACGAAATTTCAGCCCTCTAGGTTTATTTGGGGAGATTTTGACCCGAACGAAACTGTTAAAAAACAAGAAAAATCATGTTCTTTTGGGTATAAAAATGGCGGGGGTAGGGGTTAAAAGTCGAGACCCCCAAAAGGCACCCCCTTGATACTAACTCAATCCGAATACAAAATTTCAGCCCTCTAGGTTTATTCGGGTGACCTGTGCGAGTGGTACAAACTTCGAAAACGTCGAAAATGCATGAAATTGTAGCTTAAAAATGAGGTGGGTGGAGGTAAAATATTAAAACCTCCAAAAAGCACAACCTAGGTACGAACTTTATCAACACACCAAATTT
Source organism: Brachynemurus nebulosus (assembly GCA_035578155.1). Classification (NCBI taxonomy): domain Eukaryota; kingdom Metazoa; phylum Arthropoda; class Insecta; order Neuroptera; family Myrmeleontidae; genus Brachynemurus; species Brachynemurus nebulosus. Next base: position 32,294,736 of record JAPWDM010000003.1, read on the forward strand.
CAACCCTCTACGTTAATTCTGGGGGGCTGGGGGCCTGTTAGATCCAGCGAAAATCGTTTTTCCCCCTCTACTCCCACCATATCATCCTAGGAAGCTGAATTTTGGATATGTTGTAGATAATTGACCGAAACATTATTTAAAACCGGTTTGGAAAAGTTTTATTGCTTTTCCGCCCCCCACCACCCCCTTAAAGGTCGGGTCAGAAAAAAAATTTGCCCAAAATTTGACCCCACTTTGATAGTATGAGGTGCCTCGAAAATGAGCCCCATTTACCAAATTTCATCTCTTAACTTCCATAGGGGGGCCCTACACAAATTAAAAGGTGGCGGGAAAATATATATATATATATATATATATATATATATATATATATATATATATATATATATATATATATATATATATATATATATATATATATATATATATATATATATATCAGACATTTTTTTTTCTACATATTCGTGTTCTACGGGTCCGAAAACGGATAGCGCCCCTACTCTCGCCTCTCGCAGCTCTTATCGTATAGACTGTATAAGTCTAATTTTTCGGAGAAAATTCGACTAAAAAATTTACCAAGTACGGCTTTTGAACACGCATGAAAGCAGGGTCTCTCAACAGCTTTTCACAGAGCTTAGAATTTTCACATAGTTTAGAGGAAAAAATATAGAACATTTAAGAATATTGAATTGATTAGGTATATCTTACGATTAATCATAAAAATAGCATAATCATCGGTTGTTAAATTCTAATGTCATATCCACATAGGATAGAAATTCACAGGAGATGCAATTAACTGTTTTGACTTCTTTTGAAAATAAAATCTATTTGCCTAAGTAGTGATAAAGGTTTAAGACCTATTTCGAAATATTTAGAAAATAAAAATTTAGGATATTTTAATTTTTAATCTTATTAAGTAATTCAAAATTTTAGAAACACACATTTTAAAATTTACAAAAATAAAGCATTTTAGTTGTTTGAGGCTTCTGACCCTTTCGAATTAGACCAACAATCGTATAATAAGTTCAAAAATGATTTTGAAATAGGCAAATTTTGAAAAAGTATGGATTACGGCATACTAGAAGTAACCATCGATATGTAGCAGATGATAGTTATAGTTACCAATTTGTATGATCCAGTATCAGTAAATATCAGCACAAAAAGTTTTGTTCTGCCAGTAAATGGTTGGCCAACGCTTTTTTCGACGTATTCAGGTGCCTTTATTATGGCTTTGAGTGGCTTTTGAATTAGAATAGGTAGCTAACTAGCAAAGCACCTAGATAATCCTTTGGTCAACGAAATTAATGGCAGGACAAGTTATTCTTACAATTAATGATATTTACTTTTAGCCAGTATTGTTTTTATTCACACGTTTAAATAAGTCAACCTATGACCTTTTTTGACGTATACAAGTGTTGGTATAAAAACATTTTCTTACACAATTTTCACCACGAACATCCAACGATTTTAATGTATACGTAAATCACACATGCATAGTTTTCTGGGCTCGCGGGATATAAAATCCTCCTTGCATTTTTTTGTTAAATTTGTAACGGTTATTTCAACAGAAGCCGACAAAGCCAAGAAGTCAAATACCGTTCTTGGAACAATACCAACAGTAAAAGAATTTCCATAACTGATGCAGGAGCTTTTATCTCTTAGGTGCAAGCTAACCCACACAATCTCTTCGTAATACTAATATATGTCCAAAGTAGATAGGCTAGGAGAGAGCTGTGACACCGCAAAACTAAGCAACTTGAACCCTTTTGCCAATGTTTGAAATCGTGTAACTTTACGGTACTAGACATTCCGAACTGATGAGTCATCAAACTGTATCGATGTGCAAACCTTAACCTTTGACCCGGCACGTACCAAGTACATGTATTTAAAATTTGTTGTTGACATATGACCCCAACACTCGCTCATACTGCTGGCCTTGAAATTCCTAAGAGGTGAGTCATCGCCAGCAACCGAATTAATTTATGTTAACCCATTATGCATCATCACTATTTTCGTCACAATTTAGTTTTGTGTTAACCCATTACCCGCCATAGTTTTTGAATGCAAACCTAACGTATGCGCAGATTGAATTTAAGTACACGACGCATGCGCAGACTGAATTTTAGGTTACAATTTGATAGATGGGGTACACTACCGCGTCAAAAATGTGGGGTTACCCTAACTCGGGGGTGGCCCCAAACTTTTGACGCCGTACTGTACTTAAATTTTTGGTACACTGCCGTGTCAAAAGTGCGGGCCCCCCTGACCAAAAAGGTATCCTATCACTTTTTTAAGCGTACTGTACGTGCAAACCTTGGCCCCAACACGCGCTTGCCTTAATTGCGTCATCTTAAACGAACTATCACGTCAAAAAATGTGGGGAATACCCTAACCCAGGAGTGGCTCCAAACTTTTGACGCCGTACTGTACTTAAATTTTTGGTACACTGCCGTGTCAAAAGTGCGGGCCCCCCTGACCAAAAAGGTATCCTATCACTTTTTTAAGCGTACTGTACGTGCAAACCTTGGCCCCAACACGCGCTTGCCTTAATTGCGTCATCTTAAACGAACTATCACGTCAAAAAATGTGGGGAATACCCTAACCCAGGAGTGGCTCCAAACTTTTGACGCCGTACTGTACTTAAATTTTTGGTACACTGCCATGTCAAAAGTGCGGGCCCCCCTGACCAAAAAAAGGTATCCGATCACTTTTTGAAGCGTACTGTACGTGCAAACCTTAACCCCAACACGCGCTTACCTTAATTGCGTCATTTTAAACGAACTACCAAGTCAAAAATATGGGGAATACCCTAACCCAAGGGGTGGCCGCTAAATTTTGTGGGGGCACTGTACCAAGCGCTAGCCGCAATCATGACTTCAGACTCCAGACTCCAGAGTGAAGATTTCTGACCGGTTGTATATTAAGAATATGTTATGTATACACTCTGTATATCCCTATTTAATAAATACGTACTAGTAAATGATTGTAGTCTTTATGTCAACAAAATCTAACTAAAATAATTTATCACTTTTATCAGCATTGGAAAAATATTTGCTTAATTAGCAAAAAAGTAATATGTTTGCAAATAAATTCGTATATATTACTGTACAATAAATACCTGGATTATTTCTTAATATGTATACTATAATTTAACTATGTTGTTTAATATAAAAATTATAACAGCATTAAGATTTGCTAAATTTTTTATAAATTAGTAGTTTTGGGGTAAAAAATTTATAGAATATCATCTTAAAACTTACATCACACATACATAATATAATTATTATATACAAATGCATGTATACATAGGTGCAGGTATAAATGCACGTATGTATGAGTGTATTCTTATACAGGGTGTATCATGAAATATGCTTTTCAATTGGAATAAAAAAATTTCATAAGATTTTTGTCAATACTTTTATAGGTTAATGAAAGTAACTTCTTGCTGTAAAAAATAGGGGAATTCAGGGTAACTATTAAATAAAACGCACATAATTTTTTTTTTTTTAATTTTTATTTATAGAATAAATTCATACAAAAAATTAAATTGCTTAAATCTATATATTACTTAAAATCTATTTATTTTCCATATAAAAATTTTTTAAAAGAATACAATTTTCTAATGAACAAATTTTATCTGAATGAAGCATACAGCGTCTTGAATAATATTCATCTCGTAGAATGGAAATCTTCGGTACATCAAATATTTCTTCCAAATTCAGAATCCACGGCTGGTTTTCGGTACCATCAAACAAACTTGATATCCATTTCTTCTTTTCACCGCCCTTGACGTATATAACATCATACTTCTTTAATACAGGTTTCAATATGGTATGAAGTTTTTTGTACGGAATAAATCCATACGACCAAGGTATTCCATGCCAATTTCGGCAAAGCCAACGGGCTACTCGTTGATATTTCTTCGGCAACTCGTTGAAATCAAACGGTGCGTCGAATATAAGATGTAATATATCATCCGAATTTTCTGCAGCGATACCAACTTCTTTAAAATAAAATTCGTTGTTAGCTCCTTGATAGCCTTGTATGTCAAGAAACGCCATTTTTTACCGCCGCCGTAGAACTGAAATTATTCACACAATCCACAACTTTATATAGAATAATTAAAAGTGGTGGGGGTAATTAGGTATACTTTTTAACCAGGTTAGTTAGTGGAATGTATTCGAAAATGACATCATGAACTAAAATGGCTATTGCTGTCGTACCAGCTGGAATATCTTTATTACATTTAAATTCTAAACGAACATCAACTGAACCGCTTTTCAGTGACTCATTTTGATGTGAGCAATCGATAAAAACTATCGGAGCTATAGTTTTAAAATTTTCCCAATTTAAGAGCGGTTCATTGGAACGATGATAGTATGAGGATTGAAAGCGGGTATACATATCATAAAGTATTGCATACTGATTAATATCAAATTTAATATTCAAATCATCATAAGGGTACACTTGTGAATTTAGGTAAACTTTGAAATTATTTAAATCACAATGATCAAACTTAGAAACATTTTTATCCTTTTTCTGTAAAGCGAAAATGATATATCGCGGTTTTTCTAGCTGTGTAGTTGTTTTTACAACCCAAGTGTTTTGTTGTGTAGTGGGTAATGCAGGTTGAATATAAGTTTCCCACGCTCTAAAACTAATCTGTATAGGTTCAGCTTTTTCAACATATTTTAGCAGTGATAATTTAATTTCATCTGATACAGTGACATGTGGAACACGCCATTCGAGTTTATTTATTTCAAATTTTAACGAATCCGATTCTGAAACAATTACATCGTTGTCAGTTCGTGCACGAATAAGAATTAATTCATGCTTTGCGTTTAACATAATTTTTCCATAATCCTCAGCGAATCCCAATAATTTTCTAAGCGGAATGCAAAAGTTAAAGTTGGCTTGTGGTAATTTTATTGTACAATCATTATCAATCGACCAACCAGCATTTAGTAATTGTTTACTCTCACCATCGTTTAACGATAAATAATTTTTCAATGTCGATGTTAGACCAACATACCTAACACGTTCAAGTTCAACCCCATTTAATTCATATCTAATTTCATCGAATAGAAAGGCAATACAATTATTAACCAATTTTATATCTGGAACGGCATTTTCATTATTTAAAATTTTCCCCTCAATGTAAATAAAACTTTCACTAGGTAAAATGTACAAGTCCTGGTTTTGAATTAATATTCTAACTTCGTCATTATTCTTAAAGGATCGTAAAAAGGGCGCATATGTATGATATTCAAAGTTCGTAATGCTATCATCAATTTGTGAGCCACCAGGAATATTTAATACGTTGCTGTATACCATTTTCTTTTAACTTTGTGACCCAATGCTTCAAGAAATGCTAAACGTTCAGGTGAAATACGCTGTTGCTTAAATGCTTTACGTTTAATGGTATTCAACTGAATGAGCTCAGGCTGTAAAAACGCTCTATTATATAGCCTAGCGGCGGGTTGCTCCAGATTGTAAATTAACATGGTCTCAAATGCAAACGTACTGTGATTGTTTCACCGCGAAAGTCAACCAAATCACCGTCTTGATCGACAATTTTCAACGAAAGAGATGTTAACTCTCTAACGGTTACTGGTGAATAGATTATATTTCGCGGTACCTCAACTATTTTATACCCTGGCGCAACAAGAGGTGAAAATTCGTGAAGTGTGTGAGCTAGCATACCATTCATATAAGCATTACTCGTAATATTAGATTCAATGCGTATTGCATTCACCTTCATAATACTGACAGGCTCATTAGATGAGTGAAGTTTGTTTGGTTCCAATATCCGTTTAGTAAACCCTAAAAGTGAACCAATTGTATTAGGTTTAGTGAAATCAATAGCTTTATTGCTAATTATTTCGCATTTGAGTGTGTTATTATTGGCCCTTAGATGTATGTATGGTTTATCATTTTCGTTGTTATATATTATATTACCATACTTGTTGTAAATAGTTTTGTTTATATATGTAGCTAAATCATCTATTTCAAAGGTGCCGGTAGGAAATGATATTACATCATTATCACCGTAATGTAATAAATTATTTTTAGCAGTTACGTTAGGAATTGAATTGTATACTTGGAAATCTAATAGAGCACACTCATATTGATTTCTAAGTTGAATTGCCGGAAAATAGTGTGCAGTGAGTATAGAAGTATTTCCCGACAAAGTTAATGTGAACGCCATGACTTCGTCTTTCGAAATGACAAACATACGTGAGCGTTGATTTCTTTTATAAATATTTATCACCATCACCGTAATATTTATTATAAAGAAACTCTAAACATAACTGACCACATTTATAGGAATTGTAATCTTGATATTTATTATAATTGTATGTAATATTGTTTCCACTGAGGTAGCGAGCCACTTCAAGCGGTGGTTTTAAATTACCAAAACTATCAAAATAATCTACCTGATTACCATTTTTCCAGTAACAGGTCCAATGAGTACCAGGTCCGGTAGAACTATCTAAATTTAAAATGCCGCATTCATTATACCACGGTCCACGTTTGGGTAAATTATCGCGCATAAATACACCACGAAAATGGGGTAAATATTTCGCATATTTACGTAAATCTCTATCTGTTAGTGCCCGCTCAGGCAATTTCATTATAAGTTTTTTGGATACGGTTGCAAGTATAATCCTAATCCTTTTCTGTATGGTTTTATATACAAACCCCGGCCATTACGTATAGCAATAGCCTCCATCGTTCGGTTATGGCGTTCACTTTCATTCAACTGTTTTTGTGCCGCTTTAGCATCATTAATAGCTTTCGCAATTCCTGATGCACCCCCGGCTAGCGCACCGGCTGCCGAAAGTGCCGCAAAAATTGGTAAAAGTGGTAGAACACCACCCGTTTTAGGTATTGGAATAATACGTGGTGTTTTAATTTTTTTACCCCTAGCTGCAACTTTAGCCGCTTTAAGAGCAAGCTTTACAGCATTATTAATTGGTTCACGTTTTAATTTTTTAACGGTACCGCGTACACTTCTTCGCACTTGACCGAGTGTAGCCTTTTTGTTCACACCCATACCAAGTTTTACTTTAGCTTTCATTGCGTTTGTTACGGCCCACGCAGCAGCTTTTTCACCAAATTTTGCGTCTGAAGATTTAACTCGATCCCAGGCTGCGTTTGCTAAAATTAAATCCGCCTTATGTCGATCAGAGAGATTTTTACTTTGCGAGTAAGCGATATCATGTGCCTTACAAGCTTCGTCTAATTTATTGATCCCCGGATCACCTCTTGCTAATCTTTCTTGTAATTTTGTACCCGGTCCACAATACTGATAGCCAGGTATGTGAAGTTCAAATGGCAATTTGTTAATTAATGAATTAACAAGTCCACGACCACTTCGTTGTTGTTGCCGGTTGTGACGTAACATTAGAACTGAATGCTAATAAAATTTGATTCGAGCTATTTATAGATTCATGAAAAATTGAAATGAATCAATTTCATGAACAGCTAATTTACAATTTTGATCACTTTCAATCAAATAAATCCTCTTTTTACAACAATTAGAAATTATAATACATAGATGCATAATATCATCCTTTTCAATATGATTAAAAGTTATTGACAACAATGGTTCATCAGAATCGTTAAACCATTTAATTTCATTGTTGTCGGTAACTTGTGGATCACTGCAACAATTAAATTCATTGTTGACGAGTATACATTCAAGACCTAAGGTGCGCCAATCCACGCTGTAGTGATTCATGATGACTACTGCGCGTAAGTATATAAGGGGGTTAGCGCTTATATAATAAATCAGTAGCGTTAAAAATGCGTTTCGTAAAACAAGATGTTGAACTGCCAATCAAAAATATGGATTTTGTGTCAACCACATTAGCTGAAAAAAAGCATGGCCCCTTATTACCGAATAGTATAAGATGTATAATCTCTGGTCCTTCGGGGTGTGGCAAGACTAGCATTTTATTAAATTTATTAGAACATCCGAATGGATTAAGTTTTGAAAATATTTATCTCTATTCAAAATCACTCTGTCAACCAAAGTATGAGTATCTGAAACGCGTTCTTAAACCAATAAGGGGTTTAGGATATTTTACTTTTTCTAATAATGATGATGTTATAGCACCAGAAGATGTAAAAAATAATTCAATTTTTATATTTGACGATGTTGCTACGGATAAACAAAATAATATTAGAGCATATTTCAGTATGGGGCGTCATAAAGATGTTTCAGTCTTCTATCTTTGTCAGACATACAGTTTCATACCAAAACAATTACTTAGGGATAATGCTAATTTAATAGTTTTATTTAAACAAGATTTGACTAATATCAAACACGTTTTCCAAGAACATGTAGGTAGTGACATGTCATTCGATCAGTTCAAAGAAATTTGCAATGAATGTTGGCGTGAAAGGTTCAACTTTTTGGTTATAGATAAAGACAGTGAGTTGAATAGCGGAAGGTATCGTAAAAATTTCGATATCTTTATTCAAATTAAAAACTGATCAATAACATATAGATTATTTCTATATGAAATACCATTGTGTTTCGAACCGAAATAGACTAACTCATTTTACCATTTACATATAGTTCATTGCTAGATGATACTATACTTACTCAGCATCAATATTCAAATACTTGCCCCTGAATATAGGCAATTACACTGCGTTGCCAAGTGGGCCCCATACCTACTGATGCAGTGCGGTTGGACCGAAATAGTGTGCGGTTCAACCGAAAACGTGTGCGGTTGGACCGAAATAGTGTGCGGTTGGACCGAAATAGTGTGCGGTTGGACCGAAAATGTGTGCGGTTCGACCGAAAATGTGTGCGGTTGGACCGAAATAGTGTGCGGTTCGACCGAAATAGTGTGCGGTTCGACCGAAAATGTGTGCGGTTGGACCGAAATAGTGTGCGGTTCGACCGAAAATGTGTGCGGTTGGACCGAAATAGTGTGCGGTTCGACCGAAATAGTGTGCGGTTCGACCGAAAATGTGTGCGGTTGGACCGAAATAGTGTGCGGTTGGACCGAAAATGTGTGCGGTTGGACCGAAATAGTGTGCGGTTCGACCGAAATAGTGTGCGGTTCGACCGAAATAGTGTGCGGTTCGACCGAAAATGTGTGCGGTTCGACCGAAATAGTGTGCGGTTCGACCGAAATAGTGTGCGGTTCGACCGAAATAGTGTGCGGTTCGACCGAAAATGTGTGCGGTTCGACCGAAATAGTGTGCGGTTCGACCGAAATCTCTGTTCAGTTCATCAATTCGGTTCGAAAAAGCTATAAAATGGCTGTGTACACGTTCACACTGCACATTTGCTAGTAAACTGTAATAGCATAAGCACGCACACACTATGGATAGCGAACGGGAGCTAAAACGAAAAATCATCAATGCTACAAAATCTATACGCGCCAAATACCGTGCGCTCAAAGATAGTCAGTTTAAACGAGAGAAAAATTTACAAGAATCATTTAAGCCAATAACGGAGCCACTTAAGGAACTAGCTGCTGAAATAAGAAATGAACCAATAAAAAGTTTCTTGCTTAAAGATGAAAAACCTAAAATTAAAAAAGCACGTTTTTCAACCGATTCTGATGTCGATATAAAGTCACATTTTCTTAGTAATGATAATAATGATGATGATACTGAGATATTTAGGTCAACGCTTATGGAACAAAGTAGTCAACCTACAGCAACACCTTATGTGATGGAACAAAGTAGTCAACCTACAGCAAAACCCTATGTTGGTGCACTAGCTGAAAAATATCTCACGTTGGCAACCACACGTAGAGCTAAAAGAACCCTTGATCGTACCTATGGACCGCGTATAGATGAGCGAACAAATAAATGGATGATTGGTAATTCTGAATTGGATATAATTGATGATAATTTTATTATTAACAACATCGTTTACCCCGG